>VZRH01002600.1:82366-180702 GCA_013397555.1 Urocynchramus pylzowi
AAAAAGAAAAGAAAAAAAAAAAAGGAAAAAAGCCTGAAAAAAGAGAGTTTAATAATTTTAGTTGTCACACCTATCTTAGCAAAGACGTTACCCTTCTTAGAACTGTAACCATAGAAAAATTCCTGATGGTCCCACCTATAATGGAGTTTGTTAAGTGAGTTAAATGCAACCTGTCTGGCAATCAGCTGCTGAGATCTTGAAACTATCTACCAAAATGTGTCAACTGAAACTTTTCAAAGATTTTCAACTTGACTGAAATGAAACAGATTTAGAAAGACATGGCAAAGACAGATCCCTGAGATAGTGAATTTATTTCTCCCATCAAATTTCAAACTTCTGCTCCAAAACTCAGGCAACAGAAAGCTTCCTGCAAAAAATATCAAAGGTTTCTGGTAGGTGAGGGTTTTTTTGTTTTTCTATCCAGAGAAGGTGGTTTTCTCCAATCTTGTTTCAAAGGCAGCACAGGAACTAATAAAATAAACTAGAACATCATAACCATGAAAAGTTTTGCTCTCATTTCTTTTTCTTTCTTCAGAGAAGATATCTTTGTGAATGTGATTCATTTATGTTTTTCATAAATTCAACCTGAAGTTCTTATACTGACTGCTGTATAGGTATGATAGAATCAGAAGGAAAGTGAGTGGGCCATACAGAATGAAGCATAAGAAAGTGGTGAATAAAGTGTTAGCTGAAAGCAAAATGAAATGCGAATCTTCTGGGCACTGTATCCTAAATAATTTCTCTAAAAAAGACTAATCAAATATATATTCCTGAAAGTTTCAAGGTGATGGCAAGATTTTGTAAATGTTCTCAATATTTTCATGGATATAATTCCATTTTTTTTAAACACCTAGTTTTCCACAGTCAAACCACCAAAAAGTATTCTGGGTATTCCCAACAGCTGTCAAATGATGTGCCAAAAATTAGAACACAGCTTCCTGCACAGAAAAACAAACCCCACATAAGGCAACAAAGCCACATGATCCAGTGGTTTGTTAGATACTTTAACAGCTACAATATTTTCTTTCCCTTTTAATTTTTTATTAAGACTTTAAAACTACTATGTCATTTGTCATGAGAATTTTTATATTTAAATAATTTGATTAAAATACCCAGCTTTCTCACTAAAGCCCAACATCCCTATTCTCATTTAACAAGTCCCTCTAACTTGAAAATACTCTGAAGTCCACATGTCCAAAAGGTGATTTACACGCACACACTACCCATAAAGGGAAATCAGCACACTGATCTAGGTAGTCCAACACAGTACCACACATGTGAAATGGCACACAAAGCCTTCAAAATAAGAAAGTCCTCAAAACACAGGTTGTGGAAGCAGCATGTCTTGATACAGATATGCTCACATGCTTTTTACCACATCTAAAATCTGTCACCAGTAATCCACTACTCACTGGGTAGAGTTATATAGTCAATAGTATATGCAACTAAAATCCTGCCCTATTAAAGCAAAGATTATCAGGATAAAATAAGACTTAACAGTGAAACATAACAGCATGAGTTTTTAAATTAAACGAGATGAAGATAATTCTGTGGAGTAATGTAGGCTATCAGCAAAATAACTGAAGAAAAAAATTAGGGAAAAAATAAAATCAAGGGAAACATCTGCAAGGACAATGAGAGGGCTTAATAGCCATCATGAGGCTAGTAAAGAAACATACTCTCAGTCTAGGGTAAACTAGCTTTCTTGTTGTTTGTTTTATTTTGTTGGGAAGGGTTTGGACTTTTTTAGTTTTTCATTTTGTCAACAAAAATGGTACAAATATTTTGAGTGGGAGGTAAAGGAGATCACTGACAGCATAGGACATGATTATTTTTCGTCAAGAAATATAAAAAACCTGCACAAAACAGATTAGGTATAAATGTAAAACACTATGATATTTTAAGTAGATATCAACTTTTAAAAATAGACATGCCAGAAAAGGCACTGATAATTTGAATTTAACAAAGCATAAGGGAGGCATCTATATAAACTGATATTCTTTTTGAAGATTACATAAGGATATTTATGGTCTGAATTTCTTCATGCTTATCAACACCTAAAACCACATTCCAAACACAGATAATTTTCACATAAAGGAGTGAATCTCAGATTTATCCCAGCTGAGAATTTCAGGGTTTTTTCAATGGGATTAGGCATAGTGTTTTTTGCGTGCAGATTTTCTTTTGTGAAAGTACATTTTTTACTTTATTTAACTCAGAGGTAGCTTTCTATTACACTTTTTTCCACTTTTAGTGAAAAAATGAAAATACTTCAGTAGCATATTTTCATTCACAACACACATGTGGGTAAGTGCAGTAGCTGCTTCAAACATGTGGAACTAAACTGACTTATCTCTTCCTTATCCTTTCACTGATAAACTGGCTCCTTCAAACTGACAGTTTTATAGACATTTGCAAGAACATAAAAGAAAATGCAAATAGATCATCTGTCTAGCAACCTTACAGTGAAACCTTATTGTTTATTCAATGTCTCCAAGGGTCTAAACAAACAGTGTCTCGAGCAATAAAATATTGTTAAAAAACTCTTTGTGTAAGATCCTCATGCTTTTGCATGTACACTTACAAATTGCACTTGGCAATGCACAAGCAGTACATGATAATTTACTTTGTGAGGAGATGGAGATGAGGTATAAAAAAATGCCAGAGTTGAATTAAATAACCATATCTCTTAATTTTGTACAGCAGACCTACCCTACATAAATGCACCAGTGCCCTTGGTGGAAGAAGCATCTAGTAAAATAATGAGCTCATTCAAGAATACACTTTCAGAGTTGAAAGTGCACAATGCAAGACTACAACGAAAGGTTTTACAAGGGATCTGTTACATAAACATATCTGTAGGCTAAACCAAAACAGATTTTTATGAAACAATGGTGAAAACTTCTCTTAAGAGAAGTGGCTTTAAAACAGTTTTTATACTGACACAGTATCAAACCATTTCCATTGCATACTATCAGAATCTGAGGCTTTTTTTTGTTACTCTGCTTTGGTAACTAGCCTTCAACTACTATCACCGTTAAACTGGAATTCTCTTTGAAATAATTACTATAATCCAGTGAATTGCTTGAACAACGTCTGCACTGATGGAAACTCACTTCATGATCATTTTTCTTAATTTAGGTTGTCTCCTGTTAATTTATTTTATTGCATGACTTCAAGTTCATTTCCACCTATGTATAAAAATCAATGAATACCATTCATCTTTGCAAAACAAGCCAACTGCCGCAGAAAATTTACATCTTCCTATGTACTGGACTAGAATTCAGGAGTCACAACTCAGTGACTAACAGTTTTTACCCACTGTTACTGCTCATCTTAGTGCTTCTTCCAAGCATTCACTTCCTTTGTCACCTCACCCTTTGATATGGCCTTGTTTACAACTTCACAATTTGCGGCACAGCTTGTCCAGAGAAGAAAAAATCCTGTAACTAACTGTGTGTGGCTCAAAACAAGAGAAACTCAAAGAACTTCAAGTAGGAAGGGGAGGAGGGAGGCAACAGAAACCAAGTGGAACTTCTCAGTGTTTTCCTATATTTAGAACATCAGTAAAGACATGAGAGAATTCACTCCTGTTTCCCTCAGACTTTTCATATCCCCTCTTCACAAAAATCGTATTTGAACAACTGTTTGGAAACTGAATAGTGAAAGCCTCAAGACTGAAATAAGGGCACTAATAAAACACATGTGAAATCCTTCGAGTACATATACAGAGAAACTCAGAGCATCAGAGAAAACAGTGGGAGTGCAAACTGCAAAACATTTTTAAAAATTTTCACCACTTCAGAACATTGTGTCTGTAATGGAAATATTTAAAAGGAAAACTGACAAACAGAAATACAGGCATCCTGCTGGCACGTTCACAATAGCTCAGGCAGCTCTGCCAAGTCCTGCTTGTCCAAATATTAGTCTTGTCTTAGCAGTAGCCCTTCCTGAACACAGCATGTGTAAAACCTCTGCGTCACATCGCACATTCAGTCTGTGAGACAACCAAGGAAGAAACAACTCCAGTGAATTTGCCCCTCTTACATTACTACTAGCAAAAATGCTCTTTTGTTCAATACCACCCGTGGCAGTAGGCATTGAATTATTAGCTCAAGATAGACCACCAGGTTTATCTTCTCTGTTCATTTCCAAGATTCCAGCAAACTAACAACCCAAATACGAGCCATCAGCAACAGACCAATGCAAAAGTTCAGACCACAAGGGGCACATTTGTGTTTAGGAAAGGCTTTTTGTACTATGAAATATTCTGCAGATTGAATGAGTAAAGGCAAAGAAACTCTGCAAAAAGGCCAGAGTGTCTGAGACCAAAACATGTCTTCATTCCCTTTTGAAGTATCAGAGGAACAGAGTGAGCTTGGATGGTTCTTTCCAACCCGTCAATACTCTGTATTTGGTAGGCCAAGATATGTCACAAATCGTGTGATATGTGAGCACCTAAGCATCAAATATCCGAGATGCTCACAACCCATGAGCTACAAGCAAGATGCAAACTTCAGGAAAAATTATTGGGAAGGAGCCTGATGAATTCTGAGCACACACAAATGGCAATGGGGGCATCTGGAACCATAGATATTGTGGTTATACCACAGAGTGATATTTCAACACAAATCCTACCTTGACCAAGCAATTCTGACATCATATCTACAGGTGGAGGATGATCACATACTATGTAACATTTATTCCCAAATTGAGTGTTTCTACACATTACTATTATCACCTGCTATTTAATCCTATTTCAATATCTGCATACCACTTTCACCCCTGTTTTGCACTAAATCTGCTCAAGTCTTCATCATAAAGCATTGTGTTCATATATTTTACATGCTATATATTATATATATTAAAATAAATTATATTTATAATTAATATATATTATATATAATTAGTACTTGTATATATAGTGTGTATATATATATAATTGTATATGTTATCAATTTTTTAAATGTATCAAACACATGTATATAAAACTCACCTTAAAAACAGATGTGTTTTTTAATATAGGAATAATGTTTAACAGCCTTCATATCAGACATGAATTAGCCCCAAATTTATATTCACTACATAAGCCCCTACCTAATCTCAGCACTTTTTAAAAAAAAAAAGGTTTAATTTATTTCTTAATTGTGAAAGTAAACAGACTTATAATGAATGTTAGCTGGAACAATGAGAACAATGTAGATTCTCTGCTGCACGAAACTAAAAATTAGTGAAAGAATATGTGATTTGAACTCAGAGGAAAATTATATTAAATATATTTTTATTTTATAGGAAGCTTGCTTATTACTACTTCCGTATTCTAATAACAAACAAGGCCTTATAGAGAATTTGATTTCAAACTGAAATGTGTGCAATTTACATGAGCAACAGTAAATGTAAACCACTCCAACTCTGCAAGATTTTTGTTTCCATGCCATTATTTTAAGGGGAAAAAAGAAACAGTCTCATGTTTTAATCTGTTTAAAGCATGATTTCATTTATCCCTTTACTTTTTCTTTTAATTAATTATATTGCCAATCTAAATATGTCTATTTTTAATCCTGATTACTTTCTTTTTATGCATATCAGTTCAGATTACATGTCCAATTTTTTGCCAAAACTTCCAGACGTGATGGAAGTCACACAGTTACAAACTGCATTAGTATTGTTTATTGTCTGTATTTCTCATACATTCTACAGGCACAGGAGCACTTATTTTTTTCCTCTATACATTCCTAAAAGATTACTAAATCTGAAAATCCATGTTCATCTGTTTTGTTTTTATTAAAAGCAAGTGAATACCTACTTCAGAAATTGTAATGATTAAGCCTAAACTAAGGTTGATCAGTCAGAAGTTAACAAATTAGCAATTATTTTGAACAATTTTAATGTAGGTGAGGTTTTACTATTTTTGAAACAGATTAGCTGCTCAGAGACAATCTTCCCCAAAGAATTGTGACATTTCAAAATTCGGCTAATTTCACTACTTCAAATATTACTTCTACACTAATATAATGTTACCTCCTGCAGTTTTGGTGGCAAAATGGATTCTCCCTTTCCCAAAGAGTAAGAACATACTATATTTCAATAGCTCTTCTTTTCCTTTAAAATGACTGGAACAAGACCTTTTTGATTTTCCCAAGAAATGGAATGGGCAGTTGAAGATGGGAACAAATACCTTCCAGACACACAAGTAGAGAGGACAATGGTAACAGACCACATTTTTTCCCCCAGTTCTTTCAGTTTGGATGTAAGTTCACAAAACCAGGAAGCAAGAAACTCAAACACAGAAACAAACACCAACAATCAGGCACAGCTTGAGATTTCCTTGATTAAGATCCAAATCACTTCTAAGTCCTGAAGTCAAACTTCATGGGCACAAAGATACTACACAGCCTTATGATTCAGACATGGTTAAGTAGAAAAGCATGGCTTTGACATTTCATTTAAGGTTAAACATCATTTATCTCACACAGAACAACCAGAGAGACCAAGGGTTCAAAGAAACACTTGCTTATAAACAACCTACTCCATTTTGTCCCCACTGAAAAAACTGTCCAAAGCAACTGGTTTAGCATCAACACTTAATTTGACCTCATGCTAAAGCTACTGGAAGCACTTGGCTATTAATTCCAGTTCTACTTAGCACTAACATATATACTTGGTCAAACACCCCAGAATTTATAAATAAGCTTACATTTTACATTATTAATCTGTAATAAAAAACAGTCTTTAGAATACATCATCTTTATACAACATACAAGTTAACACAGCATGATTGCTCTATCAAAACAGTGAGGAATCTTGAAATTAAGACAAATATTGCTCAGACAGTTGCATTTGTTGTAATATTAGGGTTTCTTCCTGATACAGTACTATTTTTGTAATTTTTTCTTTATTTTATTTGTATTCAGAGTGAATGGGGATGGAAATAGAAGCAACAGAAAAAGTGTTTGTATTAAAGTTGCTTAATTTAACCCTTACTTACCAGGAGATTCTCCTGACAAATCTGGAGCTTGGGCTGAATCTAAAGAAGAAACCACACTGACAGCATTTGTAGGAGCACCAATAGCAGCTGTAGAAGAGGAAATGCTTGATTTCTTCGTTGGTACAACAACACTCCTAGGTGAAGATAAAAAGTTAGTAAATTATACTGTATGTGAAGGCTCACACTACTCTGGTCCTTTTTTATGCACTAGCACTTGCACTATCATGTCCTGCAAAAATTCCTTTGCTTCACTACTTTTTTCAATCATCTTTTGTAGACCACCTTAACCTAAGGACACTTCACTTATTGATGGTACACTTTTTTATACTACACTTTAATATCTCATCTACTTCCACAGAACCCCTGACTAAAAGCACAAAGTTAGAAGATCACCAGGATAAGGGTTCAGCAACTAGGCTTTTCTTTGCACCTCAGTTTGCCCAAGATTTGGCTTTTAACTTCAGACAACTATTTATATAAGATGTGGCAGTATTCAACTTCAAGGTGAATTATCAACACTGAAGGATGCATTGACAGTCTTTTACTCCAGGTATTCTAATGCAGAACAGAAGACTGATTGAAGAAGGATATACCATAGCTAAAAACATCCTAACCATCTGCATGCACATACAAACGTTCAAACATCTTAAAAATACAGCTAAGGCATGATTTTAAGTATATCTTGCCAATCAAGTTTTATTTATATAACAAATCAAAACATTCCTTGGAGTTAAGAGAGAATCTCCATATTTTACACAAGCTAAATGTCAGGCCTTATAGTCAGCATTAAAGACTACATCAGAGGAAAAGATACAAAGTGACAAGTTAGGCATGTAAATTTATCTGACACATTACAAAGACATGTATTTATGCTATGCCAATTTCAATTAAATTGTAGTACTTCATTCCAAATATCTAAAAGGCCTTGTTAAGCATACGTTAAAGGCATTTTTAATTGCAAGTTAGCTCCATAAACATGCAAAACCCCAGCTAATGAGGTAAAGAGTACAGCTGATATATAATGTACTCCCACTGCAGCGCTTACTTTTAATTACCTGGTGTTAACCATAAGCTGAAGATCTTCAACATTCAATTTATTTAATCACATCTTTTGTTGACAGTAATACAACTACACACTGAAAGTATTCCCTTAATAGCTTTAAAATATTCATTTTCTAAATAAAGTAACTCAGAAACTTGACCTAAATTCAGGTGTGAGAACAACCAAAGAAGTTCTTTCAAATATTTTTAAAACAGTTCTTGCTGGAATGGGGAAAGGAGGACTGTATTTGACTCCCTTCTTCAGTCACAGGATGTCAAAGGATGTCACAGAGCTAGACCACATTACTGATTAAATCAGCCCTCCTCAATGGCCATAGTAGGCAAGCACCATACTTGGAGGCAGTACATGTCATATCATTATAAGGGTGACTGCTAATGTTAACTAGTCACTAAAAAAATAGAAGCAATAACACCTGAGCCCCAAGTCAACATATTGTGCCTAAACCATGTATTTTCCTCATAAGTTTATGTCTGTTTCCCTGAAACATGAACAATGGGCTAAGAAATAGGTCATATATTTAGAGCGTTTTTAAAATTATTGTCACATTACCAATTACTTTTGCACCACACAGGTATAAGAAGGGGGTCTCTCACTCAAGATTCTGTGACATTCACTGCCTGGAAATTGCTCCTACTATTTTATAATACACATTCAAACACCTGGAAGGGGCTAGGAAATTAATACAAGTTTACAGAGTACAAATGCATCCACACAGTAAAATTTGGGACATTTTTCCAATCTTCACAATTCAGCACTGAAGCCCAGGTGTATTCCTTTAGAGATTTTAAGTGCTTTTACTGTACAGATATCCAACTCAAGAAATACTAATCAATAATATTAAACCCAAAAATGTGTAACTTCTCATTATAAATGTGTCTATTCAGGTGGACTCCATAAGACCTTGGTGCATGATCTGGAAAAATTTCTTTGCACACCAAGTTACAGAAATTATCATCCATTTGCTGCTAACTAATACAGACAGAATTATATTGGATGTAATATACTGGATTTGGGAGAATGTTTAGTGACAAATTTTGGTGCACATATAGATGGAAGTTGTGCACACATAGTTTGTGTCTGTTCAAAAACATATAATTCATGTAAATAATTTTAAATTTGAAAACATCAAATTACCTTGAGGGTAAAACCAAGTCCTTTAGAGAAGCTTTCTGTTTCCAGGGCTAACAGTCAATCACAATTCTCTCAAATACATCAAATCAGAATGGGTGTGTCCTCTGAATGCCTATGAATGTTCTGGTTTTACTCTCTGACTCTACAAAGAGCCCCAGGAACTACAAAACAGGTGGTATTTAAATCACAAAGAACATGCCAGAACCACACCTTAAAAAATAAAATACATACATGGCAGAATTTTGACCAAATTCAATATTAGAAAAGACCTATTACAGATGAAAATCAAGAAATGAACATGCTGGAAGCATCAAGAAGGAGTTTTAGAAGAGCTTTAGCACTACTAAAAGCAGCTGCTCACAGGGCAAGTGACAGCTCTGGAACTGCAAAGGAGCAAGGATGCCTGGCATGGAGCAAGGATAGCCACGTGCAGACAGAGCTGTTACCTTAACATTGCTCATCTGCAGCCAGCAAGGAGGGCAGGCAAAAGAAATCCCAACTCCAAGAGCCTTCTGGCACAACACTACAGATTATCATTCCTTCCTGTAAACTCCTAAGGACCTTCTGTATGCTTAAATGGAGCTGCACTGAGGGAGTAGTTACAGCAAGTTGTCAGTGTCTCTAAAGCTACCCAAGGAGAGGTGAATTCAAGCAAAGGAATTAAAACTTTTTTCAGTTTTTCCCCCTGGACTGCAACAGACAGCAGTAAATGACCAGAACAGTCTCTTCTGCCTTTTCAGATCTTTTGTTTTATCTCCTCACATTCCAAACTGTACAAGTTTGGGAATACATGTATCGCTGCTATTCTAACCTTCAGGAACTTACTTTATATGAAGTATTTAAAAAAAGGAACTATATTCTAACACTCACTTCCAGTATAATTTTCAGCATCTAGCAATGGCATTCACTACAAGGAAGATACTCAGATTACCAGCACCAGAAATCTGGCACTTATTCTATTCACAGCTGTAAAGTAGAGCTGCTGTTTTTAGGGGTTTTTTTATTACCCAGTATCATTCCTCTTGCTTTCATTCAAAGAATAAAAATTAATAACTACAGTTTTCAGACTTTGAAATACAAGAGAATGTGCTCCCTTATAAACAGGACACAGGGAAGTGCCTGAGTATTCCAGTGTCACCACATGCTTCAAACAAGAGGCATCAACTGTCAGAAACTTTCTTCTGAAAGATACACATTGTTTACTATATCCCACTGAAACAGAAGCTCTAGATTTTAGTTAAAGAATAAGACTTCAACAAATCTACTTCATAAATTCAACATCAAAAAGGTCCTATTGGACCTTGTCCCCTTGAAGGAAAAGAAAGGCATCTCAACGTAGTGCTCAGAGTACTTCTGAACAGAATTTACTTTAGATAATGATCTGGAACAGTCAACTGAAATTATTGCTATTTTTGAGGCAAAATAAAATAAACAGTATGTCTGGTGAGGAAAGAAGGTACTTTCCAAGAGCTGTGTCAATCTGATGCACACAGTCAAAAGAAATGCTGGCTATTGTTTAAAAGCATGATGCAAGAAAACCCCTAAGTGTGAATGTTCCTGGTCTTATGGACAGTTGCCATGGCCTTCTGATGCAAAAATCCTTGAAGGAGGTCAAGAACCACAAACCAAAACACCCAAGTATCCTGACATACTGACTTTCCAGCTGTGCACTGCTGCAGTATTGGTAATGTAACATTTATTGCCATGGATGTCTTCCCTTTCAACAGGGCAACCGACCAATGTTACAGCTGCAGGATTTGTTTTAGAAGTTTCCACTTCCAGGCCTTCTTCAAAGGTATGAAAGTACAGCTCAGCAATCATGTACAGATATTAGTATTTACCACATACTGGAAAAGCAAACTAAGATTTTTGAAACACAAACATTGGTCATGTTTCTTTATTTGCATTCTGAAGTTCCTACGTCTTTTCCTTCCTTGATCTTTTCTTTGAATCTTTAGGTGGAATTGCAAATGTGTTCCAAAGAAATATTTTTCCATTAGCTACCAGTGTTCCTTTGTGATCTTCTTTTGAAAGATTATTTAAATGCTAATATAAGAAAAATGAATGCAACTGGTACAAAGAATGCAAGACGGTGGAAAATTGAGTTTAAATATTGTAGCAAATAATAGAAAACTTGAAGTGTTCAGCATATTATTAAATCAAGTAAATTTGTCAGAACTGTCTTAAAAATTAATGTGCTTTCAACTTCCCTTAAATAAAAGGGCACTTGCTTTTGAAGAGTACACAGATAAGACAGTCCTTTTCCGTAGCTGAACTGATAAGAGTTTTCTGAAAAAGTTAAAAAAGTTTTAAAAAAGTTTAAAAAAGTTTCGAAAAGTTAAAAAGTTAGTTATTGCGAACTGTTCATATATGAATAAAATATTCATCAACAAGCTGCTTTATATTCTATTTCCTCAGATCTACAAAAATAATATATTTTACAAAACATCTGTAATCATGATTAATTTTATCAGAATACGTACATTAAGCAACCTCGCACGGGGCAAAGAGGCATCATGTGGAAAAAAGCATCAATACATTTTACTCCTTAACATTCACATCAATCAAATTCTACTCCTGGGTTACACTTGCATATTAAAACATCCATTATATTAAGTTTTAGCTACAGGATAAATAAAATTTAAAAACTGCACAAAAAATATGTTTAAGGTCTCTTGCAAGGAGACCTCAAGCACCACAGTAAGAATAACACTTGAGCTGCCTCATTTACACGACTATATTAGATGTTTGCCTGTTTTCATTTTAAATCAGATATTTAAGGTTTAAAATAAGAATTTACAGCAGTGGAACTGATAAACATAGGCCAGGCATAGTGAGAACCAGCCACCATAAATACATCTTAGCCAGAAGGTCAGTGTGTTATTAGTGCCAATTATGCTGAAATGTAAGAAGTCCTTGTGTTGCAGACAATTATTCACTGCTGAATGAGCACAGACCACTGGGCTGAACACTGACTTCTATCACAGACAAAGGCCTACGCAATAATGATCTATTCTGCCAAATTCCATAAGGATTTACTTATTGAACCCTTCCCTGGTTTCAGTTCACTGATTCTTCTGTTTCAATATAAAGATAGAAAATACCTACATCTCCTAAAATGTTAGCATTTTCTCAAGTATTTACTTTTCATTAAGTTGGCAAGTCCCCATTTCATTTTAAATATATTTCAAGTATACAAATTTTCCTTGGGTGCAAGTCAAATATTCCTAATACAACATGAGGCAGCCCAAACTGATGACCTCACTGTAATTTAAAAATAATTATATGAGCTCTGATTCCTCTTGACATACAAGAATTTATACTGATTTAATTCTTAGCGCTTTTTTTTTTTTTTTTTTTTTTTTTTTTTTTTTTTTTTTTACACTGCAAAGCAATGCAGGTGACAGTTTGTCTGTACCCCTACAAGATAATGGTTATAATTCAAAACCAAAAGAAAATAGCCTTGTTCCAGGCTACCAAAACAATGGCCACCGCAAGATTCCTGTGCAAGGAGCAAAAGCTCTACAAAGAGGATCAGAGACTTATTTTTACTTCTATTTTGTGAGCCAGGAAGGCAGCCTGCCATGTCAGTGTCCTTCTATGGGCTCTGCTGTCTGTGGATAATAACCATTGTCTTATGTCTCCCTTGAAATATCCAAGGAGAAAGGAAAAGTAGGAGACTCTCAAAACCATGAGAGATCAGAGGATGCAGGGAGGGGAAGAGAAGATATGATAGAAAGAATACAATCAATTTTGCAAGAGAACTTTAAAATCAGCTTGGCAGGGAGAAGATTTCAAATGGTTTGCATCTTTGGTCCCTGCAGAATACAAATTGTTGGTGTGCTGAAAGAGCTGAGCTTTCCATCACAGCACATGTGCCTTTATCAAAAGACTCCCCATTCTCATATTCTGTCTCTTCCAACACTTGGCAGATTTAATCTTGACTAAAAATAGTTTATTCTTTTGCATTTAAGGCCCAAATCAATGAAGCCTAAGATGTATCCATCCCACATAAAAAGGGACTTGGATGAAATTTAACTGAAATTACAACAACCACTACTACAAAGGCATATGCACACCACTGACTGACAAATGAGTAAACACAGGCTAAGCCAAACTAAGCAGCTTACAGACGATGTTCCAAAAAGATAAACAAAGTTATTAACATATCTGTTCTGCAAGTTGCAGCACGGCTGCAGATTTAAGCTCTATGGTAACAAGATCATGATTTAAGAACCTATATTCCTCTGAACCCTCAGCATCAGCCTCCCATAATGACATGGTTATTGAATGTTTCCACAAAGAGCAGCAGAAGCCAGGAGAGACCAAGGTTTTATTTTAAAGCATACAGTAAAAATGGCAAGTGATAGGTTATGGGTTTTATTAGACTAACTGAAGAGAAATGTCATCTCTCTTTTTATTCCAAGCTTTGGTTATTTTTATTTCCTTTTTATTTGAAATTTCTTGCATTAGTCCCCTCCTTTTTTCCTACACAATTACTACTAAATAAGATAACTGGTTTAGGACACACTGAAATGGGAACATTAATTCATGTCCCAGTGGATCCTGGGAAAAAGCCAATGCAAGTCTTGAACTTTATCATGATAAACCCCTGGCACCCACTAATCACAAGACTGTATCTTCCCATAAGATAAGGGCCAGATTTTTGGCATGGGAATGAACGCATACACCTAGCTGTTTCCAAAGGTTTGCAACCTGGCAGCCTTTCAGTAAGGTTTCACTCACATAGCTGTTACTGTATACTCTCCAGCTATGGCTGGGAAGTTGATAATCCTTAAGATATGAGGAGAGTTTTGATTTCTGACACAGCATTCCTGAGATAAATGCAGGATCAGAGAGATGCTTTGAAATTCCCAGAGATACCCCACTGGTAAAATGCTACATGGGAACAACTTTTAACAAAGTGCCTTAAAAAAAAAAAAAAAAACACAACCTCACAAAATTTGTGTTTGCCATCAAACAATATATTTAATGTAAACCAGACACAGAAGAGAGCATCCCAAAGTCTGTTTTCCCAAAAAATAAATTTCACCATGTAACTTAGTATTTTTGCCTATCACAGAGATGAGATCTATTTTTATATTTTTATATTTTATATATTTTTTAAGTTTTTTATTAAAAGTGTGAGGTTTTTTTATCCCTGGCACAATTCCTTCCTGCCGTGGTAACTAGGTGTCATTTCAGAGCACAAATTTGTATTTTAAGCAGTCTCACTACACAAAGACACAGTCACCTTCAAGTGGCCATGAAACTTGCCTGTCCGTTTAACTTTTAATGTTTCACACACAGTTATTTTCGCTTTTTAACTTTTGATAGTCAGTAACATGCTGACAAGATATGTTATAGTACTTCATGATATTTTCCTCATGTATTTAGCCCCACCTACTAAACAAAAAATCTTTGGAAGTTAATGCCCACAAGATATCATTGTGGAGCAGCCCAGACAGCTACATGAACTCTACAAAACTCTCCTCTTCCATTCAGAAGCACAGTGCTGTCCCACTGCTTCAACCCATGAGCCCTCTTCATTCCCCTGTATATATTCATTCATCAGACCACCATATTTTAAGTAGCAAGGCAGTAATTTGGCATCAAGGTTAAGTGAAAGAATGTTAAGAGTTATTATAAATGGCTGGCACTTTGGAGGTGGAAACAGAAGTGTCCATTGAGCAGTAGAAAAGCAAAAGGGCAGAACAGCTGATAATTCAACTTGTTAGTAACTCTGTTTATAAAACACACCACAACTTAAGGGGGTTTTTTGGTTATTTTTTGAGTGACTTCATAACTATACAGGAAAAAGTACACAGACCTGCAAGTGACAGAAGGGCTG
The DNA here is from genome assembly GCA_013397555.1 of Urocynchramus pylzowi. Classification (NCBI taxonomy): domain Eukaryota; kingdom Metazoa; phylum Chordata; class Aves; order Passeriformes; family Fringillidae; genus Urocynchramus; species Urocynchramus pylzowi. The sequence continues at coordinate 97,400 of VZRH01002600.1, forward strand.
CTATCAATGCCCAGTATTTCATTAGTGTTCATGTTGTCAAATTAAATTGTACAGCTTCCTCTGATAAGGTTTTGTAGGTGTAATCTACCTATGTCAGCCATCAGGGCTGCAAGTGCCCAATTACTTTGTCTAGTTAACCTCCTGTACACCAATTCAAATCAGCACAAACCTTTGGTGTTGACAATAGCTAAAAAAAAATCATAAATGCAATAGTTACTTCTGTATCAGATCTCCAGACAAATGTTATTTGCGTGGCTGAAACCATGCAGCAATGAATACTAAGAATTTCACAAGAAAAAAGGACTACTCACAGACTAAAACATCTTGTTATTTGACATCAGCTGCCCACTTGTAGCAAAGAGCAATGAGATCCTTCAAAAAGGAAGTGCCAAAAGAACTTGGGCAGCAGTGGGGAGAAAGGTGTGGCAAATTCTAACTCAGTAACCCCCTTCTACCAATTTCCCCCGCTGCCTCCATCCTCCTCCAGCTCCCAGAAAAAAAAAATCCTCCTGTTCAGCATCACAAGGAGAACACAGTACTTAGTTTGAGACAAGAGCAAGGGCCCAAATGCTGGCACATCCCATCTGGGTCTCATCTGGCCAGACACCACTGTCTCTTCCCCAGCAGTGATAGGGCAGTCAGTGTGAGTGAAGCACAGTGACAGCTGCACCCACACCCCTGGCACCACTGCACTCCCTTCGTGGGGCAGCTGGTATTGTGAGCAATACCACAGACTGCAAAGACATCAGAGCCAGAGGAAGTTAGGGAATCAGCAGAGGATCAGATACTGGTATGGTAACAAGGGATCCCCTTACACCAGACTGACTGCAGGATTTCTGGAAATAACCAAGGCTTTCCTAGAGGCAGGAATGCAAGTGTTACAGGATTCCTTTTTTTCTTTTCTTTTTTGTTGTCTTTGCAGTTGTTGGGAATCCTGAAGAGGTAAAAGGCACAAAGTCTAGTAAAAGACAGTTTGGTTTACTATGCTTAGGAAAAGACAAGGAGTTAATGAGACTGAGACACAAGGGACACCAAAATTCTTATCAGGAAAGAGTAATTTCATTCTAAAAGGAAAAAAAGCAGGAATCCTCCTTTCTGAATCCACTGCAGCATTTGAGTATTAAGAAATGCAGAAACTTATTAGAATGAAACAAAAAGCTGTTACAACAAAGCAAATCTAACAGCTTAGAGATATCTACTCAACGAATAATGAAAAGAGTTAAAGTAGACCTTTAGTACCAGAAGGCAGAACACACATCTATTTTCCTAAATGAATATGGGAATATTCTCTAGGTAGAAGATGCAGATGATTACTCCATTGTTTTTCAACCATTTGTAACTATTAGTAAGCCAGTATTCTTTTGCAGGCCAGCAATAACAAAGACTAGATACAACTTTGTGATGAATACACCTGCTAATCTACATATCAGTATTTTAAGTTACTTAATGTCTGTTTTGTTTCTTCAGTTCTTTAAAGCCAACTAAATATGCACAGCAGTCCTCATCTGCCAGTGCTACATTTACTAGTTCTGGTGAAGCGTGCATTTTCCTGTTCTTTACAAATACCTTTAGTAAAATCACATTTTTAAGTATTTCAGATGTTACGTTACCTGTCAAAGGAATGGAACTGCACAGGCTGCTCAGCAGCTCCATCACCAAGAACTCCAAGGAAGGATGGCGGCAGAAGAGCAGCATCCACTGCAGTCCCATCAGCTGGTGTGCTCACCAGGCTTCTCAAGATGTCCTTCACGTTGACATTTTTTGTAGTTGGCACAGAAGCCACAGATTTGCTCTCTCCACTTCCTGTCTCACTTCCATCCTCCTCAGATTTATTGACTTCAAGTGAAAGAGCGCACAGGACTTCACTGACTGCATCTGGGCCTGCACTGACACTCAGAGGTCCTGCTTCAGCAGCACCACCTGAACTGCTTGTTTGTGCTGGAGTTGCTTTCTCCCCAAGACCAGAATCCCTTCTCTGCATAGATGCTGTATTTTCTGAATCTTCAGTAGAGGTTGAAGCACCAAGAGCAGCAGATGGGTTTTCCACAACTGTTCATACCAAAAGAACAGAAAACACATTTTAAGGTCGTTATTAACAGAGAAGAATTCACAACATTGGTCCTAAAGAAGATTGCTAAAGCATTTTAAGCCAAGTTATGACATTTGGCAAAATAATTAACAGTTCACCTGCAGCAGGAGTCTCATCATTTTCAGTTTCTGATTCCTTGAGTGACTGGCTTTGGTTTGGTGGTCGTCTTTCATTCTGGGGTTCCAGTATATCTCTGTATTTCGAAACCATGAGCACAGAAATAAAATATACAACAGCCAAAGCCAAAAACTGAGCCTGTTTACTATCCTCCTGTAAAAAACAGACACACACAGATTTTTCCATTACTTTTTTTTTTCCATTAATTTCAGCACCATGTTTATTTTTTCGTGAAGCATGCCCAGCACTACTACAAACATACCAAGAGGAAGCTGATATGTCAGCAATGGAAGAACAATATTCTCTAGCCACAGTTTGTCTCACCTGTAAAGCTAAGGAATACAGCACTTGTATGCAAGTGGCACTAATCCTTTTGTTTTTCATTTATTTGACAACTTTGGCTAAGGTTGTGTGTCTTGATTTCACATTTCAATTTAGTCTAGGGCCCCCTTTATTCACGGGTGTTTCTTCTGTTATATTTCCTCAAAAATGCCAAGATATTAACAGCATTTGCAAGGCAAGCATACTCTACATAACTGGAACAAATTAATGAAGTAAAAGGAGCAAATTCCAGAACAAGTGTTAAGGTTTTATTTCAGATAGTCCAGATGGATGTAATCTACTACATATAATTTAAACAAGAATTGCTTAATATGCATTTGCATTACAGCTGTAATTTTATGAAGAGATTTTAGGAAAACCTTGAAAACAAATCTTAACATAAACTACCAGGTTCCTCCCCAGAATACTCAGTCACTCCTAGTGAAACGTAGGGAAAACTGGACATTAAGATTTAGCCTAAGCCTATCCCTTTTGGCTACCAAAGGAAAAAAAGCTTCATATACTTTTGGGTCACAGGAGAATTAAGTATTTGGATCCTCACTGACTGATCAGTAAAAAATGACTGTTTGGAGTTTTTCACCCCTCATTCACATCAGGGCTCAGGTAACATTCAATTTTGTCCTCTGAGCAGTTCAAGAAACTAAGTAACACTGTAAAGCTCATTTTATCATGATTGTAGTGTCCATCAAAGCTCCTTATCCCTTGAAGGGCTCTATAGTAAGTTATTCTGGGAGATATGAGATATGAGTTTACGAGAAACTTTCTATTAAGAACAGGTAACATAGGTGGATCCTATCTGTCACACTGAAAAAACAACCTATCTTCCCCTTGGCTTGACTCAAAATCTTAACTTTCATAGAATAATCACAGTGTGAGATTGAAGAAAGCCACCTACATTGGTAAGGATTATAAAGAACTTTCTTGAAAGATGAATATTAAGACGGTTTTTAACTGTACTTAATAAAGCGGTGATCCAGGGAATTAGAACCAACCCTTCCTTATTTTCTCAGCCATGTTTGAAGAACTCCTTGAAATAAAGCTCATGTAACACTGTAAGTAAGTACTGTTACTGGTGGGTAAGTAGATTCCCTCAGAGTTCCTGCTGTAGAACCGATAGATCCAAATTATGCCACTCCTGATGCTAAGCGCTGAACACAATGTAAGAAACTGCATGCAAATAAAACATTTAGATGCGAGTGCAAACAGCTCAGACAAAAACTATTCCCAACCAGATCTAAGTCTACTTCTCCCACACTAAGCTCAACACCTTAGCCAAAAAGCAGAGCTATTGCACCATTTTTTATTTATTGGCAGAGGGCCTGATAGATTAGATATGCAAAAAAAGCAGAGGTTGTGGGTGGGTGTTGTTTTGGTAGTTTGTTTTAAAGAAAAAAGTTCACAAAATGTGCTTGAAAGAATCCTTAGGACTACTTTAATTGCCACCAGTATGGAAGAGTCACTTCCTGTTCCTCTCTTGCACACTGATACTGATGTAGGGGTTGAAAGAAGCTTGCTTCAATCAATAATTATTGTAAAGATAAAACTCAAAATCCTTCACTTTTCTGGACAGAAAAAAAAGTCATTGTATAAATCTTTACACTTGCTAAACAGTCCAATTATTGTAAACTAAGTTGTGGTGTCCAGGCTTGTGGCCACCAATGACTCACAGCCATTACAGCCGCTGTATATGCTTACAGAGGTGGTTTTTTTCAAGCAATCAATCTCAATTTCCTCAATATCAGCTATAAAGTTGCTGACACAGGGCAAAGATATTTTTAGTCAATTCAAGACTAAAAAACATATGCATACTTATGGCACAGGCTCACAAATTGGTTCCTCTGAGGGGAAGTAAAGGAATTAGAAATGACCTCTAATTAGCTAGAAGAATGTGACTTTCTCAAAATGTACAAACATGTTTATGATACATAAATAGCTTGTCTATATACATATTTGTACTAAACACAACATAATTAATATACAGCAGGCAGAATTCAACGTAATCGATTTTTAGGAACACAAAGAGCCAGATCAGGAGACAGCTGAGTTTCACCTCTCTCTCTTTCCAATCCCAAACACTACAACAGCTGCAGAGTATTGCCAGTTCCTAATTACTGTGAGCAGTATTCCCTTTTTGTACATCCAATTTAGCCGAACTCTGTAACACAGAAGAAGCGTTCAGCAAACAGATACAAGCAGAAATGCAGCTACAAAGAAAAGGACATTATTTTCTTACTATATCTCTGAACACTACTGCTCGGAGGCGATTAATATCCATATCCTGCAGAAGTCTGTCATGGTCCCGTATTGGAGAAATGCCACCAGTCACAATGTCCACTGGACTCTATTAAAAAAAACCCAATTGTTTAAGATCCTGTGTTTGAAAGCATTCTATCAAAAATCATTAAGCGTGTATAATCACCCACTCTGCATTGTACTGTCATAACTACAGCAGAAAGATCAGATATGCATTTCATATTTAAAGGAGAAAAAATCTGGTCATTTCTTGTGACAGATTTAATTTCCAGCGTTTGTACCACCTCACTTCAGGTCTGTTAAAATATCAGTGGTGCAAGTGCAAATTTAAAAACTTATCCCTTTGTACAGACTAATCATTATTGACTTCTGTGTTTCTGAATGTGGTCTTAAGCTTGCCTTTGCTGCAGACTTCTCTGATCCTGTAAAGCCTTGCACTGCTTTTTGGTTCTTCCCAGTGTCTCCAATAGGCTTCATCTGTGCATGCTGCTGACACTCCAAGCAATTTCTTACTGCTACTGCACACACTTGAAGGGCAAAGAAACATTAAGAGTTATTCTGAGAAACAGTATTGTTCTATATTCCCTTACAGAAACGTGTAACAAAATTCTGTTTACCACTTAAAACTAAAAAGTTGATGCACATCCGTAAAATACTTTGCTTCTGTAATTTGGAGCAATTTGCAAACCAATGCTCCAAATTCTTTAATAATTTATAACTAATAATGAATGTTAAACGATTAGAACATATTTGCTGTATCTAATGGATACTTCAAAGTGAGTATCCCTCACTGCAATTTTACCATGCATACAACCACAAGGTGGGTAAGATGAAGACAGCTAAATTTCATAAATTTGCAAGGGAGAAGACAAGTGATACACCAGTGCAACAAATGGCAATGTTTGCTTCACAATACACTTTTACTCTTGGACTAAATGTTCTGAACTTACACAACTGTGGTTTTTTTTAGCTGCACATTTTTGCCCTGTTTCATCTTCTAATATTTATTTCCAAAGGAAAAAAGAACTACCCCACCTCTATACCCATTTGCATCCCATAAATCTTGTTCTACCTGCACAAAGTTTTAATTGCCTAGAAGTGGAGAGGAAGGCTAGTTACTGTTGAGGCTCTGAGCTGCTCTGGCACTCATGCAAATCAAACTTTTCATTACAAAAAGTCTTACAGCATGCAACTCAGCATGAATTCTCTCCTCCTGTATTAACTACCTGGACCCTCCTATGATCTCATAAGTCGCCATTTTCAGAATATTTGTTACTTTTTTAGGTAACTGACCATTTTCTTTGAACTCAATTTGAAGTAAGCATACTGTAACAATCGGATACAATTATTGCCCAATTTGAACCCTTCAAAAATATACACTTCTAGTTTTCACCATACATTCATATGCTGACCTTCAAGTGTTAAACCTCTTACATAAGTATTGCAAAGTTTCATTCTTTTATATAGTACAAGATTACTTTTCTTAAAGCTGCTATATTCTCAGCCTTGATTATTTGGGGAACTTTGGCAAAAGAAATATCCTCACAGAAAAAATGAAAACAGGCTACCAAACTTAATTTATATTATTTAAACTTTTAGAGAGGAATATGTATCTATACATTGCAGAATACAGTAAACTGTAGAAGACCTTAATGTTTGATTACATTTAATCTTGATTTAATGAAACAATGGACAGGAACAAAAATAAAGCTAACAGCTGCTAACTGCTTAGTAACTGCAAGCTCCTATGCTCATTAAGTGGCCTTATTTGCTTACCCAGACGAAGACATTGTCGCAGAATTCCTCCAGATGACATATTTTTCTCAGACTCAATTTCAGTGAAACCAAGAGAGCTTGCAAAAATTAGCACATCCACAAGGTTGATTAATCTCTGGAGAAATGTTAAAGATGCTTCTACTGAAAGTCCTTGAGTTGGCTCAATATTCTCCAATTCATGCTACACAGAGAAAAATTGAAAGCAACATTTACTTCTTCACAAAGATAATATTCCAGCATGCTAAATGAAGGAAAATGAGTGCTGGAAGTCCACTATCAGTCACATTCAAAGTAATAATTACTCATATTCTAGGAACAATCATTAGTATTGAGATTTAATCCCATTCCAGACCACTGTGGAGCAACAAAGGCAGGAAACTTTTTTATGTCTTCAGGCAAAAAGGCAAGCTTACGGAAAAGTGTGGAGGCAGCAAAGGGAGGAAAGAGATGCCTGTGGAAACACCCCACATGCATTTCCGTTTCCCAAAAGGACAGATATAATAATTATTACACTCCATAAAGAAAGGCATCCTCCCACAAGTGAGGAATTTTTAAATAAAAATGGAATTTCTTACAGTAGCAGATGTGGCAGCAGAAAGCAATGGCAAGATACCACCACAGGCCATGATCATGTTGTCCATCACTTGAGAGATGAGGTGGATCGTGTTGTGTACAAACACCACATTGTCACTGCTATTCACGAAGTCCATCACAGTTTTTGTAGAATGGCTGTCCAAAAATTAAAAAAAAAAAAAAAAAAGACATTCAGAATAGAGCTTTATTTTTAGGTTATTTTAAAATATTTGTTTTCGCAAAACTAAAGCCAGACACTTAGCAGTGGGGAAGCAAATAACACATGACCTAAGGGTCAACTGATGCATCTCAATCTAAACCTAAAACTACGTTTCTTTTCTGTTCATAAACTGCTCAGGATCACAGGTTGCTAAAAATACCAAGATGATTGCTAATCCTCATTTGCATAATGATACATTATAGGCTGGTCTATGACTGCTTGCTAGCAAGAGTCACTATATCAGGAAACAGAATAAAGTCTCCTGGAACAGTGAACTAGATTTGAACTTAAATCTTTGGAAAACTAAAGCAAATTCTTTTGGATTTCTCAAATAAAGGATTTCTCAGAGAAATTAAAAATCAACAAAGCACAAAAACTTTCCAAAACAGAGGCTAAAATAGAAATACATTTTAGCTATATCTGATGATGACAAGATAGGTTAACTTAAACATATCCTAAAAATTATAGTCAGACAAAAATTCACTTCAGTTTAAATTGTTCAAATTACTTACCTACACTATTTCTTCATCCTGACATTCCTTTTTATCAGGTCAGAACACCTATACAGTTCAATTTAAATTTGACACTGACGACTACAAGCTAATAATGGACGCTCCTCTTATTTCAGTTATTAAACCTTAAAATTAAATTGCAGAATTACTGCTATTTTCTAAGATCTTCATTATTATGTTCCAGATCCCTGTTAGAAGTTAATCTTCAAATTAACATCTTTGGGTTCACAGAACCCTACCAAAGCAGCAGTGTGTGCAAATGCAGAAGCAAGACATACTATTTTGGATATATTATCCCTCTTATCCACATTTAGATAAGACAACACAGGCCCTTAAATACATTAGGAAAATTAAAATCTTAGTTGAATAAAAATCAACAGTGAGACAGCTGCTGACTTATATGTAGCCAGGATTTCAGTCCAAATCTGTGTGCAGGCCCTGAACCAATACACAGTTATGTCTGTAAGGAGTCTTTAAAAAAAAAAATTTGAGAATAATTTGGTGTAGGTCACAAAATAAGTCAGGCTATTGAATAATGAGTAAAACACCAGATGTACATGAGTCTAAGTCAATGAGCCCCTTATAAATGAACCCAGTCTGGATTATTCCACATAAAGCACAGGATGTACCTTCTCCACATCTGAATATCTGTCTCTATGGAGAAGAGCAGGTCTGTGAGCAGTCGCTGGTGCATCAGTGACCACTTGAACTCGGGAATACGGAACACAGCTGACCTCGTGTCCCTCCTCTGCCCATCTGATGGAGCAGCCAGCTCCTGTCCTGAGGAAACTTGCTGCCTTGAGGGCTGAATGCACAGTTTGCAGACAAAAAAGAAAACAAAACACAAAACCCACACTCTGGTTATTAGTTTCCATGGCACACACACTGAAATGCATTTAACAGACTTGAGATTTTGGATATCCAACAAGTCTACACTGTGTACATGGTTCCAAATAAAGCTGAAACTATTACACAAATGCTATTTAATGGATATACCAAAACTACAAACTAGGCTACAGCTGCACTACCACACCTGCCAGCCTAGGTATTCACAAGAAGCCATCCAACCTTACCAGGGAGGAAGAATATGTTGTTGAAGACAGTGATTTTCCTCCTTTAAGGAAGAATGGTGCATATTGAAGAGCATCCATTAGGAAGTATCTCTGCAGAAGGGACGTACTCAGAGACATGACTATTTAACCATTAAAAGCTGGATTAGAAACTAAAGACTAGAGGCTGAAGCACTGCAGCACACAACAGAAGTCCAGTCTTAATTTATACTTGTACAAAAAAAGGTAGGATGACATAATGTAGTGACAAACCTATCAATTTTTATAGTTTAAAACAGCTGAGATGAAGTGTCCATCTAGCCAAATACTCAGTTTATATCAGCATTCATATGTGGATGTACAAAAGTCTTGGTGAATTCTCAGTACACAAATTATAAGAATAATGCCTATTTTAACCCAGGGTTAAAAGTACTTTACAAATAACTCACAAAAATCACACACATTATAATCCTCAGAACATTTAGGTACAGTTTCTCAAAAAATTCATTAAAAAAACCTTTCTTTTGTTTTTAAGCTAGATGGATGAAGGACAGGTAGAATTTACCTCAGGCATGGATCTGGGGGGCAGAGGTGCTTCTAGACATGTGTTAGCTTTCAACTCCAGTCTTTCTGTATCTGATGCAACACTGGAAACATCAAGCTTGGCAATTCTTTTGTCAGAGGCTCCAGCAGACTCTGCCACATGTGCATTTGTGTTTTCCACAGTTGTTTTGGTTTCACTGGTAACTACATTTCCTTCCTTCAGCTTCTTTTTTCCTGCTGAATCCGGCTGAGTTACTACTTCTGTAACTGCAGAACTCACTGTCTCTGGCAAAGTCAGTTCTTGTTTCTTCTCATTCACACCTTCAGTACCTTCAGATTTTAAAAGCCCAGTTTCAGGTTGCTTCTCTGTTTTTCCTTCCTGCTTTGTCACTTCGCTTGCATTAGAGTCACATTCCTTGTTCCTTCCTGCAAGCTCTTCTGAAGGCAAAGGCAAACTACTTTCATCTTTCAAATCAACAAAGTCATCTTCATCTTCCACCTCTAGTGCTGATTTTTCCAGTCCTTCTGGACTTGTGGGAGTTGCTCCTTCCACAGGAGTTTCTGTGGCAGAAGAAGCAGCAGGGACAGCAACTGTTTCTTCCACAAGCTCATCAGCTTTGCTAGAATCTTCAATTGCTTCAGCTATTCCAGTACTGATTTCTGAGACACTGGGCTTTACTGTTTCTGGTTCTGGAGAAAATTCCACACAAGGCACTGCTTTTAAATCCCCTTTAGTACCCATATCCTCCCCCTCTAATGCCTCCTTATGATTAGACACTGAATGAGTTTGTTGGCCACCATCTGATGAGTTTTCTTTCTCTTTTTTTTCAGTTCTGCACCCTGTATCACCATCAGTAATGCAGGAAGGAGCAGCAGCATTTTCTTTTAACTCCAAAGACTGTTGTTTTCCCTTGGTTTCAGTTTCTTTGCTAATCCCAAAGATTGTTCTAATTGGAGCTAAAGAACGCACTCCACTCCCTTCACCTCCTTTCTCTTGGTACTCATTGTACATTTGGGAAAGACTCTCTTTGTGCATTTCGAAAGTTACCTAAAAGAACAGAGTTCAAAGGACATTAAAAACTATATGTTAACGACTGTTTTCTTAAAAAAAAAGAAAAAAATCAATTCTCAAATCACAAATTTATATTGAATCCTGTCCTTTTCATTAAAAAACTGCACATTAGATACCACTTCAACTGACAGCAAGTTCTTCTTACATGTACCTGGTTTTCCTGGCTAAAAGGAAGAAAAGTAAAGCCAGTGTCAAAAAAAAAACCCAAATAGCCTGATCCAAAGGACATCCAAAGCATAAGATCCATAGAACTACTAAATTTGAAAACCTCAATTTCCTTGTGAAGGGGGAAGCCGTGACAAGTAGCAGCACTTTCACATCTTTTTAGCACCTTCAGTATGCTCAAAAATCCACAAAGATACATAAACTTTTGAAAATTGTATACTAAAAAGTACAATGTCCCTAAGTCAGAGCAGAGAGAAGCACCTAACAAAGCCAGAATCCTGTGGAACCCCAAATAATACCTAAAACTCCCCAGAGGGCATTTCCTTTGGTGAGTGCTATTCACCCCATCTCAGCCTGAGAAAAACTACACAAACTGATTAAAGTGAAAAGACTTCTCTACTCCTTAGCTGAAAATATTACTGTTGTTTCTAGGTATTTAAAAAAAATCCAGATAGAAACATTCTTTATATACACACTAATAAAACTGATTTGCCCAAATAAATAGCTGTGTTTTAAAAAATAAAATATCACTAGGCTAATTTAAGTTTTTATTACACTGTTATTCAATTTAGTTTATCCTTTAGTTTATCCTTCCTTTAGTTTATACCTTTTCATATGGGATTTAGATTTATATTCCATAACACAAGTGTTTATTTATCTGTAAGCTCACTTCTCAAAATTTTCCCAACATAAGCTCCATATGAGGGTTGTTTTTTTTTAAATCATTTTCTGTATCATAAACATTTTCTATAGGCAAAGTAGAGCAGTGCATTCCACTAAATATACAAATACACATTTCCTTATTCTCTTACATACTCAGCTGATTCATTTGGATCTCATCTAAAAATTCTGTGTACATGGTATTCAAAGTGATGATTAGTCAGTAGGAATATTTTCCCTTAAGATGACACAGAGGAGTCAAAAAATAATTTTTCAGATTAAAAATATACTAGAAATAGTTAACAAATCAGAGATAAGCAAAGACAGAACAAAGACAAAAATTATTTTTGGCAGGTTCTGATGTCAATATTTAGCTTTTTAACATACTATTTTCTCCATCAATCAAGTATATTCAAGCACTGCAGGAACAAGGCACGATTTTAACATGACCTGAAGCATTATTCATTCAAGTTCATTTAATTGAAACTTTAGTGTCTAGAAACAGAAGTGGGATATCTCACTCTGCTTGATTTTGTTTGGTTTTTTTTTTTTTTTAAGAGTCTTTACATACCAGTTTTCATTCAGTTATGTACAAAAAAAGTGAGAATGATTACAACTGATTTAAAATTCAACCAATCACAATGGATCCATATAGGGTTTTGCTAAAAAGAGCATGTGGGAGGCATTATTACTTTGGAAATACTTTCTGAATTGTACTACAATTTTGTACCACAAAATAGATCATGCTTAATAAGCTGTCCCTTGTACTTTTTCACCTATTTTCCAAAACATTATTAGGCAAAGCTGCTACTTCAGGTCTAATCACTACTTTTCTGAAGAAGGAATCTTAACAACTTGAACTTATCTCCAGCTAACTTTCCCTCCTCTCTCTCTCCCTGTTGCTTCCTCCATTTCCAAAACTACTAAAAAGTTTTGTTCCAGCAAGCAATAAAGAGACATTTAACAAATGAAAATGACATTATTTTATTTCAGCAGAACTTACATGTACTTCCCAGAAAGCACACTGCCCCACAATATTTAACAGTGTGAACATCTGTATTTTCATGCATCATTCCAGTGTAAATCTCATTAAACTCATATGTAGGAGTAAAAGCTACCAAATTTATAGCTTCTCATTTTCTATGAACACAGTCTGTAGGGCTGCCAACTACCTTTGGAGAAATGGGCAGTCAGTTGTATCTCAGTTGGTACAACCTGAGACCTACTCTTGCGCCTTAATGATTTTTTCAAGTCTGCTACCAAGCCCCATCCCCTTAACAAAAACCTATTGCAGCTTCAGATTTTTTCTTACCAGCCAAACTGATCATCTGGTTCACAGCCTTAAATCAACTTTGCTTGAAAATAAGTCAAAATCTGTTCACCATAAGTCAGGGTTGTAAACTTGCTTTTTACTCTTCTCCCTCCCCTCAGAATCCTGAACTCCACCATCTCATGGTCACTGCAGCCAAGGCTATCTCTGACCTCCACATTTCCAACCAGGTATGGTCAACATTTAAAAACACAATGTATGGTACAGGGATGCAATACCATTTCACAACCAACTGCATCTGAAACCTGGAACAGACAATGCTTTGGAAGACAACACAGAGCAATACCGAAAATAAAACTGTGCACTGTGGGATTTTTAATTGCTACTAAAAAGAAATAGAAACAAAGACCAGCAAGAAGGTCAATACTGACAATTTGTCTTCACAAATGGGTAATGTAAACTTATGAGCAAAAAAATCCAAGCAAAATCTGATAAGACTCTACACTGATTTCAGAACAATGCAAGAAACTGTAAGGAGAGAAACGCTGGTGAAGAAAATTAGGCAGTACGGAACTAAAGGAAAACCACTCCCCAAAAAAATCCAAAATCCACTCAATGAGGATAGCAATTTCTACTTTGAGCATAAACATCAACAAGAATTCATGTTACAATGTATTAAATACTGTCCTTTAAATAAAACTCAAATTAAAATAACAAGGCACAGACTTAGAGAGAACACATGAAACAGTATTTTTCTAACATCCATTTTGAGTCTGGAGGTTTCTAATATAACAAAAGGATACAAATTTCAGAAATTCTGCTTTGTAAAATCCAACTTTTCAACAGGGCTGTATAAACACTTCTGATCACTATATCAATCTGTAATTTGGTTTGACAGGAAACCAAGAAATTGTGGTACTATAACAGAGGCACTAGACAATTCTTCCCCCACAACTTATATTGCATGATGTGGCATTTATGAAGGACACAAGTACACAAAGCCAAACTATACATACAAAACAAAACACCTAAGGTTAACAAAATCAGTACCAAGAATATGCAAAATGAAGTAGAAATATGATTACTAAAAGCAAGTGCACAGAGTACATAAAGGTATTAAAGATTAAACATTAGGCTCTGCAAGCATGCAACAATTTACAAGACAACTGCTACCTTGAAGAACCTTAAATGTACATAAGTAATTTTTCATTTTCCTTAAGGCATTTACAACTGTAAAGGTGATAATACAAAATTAATTACCAGAAATTGTTCTAAATTAGTGAGCTAAAAGGCCAATCATTAATCTTCACCATCATTTGATGGTTAATCCATAGCTGTCTGCAATGTTTGGAATGCATCTCTATGCACCATCAGCTGAAGACACTTGTGAGCTAATAACTGCAACATTTGCCTCTGCCATTAATTTTAACTTAATTTGACATCCAACGTTTACTAATTGCCAAGGAGAAAAATTAGCATACAGCTATGAGAAAGGGTAAGATGATTGACATTTGCATTAAAGAACTTAGAGAAAATATTTTAACTACACGTTAAGATTTTTGCCCTTTTTTTCCATTTTCAGGTGGGCAATTTCATAGAGTAGAGAGAGGAAAGGAATATCTTGCCAGACAGGTCAGACAATTCCTTATAGTCTGCTCAGTGCAAACCAGCTCCTGTGCTGGTTTAAATAAACTCTTCATAATAAAAGAATAAACTCTTCATAATTCCAAAAAGCATTACAACTTTTTAAATCTTAACTAGGATTTTACTCACCTACCTTTTCCACTTCTCCTCTACTAACACTAACTGTTTCAAAAGTGTAATCCAATCTCCAAACACAAACTGGCCTGTTTAGACAGGAGGCACCACTATCAGAGATATCAAAACTAATTTTCAACTCAGCACAGGAAAAGATACAAAGGTACTATGTGCACCACGCACTGAGTCTGTAACCCACTGACTTAAGGAATCTCTGGGCTATTTCTGAGTGGTTCACAGATGAAAGCTAAGCAAAGCAAGTTAAAATATACTTTGCAGGATAAGAAGTTTCTAAAGGAGGAGTCTAAACTTCCATCAGAAACACATTCAATGATGTACAAGGTGGGGGGAAACCACTGTTCCAAGATGATTTCATGTTTCTGTTATCTTGCATTTTCACCTAAGTAGCAAGAGTTCTGCCCTTTTTTTTAACTCATCTTAAGATAATAAGAAAGAATTTCTAGAATAAGAAAGCAAGTACTAGTCAATATAATTCATAAAAGTCTGCTTTTCTGAGCGAGAATTTTATGTATGTCAATAGCATTTTACTTCAAATTAAGTCAAGGTATAGCTTACTGTTACATCATCATACAACAATAAATTCAAACTGCATACCGAACATGTATTAGCTCATTTTCACTAAGGAAATTATTGCTTTTAATGAGTTTAAATTGCAAGACATGCGCACACACAATCATCTCAAGGTATGTTTTTCTCATTATCTCAATCCCTGCTACCATTCCTACAGTTCAAGGGACTGTCAAACCCTATCTCATACACATTTGATATTTAGCTATTAACAAAAATATTCTGTAACTAAACCCAGCATTTATCACCCCATTGTTGCCATGCCCAGCAACAGGTTTTATGCACTGCTCACTTCTGCCATCCTTTTCCAGTATCTCCATATATTGTTGGCAGCCCTACAACAAAGACTCCACATTCATCATTTCAAAGAATGGCCAGGAGACGTAATTCAGGCCCCACAATGTGAACAGAGGTAGCTGCAACAATGAGGAGGATTGCTTCAAACTGCAGCAACAGCAAAGAAAACCACTAACAATTCTTGAGGCTGCAGACACACGCCTGCATCTTCCATGACTTTTTTATACCAAGTCATAGAGATAAAAATCCTCTCTCTCCACAAGTCTTCTTTACTTCGGAAGACTATTTCAGAGCTACTTGCCTCTTCATATACCAGATCTCTCTGCTGCTAATGTTTCCATAATTCTTCATTTTGAGAGCTCTGGCACTTAGTAGCAAATCTCTATTATACTCTTCTTTTAAGGCTTCTCTGCAGCTTTATATATTCTCAGTTTACCTTGCTCTCTTCTGTTCTGTCTCCGTTTCTTTCAGTTTGGATTACTCAAATGTTAGCATCCTGCATGTTTATTCCTGACGTTGCATTCCCTCAAACCAAGTGAATAATGAGAAGGAGGATCCCATTAGCCATACACACTGCATGTGTAAGACCCCATCACTGGTACATATCTCTGCCTGCTGAACAATGAAAATACTTTCTTCTCCCTCCAGTCATTGGTTAGAAACGCCTTCCCACACATCTACTACAAAAGAAGCTGTAGAAAGGAAACACCTCATAAAGGTGAGGGACTGCATCATCACAACACATTTTGGGGATGCACAGCTCTGAAGGAGGCTCCATTCCAGTCTCCAAGCTCCTTCTGCTCTCCATAACTCAGGTGACAAGCTGAGAATCATTTCTATGTAGAATAAGTAATATTTATTAAAAATAACTATTTACACCATTAGAATGAACATAATATTGAATGATTCCAAGGGTATCCCCAGCTTGGCTTCATTGATATATTGGGCATGGCACAAGCGACAACCAAAATCCAGCAGTGGTACAATGACCCTTTGGGCCAGGTACCGCTGCTTCCCCTCAGGGCAATGCAGATACACTTTTCATAGGACTGAACAACACCTGAAGCCTTCAAATTTCCCTGGAGCTGAAGATCTCTGCTGTGGGAGACCCTCCCGCTCTCATGACAGGGATAAAACACAGACAAAAGCATCCTAAGCAAATCCTCGATGCCAACAGGATTTGGACTACAGATTCCAATGGCCTCTTACCCTCTAAAACTACTGAGCCACGTTCACTTCTCTGCAAACTAGTTTTTTAATTGCCACCATATATTAACTCCTCCACCACCCAATCTCTGCAGCTTTTGCTAGTTTTCCCTCATCAGACAGTGATGAAAACCTGGCAAACATAGCACACATAAATGCTCCGGGTTTTTTTTCTCCTCCCTTAAATTAATAAGCAGGGCACAAAAGAATATGCAAATTTACTTAACAGTCACAATGTTTATTACAACTGTACTTTAGAATGAAAACTGACAATTAGTTAGAAATACACTGTACTGTAAGGTCCCACTATTAACATTTTAAAATTATACTTCTCATTCAGATCAATTAATAAAATTCTTCCACTTAGAAACAGATCTGCAGCTTACACATATTAACATCTGAGTCTTACTGAAAATTTCTTGAGCTACTAAAAACTAAAAATAAATATCATTCTTCACCAGAATATATTTTCTTTAACAGAAACGTAACAGAAATCAACTTTTAAGAAGTAAAATACATTTAAGGGCCTGAAATAAGCAGATGTTAGTCTTCCCAGTTTAAAACATACAGATAATTTAGGAGCATATTGCACTGTGTAAATAATTTTATTCTTTTAAAACTTGGGGAAGCTGAAAGGTTAAAAAGGGAAGTTGTCCACCATTCTTTCCTAGTTTCCTATTATTAACCCCCAAATCATTGGTCCTTTGTAAAAAGTAACAGGACTAGACAGATAAAAATCTAAGGCTGAGTTAGCATGGTTGCAATGTTTAAAAAACAGAAGTTCATGGATGCTTTCATAAATTCAACACTGGTCAGTCAGAGCAAACTGGAATTGTGATTTAATTTTTCCAATAATATTTTCATTGAACTAGAAGCAACAGATTAAACACCTTGGTATACAATTGGAAAGCATCAAAAATAATAGAGAAGTTAAGAAAATGCATGAGTAATACTAAGAAATTTGGCTTTTAAAAGGTTGCACACACCCACACACCTTCTAAATTCTGAGTGCAAGGAAGCCAATGCAGTGCAATTATGCTGGAAAAGCCACTGCTGCTTATAAAACACTGTGCAGCTGTTGGAGGAGAGGGTTACAGTGACAAACAGCTTCCCTGCTACAAAGGTGGCAGGAAATCTATCAAACTGGACAATAAAATTGCAATTGAGTTTCTTTGGCTTTTTATAGCAGCTGCATGTATCTTGATGTGTAGCTCTGCAAAACCTATCCAATTGTGTAACAGTGGTCCTTTATGTACTTGTTCTTTATCATGGAATGGTGTTATAAATTAGTGACACGAGCGGCACAGAGGGTTGTAAAAAGGAAAAATAAGTAGTAACCCAATACAATTAGAGATGAAACAGGAAAAACCCAAACTGGTTATTCTCTTAGCAATGTTAAGGAAATATTTTTGTTCCCATAATTCCCACATTACTTTGAAAGCATGCTAGAAATCAAAAACATCTGAGATGCACTTAGCATCAAACAATTTGCCCACTGAATTATGCCTACACTCGGTTATGTGTGAATCTCTATGAATCTCAATAGTGATAAAACAGGAAACAAGACTATTTAAAATAAGTAAAATTACAAGATTAAAATATCATTATAATTATCTGTTTATAAGGACATTTTTCAAGACCTTTTTTTGTGATTTATCCTAATTTATGTCTATGTAATTAACAGGCAGCTCTGAAGAATCATCTAGTTTTATATGGTTAGTTGCATAATTTGTATGTATTACTTACAAAAAAAGTTCAAATGCAAAGTGCATAATAAAGGTAGATTTTAAAATCTTGATAATGGCACCATCATTCATAACAATATTGTCAAGTTAGTTTCTGGCTGCTTTTGTTGTTTAAACATTCTCATTTAGGCTTCTGGAACTAGTATTAGTACTGATAATAATAATAATTCAAGCAAACTGAATTCCTTTATGAGTCGTTCAATATTCCACCACCACACTCTGCCCACACTCACAAACTTCCAAACTTGCCATCATTCAACAACTTCTGAAATGGGCTGGAAGAACAGACAGATATTATACATTGACCAGAAAGTCAACAAAGTTAGACTTGGGAAAATTTACAGGGAGCTACTCCTGCAACCAAGGAAACCTCCCTACCACAGCATGCCAGGAACCAAAATGAGAAACAAAGACTGAAGTAGGTCATCTTCTCATTCACTATGGCATTTCACAAAAATATACAGCCCTTAAAATACAAATTAATAAACCAGACCAACATTATCTATATCTATCTATTTTTTGGTCTTTTCTAAAACTGAGGGGTTTTGTTCTTGACATTTGGCCATAGCATCACAATAAAATCTTGGGTTTTTTTCTCTAGGAACTCTACATCATTGATTAGCCACATTAAGTCACTGAAAAGAATGACCAAAAATCCATAAAACCTTTCTGACACAGATGTTGTTTAAATGAGATTTCTGACATTACATTATCTTACAAAAGGAGTCTAGGAATAGAACTACAGATTGTAAGATAACGTGCTAGCTAATTTCTAAATTCAAGACACCAAAGCTCTGACTAAGAGTTAAAAAGGTGGTCTTCCTTTATTCGCCTCTCCATCTTTCCTTAGGGACAATTCCCAGCGATTCCCAGCAATCACACACATGCTAAATTATGCCAGTTTTATATAAAAGCACATTAGGTATCTTTACTCTGGTTACAGCTTGCCATTGTACAATTCACCCTTGCCCTCTGCATCTTGGGGCAAGGAGAGGAAACTGGTTTTTGAAGACTGCAAAGCCGACAAAAAAAGCATATTAAGAGTGGTCCAACACCAAAAATATTATCTCTGTAAGGGTTAAAAAGTGGCCCTGAGCACTTTGCACAGGAATTCCACTCAGCTGACTGTTTAATACAGTTATTTGACCCATTTTTATTACATAAATTTCTACAATTGTCTCCCCATAGCCCAAGAATGTACTATGGGCCTCTGAATGCAATAAACAGAGCTGCAAAATAACAAGGTTCTTGCTGTCTGCAGAGACTGACCTTTTCTAAGAAAAAAATTTGTCCAAAATCCAAGAATGCTCAGAAATGCCAACAATTCCTTAGTATCAAAAAGTGATCTTTTGGATTCACAGATATCCTTTTCACACTGCTAAGTTGCACACATTTAGAAATAGCTAATTTAAAATTTAATTCATTTTTAAGTAAATATTCTGATAACCAGAATAATTCTGAGGCCCACACTGGTCTCACTCTTTTGTTTAGAATAAGGTAGCATAAAATACCTTTTGTACTACTGTGCCTCATTCAGAGAACCACTAATAACTTTCATGATGTAACTCTGGTTGTAACAACAAAATTCAGACAGAACAAAAACAAAGGGTAATAGTCTCATTCATGCTGCATGGATTTGCACTCTCACCCCATATTCCATGACAGTTTAACAGCAGAAGCATCTGCCTTAACTTGGATTCCTTTGCTTTTTACTCATTTGTTTTACAGCCTTTTGATGTTACTAAAAGGTATTTTTGTTGATGAATAGCTATGGTGCGCCACCTTGTGTTCCTGCTGTTACAAAAAAGCAAGACCAACACTAAAATCTTTCAGAAATGCTCCTAAAATTTGATTAATCTCACCTTTGAATGTGTGATTGACAGAGTATCCACCCACACACGCCAGCCACCCCACTCATATTTTATTGCATGGTACAGCAAAATCCGAAATATGGTGTACACCATCTCAGTTATCTTCTGCTCCTCAGAAGTCTTTGGATTAAAACAACAAAGGGAAAGCATCCACTCCTGCCAGACAGAGCACTGCAACAAACTCCTGCAAAACACACACATGCTATTGAATCATATTATAAAATATATCTTAGAAATACACACACCAGCTAAGTCAAGAATCCAGCATGCTTTAAAAAATTGCTACATGCAAACTTCTCTCGTTTTTCATACTAAAGACTTTGCTAGAGTACAGAATTTGCTGAAACAGCAATGAAGCTGTATCTGCCCTCATGAGTTTAATTTACTAGGAGACTTTGTTATTTATTTTATATACTTGTGCATAGAGCAAGTATGTCTTACCTCCTGTTTTCTCTGCTGTTATTAAACAGTTTAATCATATCTGAGAGAAAGGCTCGCCGGACCTCCAGAGTTTCTGGACACTGTGGAGAATTACGGATCAGGATAGCAATAACCTTCAAAATCTCTGCAAAACAGTTCATGAGTAATAAACTATTAGGACTAAGCACAGCATAAAACAAAAGGCCTCTTTCAACAGTGTTTGTACAAGGAAAGTGACACCACATAAGAAAGTTTTATACTGAGAAAAAGCACATCTCTATTGGAGAAGAAGGTTTGAGTAAAACAAATCCCTTCTTCCAATACTTTTCAAACCTAGTCACCCATCAGGGGGATTTGCATGCCTCTAAAGAAAATGGAATTCATTGAATTACCATGTTTAAGCAAATATTACTGCATGACAATTGACAAGCTATCAGAATCTGTCAGAACAATTTTTACATGAGGTTCACATTAAAAAAGCATCCTTCAGAAAACAAATATATGAGAAAAATTATCTACCTTATGGGATTTTGCTCAAACTTAACAATACTGAATTTCCAAAGAATGTGACCAACTTCCAAATAAACTTATCAGTCTCTGTTATAAAAAAACCTTCCTAATATAAAATATTATCTCTTATGATCATAATGTGTCACCGTCGCGACACGAAACAACAAAACTCATGCAAGGTTCCAGCATCCAGGAACAGGAAAAGAAAACTTTATTTTTCAGACCTCAACATTTATAGAATTCTAAAAGTGACAGTGGATTGGAGGATGACAGTGCCACCTCTCCAACCACACTGGTTAAACTAATAGTCCATCAAAATTCTCCTCCTACAGAGAAGAATGCAAAACAATCATTATTTACATGAAAGTGCATGAGAAACTCCATTACAAGAATGTAAACATCAGAAAGCTTAGAAAAACTCAAAAGAACAGGGCTACAGTAATGTTTTCTGTATTTTTAGGAGGTCAAAATTCAGGCTACATTGCACTTTTTGAAGCAGAGGAGCAGTGACTTTTCTTGTTACTTTAAAAGAAGTCAAATTTGTAAATGAATTAGGGTATAATTTTAACATAGTCACTGTGATAGTTGCAGTTCATCTTGTACAACTTCTTTAAAGAGAAATTCCTTATTTGATAACAGTAATGATCTAAAAAAGGGACCCTAGAAGTCACTCTTCCTACCAGACCTACATAATTTCAGAATCAACTCAGTCACCATATAGTCTATACTGACCACAGCAGTGACTGTCAACTCCAAAAATCTCAGGAGAAAGCAACAGAAACATGCTGACGTCTGTTGCTTCATACAAATTTAACAGAAGAAAAATAGCATAATGCAATCAGATTTCTTTCCTCCACGTCTGCTCTGCTTTCTTTTCTCTTCCCCCACTTTCCACCCAAAGTAAACCTACAACTGTGACCTACATTTAATGACAAAGCAGCTACGAAAGTGAAAAATCTGTTATTTCTCCAGAAAAAAGTTAACACCCAAAGCTATCATAAGTCCATTGTATAATGTACAGAGCACATTAACAATGAGTATAATTCAGGAAAGGAGATCAGTATTTTCTCTCAGTTCAAAAGACATCTAAAGTTTCATATCAAGATATTTCCAATGAAGTAAGCTAACCAAAACAGTGATACATTTCTCCTATTTTCCATCTAGCATTGTCATACTGAATGTAATTTAAGATGAAAGGTATTTCCATATTTTAGGTAATTTAGTCTGACATCACTAAATAATACATTCAGAATTTTGCTAGAACCTTAACATGTATTAAATCAAAGTATCCTGTGCATAAAAGTCTTGAAAAACCATTTCATAATGTGACTGCACAGCCAAAAAAGGTGAGTTATAAACTACAGACACATAAAATATCTTTCAAAAAGCTATAGAGACATACTATATATGTAACTCCAACTAAATACAAGTTATCTGTCTTTTAGAGAAAAAAAAAAGTAAAACTGAGATTAGGAGACTGGTAGATGTAATTAACAAGTTTGTTCATTGGTGAGATTCTTTTAAAGCAGACTTTTCTTAAGCACTTAAAAATGTGTATCACTCTTACGAGGATTTTGTATCTTCACCGTTGAATCTGGGTCAGGATGTTGTTTATGTATCACTTGAGTGCAAATTTGTTCAGTCAGAATCTAGCAAGAAAGAAGAAGATGCCATATCAATGTACACAAAGACAGCTTACTGAAAAATAGTTGGATGCAGCACAATCACCATCATTCTAAAAATCATCCCAAAAAATCCGCACTAGCTTTCTTGATAATTTATTTCATCCTGTTTCTAAAACTCTATAAACTACTTTATTCTTTTATTTCTCTCTTAAGTGCATACTGTTATTTAAAGTACACTGGAAGATGAATGTGAATTTAACCAAAGCAATTATCCTAAGGCAAGATCATTGCTAAAATAAAATTTCACATCTACACGAGCATCTGGTTGAGACATACAGGTTACTCATTATCTAGAATTGTTCATAATGAGCATAACCAAGTTAAGGAGGGGATAAATCCAAAGTAGTGAGCTTTGGGGGGGAAAAAAGCAGCATTCAGCTGCATCACACTAAGGTTTAATGTCATCTGGAACATATCAGCACAAACATGTAAGCAATTTTCTAACAATGTCTTACAAGTAATTAGGAAAGACTGGATCCTAACTACAGTGTATGACTACCTCAAACAGAACATTGTATGCGGTCATGGTGAATAAGCTTGTCTGAAGCATCAGCCTTTCAGCCAACAAAGAGAACAATCCATATCCAAGCATGACTTCAGCTTTTCTCCTAAAACAGTAGAGAAAGATTAAACAAAATGCATTCTATTTGCAATAGAGGAAAAAAAAAAGTTTAAAACGTGTGCCTCAAGAAATACAAAATCACTGGTAAGATGTTTTTCTTGTTTGTTCCTTAGGTCTTTCACTTTTGGTTAAGAAAAAGGGCAAGTGTTCAGATTCTGAAAGGACAAATCATTCCCTGAAGGCAGCCACCTTTCTTCCATAAATGAGGCCCACTCACCCATGGGCCCAAAAAGCTGAAACACAGCCTTGGGGATTTCTGGATAAACACTGAGGAAAGCACACCTTTGCCCTCATTTCACTCAAAAATGCAACCACGGACAGCAATCTCAATAGTTATCTACTATCACAGTCAACTCAAACATATTAAACCTAGTTCTCAGTAACATGGGGTTCCATCTCACCAGTCTAATTCTTGCTATTGATTTCACTGGAAAAGGGTCACTCTAAAAAGAAGGAGGCCATCCTGCAAGTAACTATTCAGTCAGCTTGATAAGGAAGTGATAATGCCTGCACACTAGCTGCCAGCAACAAGCAATTCCACCATATCAAAAATACATTTGTGACAAATAGACTGAGGGGTAGTTGAAGAAGAGTAGCTCCTATTCAGTGAAGCCTGTTTAGTGATTAATCTCCATTATAGCTTTTTCCCCTTTACACACAAATGTGTGTACATACACCCAATAATTTATACCCAAAATAACAAAAAGAATGTCTGTGTCACAACCTACCTTTATTCCTTCCTTTCTTGGGAGGTTTAGTTTTAAGACCCAAATCAGTACTTACTTCGGAGAAAGATGCTTTAAGAAATATCCCATCACTTTCAGAGCTTGCACCCTGATGCCTTCACTTTGTGATGCTAAAAGCTTGTAGACAACCCTAAGTGGAGAAAACACATTGGTCTTCTGTCAATGTGAAGACAAACAAATGCAGATTTTTGGTCCTTGTAAACCTCCCATAAAAACTTACAACTTCTAAATGTATTTATCAGTTACATCCAATTTCATTCATCACTCACTTTTCGAACAGTCAAGTGCTTAGAGCCACATCACTATCTGATTCTAGCTGGAATGTGGTTCAACAGATCCACAACTCTTTAAATCTGTGAAATATTATTTTACTTATCTACAGGGACTACTAAGCTCTCTTTGAAAAAAGAAAATATTAATTTCCAAATGTTCCATGAAAGCAGATTGGAACAGAAGGCACAGTACTTATCCTTTACCATAAATAAGTTAAGATAAAATTTTTGAAGAAATTTGGCTCTTTTCACTTGGTGGAAGGAAAAAGCCCACCTCCAAAACTATACCATGTTACAACATGGCATTTTAGATCTGTAACTTTTAAAGAATTCAAAGGACTAAGTTTTTAGGCCTTCTCTATACATAACTGAGCATTCATCAGTAGTTATGTACTTTTATATTTATATACCCAAAAATAATTGTCAGGACACCTGAACTAAGACCAAAAAAAAAAAAAAAAAAAAAAATTAGATCTATACCAGAATTAAAGGTAAAACCTAAGGGTGATTAAAAAATAGTTATGCACAGCAAATAATTTATCCTGGAGAATGCTGCAACCACAGAAACTATATAAGGAAAGAAATAAGCAAACTTATGATGCACTGGCCATTCAAGCAATAGAATCCATTTCTCCATTTTTCTTTACAGAACACTATCAGGGTTTCCTAACTGCATAGGGGAAAAGCATTTCCTTTCTTTTTTTTTTTTCCCCCACTAGATTGGTTATTCTAACATTTTTAATTTTAGGCGAACTCCAAATATTTATAAAGTTTTGGAAAATTATTTTTAAATTTCAAGATTATCATGCCTTAATTCCAAAAAGTAGATGTATCAAGAAGCATACAAATAATCCATTAAGTGACTGGAGACAATACCGGAGCAAGAAGTGTAACAAATGAGACAGGAAAACAAAGTGATTTCTCACTGAGGATTCACTATTCATGCTGACTAGCTCATATACTTGTTAATAAACAAAAAAAGCACCTACTGCTAGTTGTTAAATAAAACCAAATGTACTGCATTGGAGACTCAAGCTGACATTCAAATACTTTAGTATTTAGAGGTTTTTATTAGTTTCCCATACATAATATATTACCATACAAATGAAATCAAATCTGATGAAAATGGGTAAAAAG
The DNA here is from genome assembly GCA_013397555.1 of Urocynchramus pylzowi. Classification (NCBI taxonomy): domain Eukaryota; kingdom Metazoa; phylum Chordata; class Aves; order Passeriformes; family Fringillidae; genus Urocynchramus; species Urocynchramus pylzowi. Next base: position 122,898 of record VZRH01002600.1, read on the forward strand.
AAAAACAAAAATCAGCCTAGCACTAAAAGGGGAGAAAACAATTAGAAACATGCCTGAATGCAGCCTCTTGAGAAAGGGCAACTGGAAAAAAAATATATATAAACAGGGATTAACCAATAGGTGCAACTAAATGTAAGAAATGAGACTCTGCCTTTACACATTGAGAGAATTACTATTCCCCATATACTTCTGTGAATTGTTCTTACATTTGTTTGCCTGTACCAATTTTTTCCCCATTATGTTCAGGCAGGTTCCTGTTAAATTAGAAAAGTTCAATACCGTAACCACCGTCTGAGAGCCACAAGACAAAAAGAGTCCTAACTTAACTCCCCTAGCAGATTTTCTACTTGTACAAGCAGAATTTGCTACTTCCCCTACTTTTCTTTCAGGGTAGTGTTAAACACTTTTTTTCTGTTTGTTGGTAAAAAGATTCCAAATAGTGCATAGCACAAAGTGCTGCTTTTAAACAAATAAAAAGTTTTTTCTGGAAAAGTCCCACAGGAAAAAAAAAAAGGAAGAAAACTCACAAGGATCAGAAGACATGTGGATCAATTTTTGTCAGCCCCCTTCCAGTTCTAAGACATCTGTAAGAACGGGGGGCTGGAGACAGAGCACCAGTAGAGGAAGACATCAATGTACAGACTGAAATGGATCACTCCCTGTTTAAGTGTGACTGAAAGCTTGGAAACATTAAAAAAAATACACCTCATTGATAATAAATCCAACAGCACCTCTTGTCAAAATGAACACCTAGACCCAAAAATCTCCTAAGATGAGAAGTCTATGGTTGCAACACACACACTGATGAGAACCATTCCGATTTCATGGGAATTCCTGCAAGCAACAGTATGGACAAAACACTGTTTCCTTTCTTCCACTTAGAAAATTCAAACTTACTGCAATCCATTCCTCTGATCAAATGCAGGGATCATAGAACCAGGATGCTCTGACATCAGAGCAACCAGCAACTGCAAGACATCCATTAGATTGTCATCCTGTTGGATAAAAGTTACAAATTTGAATTCACAACACATACACTAGAACATTGTTTTGGCTAAAAGAACCACTAGAAAATATTTCAAAAGTATGTGGAGATTAATAATAAACTAAGGACCAAATCGCTTTGGCCAGGATCAAAAGAACTATAGCTCTAAATGCAAGCGCTGGAGAAAACATTGCAAAAAATATACTTAATTGTTTAGGGTGAAAAGTGATGTATTAGTGTCTGGGATGTAAGGATTTGACCAGCAATAGAAATTTAGACCATGTTACTTCCTTCCACACACATGCTCCTCTGTTTGCATGTGTATTTCCCAATCCTTTCCTGCACAGGAGCTACAAATAAACTGCTGCACATTTTCTGGGGCACAGGGTGGTGTTTAATGAAAAATTTCTACTCAGAAATGTTCAAGCCATGAGGAAAAAAATACTACCACCTGCTACAGACAATATTTTAAATGGGTAATTCAAGCCTCTTAGTAAATTTTTCCAAACTTTTAATTTAAAGCACTCTAAGCTACATTTCATTAATTTGTTCCAAGTTCATTGTAACTAAAAATAACCTAAGAAATAACAAAATGCAACTGTCTTTTCCCATACTCTGTAGTATTAAAATGAAAGTTTACTTTAAAACAAAGAGTCCACAAATAAAACACTGACCAACACTTTTGAACAAATACACTGATTCTTTACTCTAGAGTATTCTGAACAAATACTCTAATACTTGATTAGAAAATCAGTTTTACATCCTCCTGAACAACTCTGTTCATCTGATGATATTAACAGCTGACATTACAGATGCCATCACTATTTAGCCATATGAGAAGGCTAAATTTTACTTTTTTTGTTAATGTTTTTCTGAATTCACAGTTAGTTGTGGGATTCAGCATTCATGGATCTTTGACACATGAGTATGCACACTGCCAAGACATTTAAACATCACATCCTCATCTGAAGGCTATATAAAGCTTCTGCTATTTTAGTTCATTCTTATATGGTATCAAGGGTCTTATTATTTACTTCTCCACATAAAGTAGAATTGCTTGACTATGGTAATACCAAGCAGTAATAACCAGCACAGAGAATAAAATGAAAATATAGGTGTAAGCAAAATTCTTTAAAAATAAAAAAATCTATACTGCTTGAAATGAAGTTCAATTAATTCCTTATTTTACCCATTTCAAGCACCCTTACAGAGATGAGATCAGTTAGATTTATGTCCCCATTTCCCTTGTCTTTGATGTTGCATCTGGCATAAAGCGCCTTTTCCGGGTACTAAAATATGAAGATGCAGATGTATCAGTGGTAACCAACATTTTCTCCCAATTAAGTTTATATGCTTCTCTTGGATGCCATTAACATACATCTTTATTTTTTTAATGCATGTTTTCAATTTTATTGCTTTATTTAAGAAGCAAAATAAAAAGGAGAGGAAAAAGAAAACAAAAAATATTACTCAGGCAGCCTAAAACAAGGTTTCAACTTTTTTTTTAAGTCAGTCTCACCATCTGTTTTTTCTGCTTGATAAATTGGTTTGTAGAACATAAGAAACCATTTTGACTTACTGGCTTAATGAGCTTCAATCTAACACTGAACATAGTGCTTAAATAACTGCAAGAATATTGGCATATCAGCACACTACTCTAAAGAATTGGACAATGTTTGCTACTTCCTCTGCAGAGCCATCTTGTGGCATAAAGGAGGTTATATTTGAAATTATTCAAACATTTGGTCACAAACAGCACTAGTATGCTACTCTTCATAAACACATCCCACAAATTAAAAATTACCTCATGTATAGTAAGTAGGTAATTGAGGATAGCCTGCAATTCATCTTCTTTTATTCCATAGTCCTTTAAAAACAAACAGGTTTTAAGTATCACCTTTCAAGAACAGAATGCCATTCCAAAAAAAGCATTGTTACAAGAAATGTTTATATCACAAAGCAAATACCACACAACAAATTTGCTTTCATGTGATCCTGTAATAGCTTCATAGCTGCAAGGTAACTTCTTCCCTGCCCCCAAAAGCACCCGCTGAATGCCATAAAAGTATTTTAAAGGAATTTCAACACAGGCATAAAAACAATATAAATAGCAATATAGTATATGAAATTGTTAGAGTAATACATGTTAATTGATACAGTCAATTTGAACTGAGAGTTTCCTGTTAATAGAAGAATTAAATTGAGGTGGCATAAAGGACTCAAAAGCAGATCTGGAATTTTAATTATAAGCCTTTTAGCTATATCCATATCTATGTTTGCTTCTTATTTTCCACTAGAGAAGCCCATCTTCAGTTGCTATCAGCTTGAAAGAAATCTCAATCATTTATGGCATCTATGCCAGCAATATGCCTTGAGGTATTTTTTGTGAAAATAAAATAAAAACCAACAGTTTCTAAGAACAGGATGAAGGTAGGCAAAAGCAAGCCTCTTCACTTCTGGGGCTTTTATTTTTTAAAGCAAGTCTTTCATTTCCCAAATAGATTTTGCACCACTATGTATAAACAGAAAACCCGCCAAAGGATCAAACTCAACCTTTTTCGATAGATGCTCTATTTATTGTTGTGATGGTTTTGGTTGGGGTAGAATTTATTTACAGAAGACAGCACACAGCTACGGTTTGGATTTGTGATGGAAACAGTGTTGATAACATAGATATGTTTTTGTTATTGCTGAGCAATAACAGGACTTACACAGAGAGAGCAATAATCTGGGCTTACACAGAGAGATCAAAAACTCGTGGTAGGAAAAGGTCATGAAGACCCTATAAGCAACAAAGCTGCGGAATTCCAGTATTCCTCTAATGTCCAAGAAATAGTTGTGAAACTTATTGATAGAGTCTTTCTTATCCTACTCTGTCCCACTGACCCACAGCACATAGTATCAAATGTTTCTATTTAGTCTTTAGGCATTTATGACATAGCTGATACTGTTTATGTTAACAGAAAAAGAAATTAAATACTTATTTCCCCAAGAGTAAACATTTCTGAGCTAATAACAGCTCCACTTCTAATAAAAACTGCTTAAAAGAGGGAAAAAATGCATCCTTTAGCACTGCTATTTGTGGCAAAAGCCACAACAAAAAGAAGCACCTTACACAGCTTTTTCTGTTTATTTACCATCACAAAATTCAACATGATTAAAGCACGTTAGGCATTTCTTTGTGAAAGGAAACTCAAATATCCCACTGTAATTTAAAGCTATCCTACCTTCATGACTAGCTGTTTAATGAACATCAACAAAAATGCTCGCAGGGATAAAATCTCCTTCTGAGTAGGCCGTGGTCCATCTACAAAAGAAAAGTAGATATATAAAATAAAAATTAACAGTCATTATTAGAATAGACAGCATTTTCACAAAAAGAAAAATAAAAGGCATTTTCTGGGTGAAGAAGACAAAATTCAAAGTCTTCCCACCCTCTATTTCAGACCACAAAACACTACTGTTTTATCACTTTTTATTAGCAAAATGTCTGATTAGTGAGGTTCCACTAAGGCTTCATCTAAATTCTGATGATTTTAATGTTTCCTTGTAGTGCTATAAACCAACTTCATGCAAGGAATAAGACTGATACAAGAACGTTAGGTCAGAATTTCCCGGTTTCAAAATTTTGTAGTTCACAGGTTTTTCTAAAGTTCTGCCATAGCTCAAAGCAAGAGCTACATGCCATTATTATATACTGGCTAAATACATAAAAATCGATCTTACAATGTCATGTGTAAAGAGTACCTTGAAAGACATGACTTAAGTTTTTAACTCTGAGTCAAAAAGGACTGGCTTCTGCCATCTCTGCGTAAAGCAGACTTTCAATGAAACATTTTAAAAACTCAAACACTCAGTAGCTCCCAGGAGAGGCAAGGTTAAAAAAACAGGTGCAACCAAGTGTCAAAGTCAAGTAAAAGCTTTGGTACAGAAAGCAAATGAAGTTCTGCAAATACATTTTGGGGGATAGTTTTTACATTTGCCTGTAGGGTCACAGTTCTCATGATCTTAATCATCACAGAAAAGCAAACCATTTAGAGAATGAAAGTGATCATATGAGTCTGGTTTTGTAAAGCATAGGCCCACAAGGCATATTTGGTTTAAGAACAGCTATTTTCAGTATAAACCAGCCTAGTCAAAATAAGCCATTAAACTGCATTACTAAGACTATCCTACTCATCCACTTGCCTCAGGCTCAATAAATGAGTTACAAAACTAAGTAAATCCACAAGAGACTAAAAAGAAAGGAGAACACATGCATGCTTTGCTTCTTAAAGGATGAAAACTACTACAAAACAATCCTTACAGCCCTTTAACAGGCAGGGCTGGTAATTTTGAGAAGTTGGTGGCAGGAAGTCAGACTCATCTAGGGAGCCCTCACTCATATTAAATCTAGCTCTCTCCCATCGCCTGCTTCTTTCTCTGAAATTCCAAAAATTATGGAGAAAGACCATATTCCCAAGCACAGCTCTACTGTTCCAACACCCTACCATTTCTCTGACCACCTCTGTCTAGTATCAGTTTATATAGCTGTCTGATGACGGAGGATATGACTTCTAAAGAAAGTTTCCATAGATTGTGAAAAAAAATCTTTCAAGGACAAAAGCAGACCACTCACACTGTTACAGGGAACCCATCCCACTGAAGGGTAATTATTTCTGAAGAACTGACAGTTCTATTCTAAACATTGTATATAAAACCTTTTCAAAACAAGCATCAGTTTGTGAGAATAAAAATCAATATATATACATACATACCTATGCCCTTGGGAGTTATCCCACTGCGATCCTGAGGGTTCACTACCCAGTAATAATACTTGAGGGTGTGCATGACCAAAAGAACTGTCCCAACCCGCCGGATTGCTCCATAAATGTTAACAGTGGCAATGAACTCGGTAGACAGGTAAGTGTACAGGGTCAGCTGAACCTACACCACCAGTCAGGAAAACAAAAATCATCATACCTGAATTACAGCATATCAGACAACTGAATTCTTACGTTTCATCTATCAAAATGTCTTAAATAGATTTTCTCTGCATAGCTTAGTCTAAAACCTCTGAAAACTGATGAAAATTTTAATTATATTTCTGAAACTGTGGAGTGCTGTTAAGAAGGTTTCAGCTGCAAGGTTTTGATCAAAGCTGTTCACCATCAGAGAACAGAAATTCACCAAAACAAAAATATTCACTTTCAATTTATATCAAGACTTAAAATCTGACAAACAATATAATTTGCTCTTCAAAAATTGCTGAGTTTTTCCCAACTAACCCATCCAAACTTCTTTCCAGTCTGGGTCAAAAGTAACAACTCTGTTGTGCAGAACACTGGAAGTTTCCCAAATCCCAGAAAACCCTGAGAGTCTGCAGAACTTGACAATTATACGCAGCAAAGCAGAGCCTGAAGACAATTTCTGGATGATTTCTGTTGCGGAGCCAGAACCCATCATTCTTTGGAGTCAAGGCTTAGTTTCAACACTCCCAAATAAATACACCGTAAGATGCCTTATTGATAAGAATAAGCAATTTTACCTGTGCTGGGATATGAATCCATATTGCAGGATTCAGGAGAACATGATCACACAGCTGCTTCAGCAGGGGCACCCCATTGTGTAAATTGCTCAGGTATTTCGAGAAGGCAAGGCAAAGTTCTAGCACAGCTCTGGTAACGTGAGCTTTGGAAGACTGCAAAAGAAGATTTGCTTAAGGAGAGCCCTGCAATAGTCTAGGAAAAGTATTTAACTCAAAAAAATTCAACATTAATGTAAGACATCAAGGAAGATCTACTTTACCTTTTCTAGGCTGTGTCCTATCACAAGGAAGCCTTTACAGGAAAGCATCTGCTCTTGCATAGCAATAGAGTTCTTCAACAACTCCATGATGAATGCCAGTAAAGTAGAACTGGAAAACATGTTTTAGTAAACAAAAACATGTTAAAGGTTACAACAAGACAACAAGGGGGTTTTACAACAAAGGCTTACAGCAAGACAAAGTGTTTCCAAATTAACACTCCCATCGCACAACCTTGAAATACATGTTATGTAAATGTTCTGTTACGTAAATCAGAACTTTTGAAACAAAAAGTAAGACAAAATTTTGAATGCTTGCTTCAAAAAACTTTATTCTATTACTGCTCTTCTAACTTGAAATTCTGGACTCTGAGATAACCATATAAAAGCAAAATCCTTCTGAATTCTTGCAAAAAGGCAACAGTTAAGTTTGTACTACTCTCTGCCTCATGTTTCAGCTACAAACTTCTGCAAGATCAGTTACAATTGCCATTCTACTTCTTAAGCTATCAGATGAGCAAATGTTTTTCTAGACACAGCTTTGCTGTTGTGCTGCCGCCAGTGGTAACATTCCTGTCAAGGCAATACTGCCTGTGGATCAAGACTTTAACCAGTTGAAAACCCCTGTATTGCTGGGCCAATCTGCAACTGCATCAAATCTCCGACTTATCACATAGATGCCCAAGTCTAAGCCAGCTCAGGAGACATCCAGATACAAATAGATGGGTTGAAGGAATACTGTGACCATCCCTTCTAAGAAACAATATGGATACAGATCATCTTTAAACAGTCATGAAACTACAAATGCAATGAATCAGGGCAAATTACTTCAGAATTCTAAAAAGCAAGCAATCCCTTAGCTTTTACTGGTGCTCTTTAACTTAGGAGCTCTAGAGCTGCACCAACTTCTGTGTCTGGGTTTTCAGAAGTTGGATGGAATTGAAACAGAGCTCAAACCAGAGGAAAAGCCTAGCAGCAACACTAACTAACAGTATCTTCCAAAAATCTGAAGTTTAAAACAAAATGAAGAAAAATTCCAAGGAATGACTTCATGTAGCTGAAAAATTCACCCTTCCTGGAGTTTCTCTTAAAGCCTTCCCCAGTGAATTCTCTCAATGACAGAAATAAACTCAAGAGAATTACCCATAATTCTGCTACACAGAGGGAAAAAAAAAAAAAAAAAAAAAAAAAAAGTCAACTATAAAATTTGTGTACATTTTGATTCTCTGGGAGTTTTCAGAGAATAAGTGGTGCAAACAAGTGCATCACTTTGAGGTCCTGTCTGTAACCTTTTTGTTGTTAGACATAATTCATTGTTGCACCAGACAATGCAAACTGCTCTGCCATTTGATAAAGCAATGGGTAATTTCTTTTACTTCAAGGAACAAAGCCCAGGACACTGCAAGTACATGCACTCACCAAACAGTTGTGTCAATGTGGTCTGAGGAATATTGCTTATAGTCCAACTGTGCAAAGAGAGGGAAAAGCACCTGCACTCCTCCAATGGAATGCAGGGCACTTTGGATGGAGTGCGTCAAGACTGCTTTCACATCCTGACAATGAAGAAACAAGATATATTGAAACCTCCTCCAGACACTGATAAAAAGTTTGTTAAAATAGCCTTTAATTTCTTCAATATAAAAGCTACATTATTACCAAACAACAAGAAACAGCAAGAACAAACTGGCTGCCACAGTCACACTAAATGTCCACTAAATGCTTTAGATATAGATACTTTTAGATACAGATCTACAGTGCAGATCCTCAGGTGAATATACAGGAGGTAGCATTCAAAGCACAGGAAAGAAAAGGATTTCATATCAACAGGGCAAAGGATGGGATACAGGGAATATCTGTAGAGGAGCAAACATGTCAGAAGTGAGGAAAGAGGATTTCTTTTCAAAGCTAACCCAGCCTTTTTATTTATTAATAGAATAATTTTTTTTCTTAGGATTCTTTTGCATCTTCTTTAGTTCAAGAAACAGGGGCAGATCCTACTCAAAAAAACACCAACCTATATCAATTCCATATCAAAATCCCTATAAAACTGCATTTTAGGTTTTCAAACAGAAATCATTTGTATCCTCCAAATCTATGAAAATATTGATTTACCTGCAGCATGAGGGCATGTGGTGAATGAACAAAAATAGAAGAGTTATCTTTAGGAGATGACTCAAGACACAGCTGTGCATCTGTAGCCCTTGGATTGTACATAAAAGCAATAGCATTGGAGAGTTTGCCATCATATAGCAACAATTTGTGATGTTCATCGAGCAAGAGATCACTTTCTGCCTTGAACTTGAATGTTCCCTGGATTAGGAAGCAGGGTTGAGGAAGGAAAGGAGAAAAAAATTAGATTAAGCACACTGAAAATACAGATCAGAACAACTATTGCAAAAAATTATTAAAATATTGCTTCTTTAATCAAGCAGTATTTAATGTAGAAAGGTTCTCATAAGAATCAAAGACTCATAAGACTCAATTTTACAGCATTAAAATGGCAGAATTTTTTTGGCCCCTGAAGAATGTCATTGCCAGGATGGTGGATAATGTAAAAGAACCACATCAGCGTGGAAACAGCAGGACTGTCAGCAATGTTCACTCAGAAGGAACTAATAATTGAGGAGCAGATAAAAAAGGAACCATCTTTTTTAGCGTATGTTTGTACAGCTGCTGGGGAACAACAGCCTTCAGTTAGTGCCCCTCAGGCTATGACAAAACAAATAATAAATCACTGCAACAAAACTAATCCTCAGCACTGGCTTCCCACACAAAAAAAAAAAAACCTCCACAAGCACAAGCAACAATAAAGCCACATTTCTAAAACAAATACATCATAACTGATCGTAGTGGTTTTGGTTCACCAATTTAAGATTTCCCCAATTTTGAGATTTTCCCAGCCAACACACCAAAGAATGTGGCGGGTTAGGTGCCGGCCAATCACCAATACACTCACTTCCTGCTGTGAGATAGGATTAGGAGAAAGGCAAAGCAGGCTCAAAACTTTAAAAGGGTATAAAGAAAATTTTATTAAAAGTAACTAGAAGGAAATAAAAGTAGTAAGAATCAAAACAAACCTTCCAGAACACTTCTCCTCCCCCCACAACCTTTTCTTTCCCACTGACAATGTAAAGAAACCACACCAAGATTTCCAGTCAGTTTACCACCTCTAAAATAGTGTTTCTTCAGTTCACTGAGGGAGAGAAGTCCCTCTTGTTAAGGTTATGGAGACTTCTCCACAAGAGGAAAAAAGTTCTCTCGTGGCTCTCAATTTCGTCACGAGTAGGAGCCACCTGGGGAACCCTGCCATCGTGAAATCCTTCCCATTTCCACAAGCCTTCCCACAGCTTGTCAATGGGCCCTGTCAACTTATGGGGTATTGTTTTAAAGATGAGCTGTTCAAAGGCAAAAGTTCTTATTATCTATTTCTAAAATCATCTTCATCCCTGGGGACAGAGATCTTCTTCTCCTGCAGGCACAGGACTACTCTTCTCTCTTCCTCTGTTCAAACTTCTCATGGGATCATAGCTATTTCAACATCTACTTATCTTAGCATGGAGGCTTTTGCTTGATATCAATTTGAACACCTTCATCTCCCCATAGTTTCATGTGTTATAAGGAAAAGAGTCCTTTCTCCACAGCTTACAAGAGGATTTCAGCTCCAAAACAAGGCATCTTCTCCTCCCTCCCATCTGGGACTTCTTCCTCACTGACCTTGATATCTTCATGTTGTTCCTTTACATGCTTCCATCTTGTTCCTTTCTCTCACTCGAGGGAGGATTGAAGCACTGAAAGGGTTAACATCCCGCCTGGGGCCTACTTGACCTGCCAGTAACTTGTGGCGGGGAGNCCGCGCTAGTGGAAGGGGATTTGGTGATAAGATCTTCACAGCCGCGGCCAGCCCTGCTCCAGCCAGGGCTCAGCAGCCTCCCCCGCCTTCCTGCCTGGCAGCTGCTGGGGCCCGGCCGGGCCTGGCCAGAACAGAGACGATGCGGGGGGGTGCGGGCCAGCGGGCGGCCTGGAGAAGGGGGAAGGGGCCCGGCCCACGGCAGGGCCGCCCGGCTCGGTCCGGCCGGGCCGAGACGGGGGGCCGGGGCCCATCACCTCCTCGCGAACCAGAAAGGAAGAGTTCCCGGGGTTTTTTGTCTTTAACATGTGTGTTTCACAGAGGCGTGTCCAGCTTCTCAGTGGTTCAACAGACTGTCACTTACACAAAAAGCTTTGCATCACTTCCCTGAATTTCCTCCCATTCCAAACCAGGACACTGATCTAAAGTTTTCAGCCTAAATGAAAAAGTGAACCCGGTCAGAGATAACAGTTATGTTCTCCCTCTCCCAACCACCAACATGGAAAATCTGAGAAGCAAACAGGAGCATCATTCTTTTTCTTTTGTAAGAAATCAAGAAACTGAACTAATGCTTACTTCAGCATTAGTAGCTTCATAGGCTTACAGAAGAAACATGGAAGAGTTTAATAAAAACATTACACTGTAAGATCATTTTTTTAGGATGCAGAGGTGTCACAACATTCTTAACACCTACCATAAAGAATTAAACTTGAGAAAGTCAATTCTAAGATACCTTATATCCCAGGCCAAGCTGATAAATAGCAAAGATCTGAGCAGCATTGAGAGCCTCACTAAAAAGGTAAACAGATGTCATCTGCCCACAAAACACTCGATTGGCATCTGCTGTTTCTGAAGAACCCAGGAAACATTTGTCAAACGTCTGAAAACAGAAAACAGAACCCAATAACAGGGTTTAATCCGTGCTACACAAGCAAATCATGCAAAAAGTAAGCATTTCATCAGGGAATATTTCTACATAAACAAGAACTTGAGGGCCTCAGCAGAAACAAGTATTAACTTCTGAGATGCATAAAACCACAATTTATTCCTCTATCAAAAAGTTACCATTTTTATTTCAACATTTTTTTAAATGCATAAAATGGGGGAGGTTTGTGAATAAAATGGCAAAGAATATCTGTGTAACACATCAAGATGACAAGTTGTAGACAGTGGATTACTTACATCACTGGTGTTGACAAACCACGTTATTTCTCCATAAGATGCCAGTTCCCCGTTCACGTAACACCGGAGTTCACTGTTCTTCCAGCGGTTATAGATGTGCACTATAGTCACCATGTACCACTAAACAATAAAAAAACAATTGATATAACACTGTAAACACTTGGGAGTAGCTTAAGCATTCAAGTGGGGCTTGGAAGAACAAATTCAACTCTTTATGTGAATTAAATTAAGACTGAAAGATATATTTTAAGTAGAAAAGATTAATAAGTCACTGGTGAGTTTTCTTGCATTGCTATGTCAAAGAGTAATATGCCATTCTTTCCATGCAGGAGCTTAAAAGGTATTTATGGCATATAACTCCAAAAATCTTTATGATAATGCTGAACCAAATTTACACTGAAACTACTCTGTAAATAAGTTCTAAACTGAGCTACTCTAAGAAGGCTGCACTACTACAAATGCCATTCCAAAGAGCAAGGATGGCTCTTTGGAATGGCATTTGTAAATGCCATTTAAAGAGTCTAAAGCCTCTCAAAGGCTGTGCATGTCAAATTATCACAAACAGAATCCATATTTACATCAAGGGATTACTGATAAGGAATTCCTGAGGAGGCCTGTTCTCCCACAAGATGTTTACATCACTTCCAGAAACATTAGCAGGATATCTAAGTGAAAAAGGGAACATCCAACATCACATAACACTACAGAATAGGCAAGTCAGCCTTGAACACCAGTAATAAAATCAACTCATGTTTTAGTTGTAAAATTAAAAAGAAATAAGAAAACACATTTGTTTCGCTTATTCCAGTGTAACTGTTTTTTCTATAGAAAGATGAGATTAATCAACAGCTACAACACAGACTCCCAGGCCACAATTTTAGACTCATGAAACATTTTTGAATGATTTTATTTTTACTCACCTTTTGTGGCTTGAAATCAAATTTTACACAGTGCTGGAAACCTTTTCCCTTGGATTTTATGGACGTCACAATCAAGCAGCCTCCAACAAAGTGAGCAGAATAACCAAGTCCTTTGTTTGTTCGAAAACTGACAAATCAGAACAAAATCAGCACATACACAGATGGATGCAGAAATCGATGAACAATTAATAGAAACTGAACATTGGCAATATCAGCTTTACATAATACTCACCAATATAAATAAGGCTTATCCTTATCCACATTAATATTATTTACAGGATCCATTCTTAGCCAAGTGTGGAAAGTAAATCCATTCTGGTATGGCCACTTGGCTATAGGAGGTAAGGCAATAGCCTGAAGAAAGCAAGAAGTGATTCATGTAGGAAGATCAACACAAAAGTAAAAGTGTGCAGCTTAAGATACAGGCTACAAATATATGCTGATAAACAGAGACGCACTGCAAATGTATACAGTTCCTCTATACTAAAGAAAAAAAAAAATCGGGCCTAACCTCTGTTCTCTTTGTACTTGATTGTTACAATATATTTAATTAGCATAAATATTTAAAATCTGACCTTTATATCTCAAAAATATTATTAATAGTAACCTATACTTCAAAATTTAAATGCTTTAGTGAAAGCCTTATGGAATAACAACTTCTCAAAATGCAAATTCAGATTGGATTGCTTCATAGTAACCTGATAGAATAATCAGTTCCATTTTCACATAGTGTTGGTATTCAGGAAAAATAACTGATCATAAAGGGAAAGCTGGCCACACTTCACTTAATAAATTATTTTCTCTGCTGAAATTCATACTTAAGTAGGCTTCCGGTGAGAATAACATAGAATTTCAAACTTTTCTCAAATGAAACACAATGCAATCTCCACCAGGCAAAATCTTCATATCAAACATTGTGTTTTTAGTGCAAAGCCCTTGAGGCAGAATCCTTTGTTTCAAACAGCTGGGGTTTATTTTTTGAAGTTTTTCAGTTGGCTGGGTTTTTTTAGCATTACTATTAACTTTCTGCTGGTGTACAACCCAGATTTGCAATACACACTTCAATTAAGATTGCCATAACCTCTGATCAAAGACATCACCCAGATGATCAATACCAATGAATTAAAGAACATCAAAGAACTCAAGTGTCTTCAGACTTGTTATGATGTCCCCATGCTCCATTCAGCTACTCCAGTCCACACAAAATGCTATAAATCCTTCTGTATATCAGCTAACTAACTAGTCTCCATGTCTTTGCATTCAACTCTTAGGAATTGGTGGCATTATCACTGCTTAACTCACAATGGATCACAGAGTAATTATAGTAAATACTTCATTTCTTAAACTTCTTAATTTAAATATATATAAAACTACCTGCATGAAGGTTACTGAGGCACCCCAATATCATAAAATCTGGCTCAAGTAATCAACATAATTAACAGAAGTTAAAACAGAAGTTAAATAGAAAACCATCAATAACCAAAATGAACACAAACATGTCTGTCTATTGCCAAGCTCTGTTGCATGTGATAAAACTGCAGGAGCACTTTTCTAATAGCCTGCATTTTTCAGTCTCCAAAGTTTTCATTCAAAAAAATAATTTATTATGTCATCAAGTTGGTGAAATTCAATCTCAAGCCACCAAGGCAGAAAGCTAATGGGTTTATGTGAAGAAAACTGGAAAGAGTCATCTAATAAATCTTATTCAAATCTTGTTCTGAATTAAGCATGAAATTTTGAACAAAATTTTTCATTCTACAGTTGTAGACGCAAAAGTGTTGACATACTTGAATCCCATCAGAAGATTCTGCACAGGGTTTTCCAACTGCCTATTTAGTTTCAAATTCTTTTTCAAGTGAACACCACAGAACTTAGAAAATAGTCACAGGAACAATTACGAAAAGACTACCTGTTGCTAAATTTAATCCTTTTCGGTATTATTCAGCCTATAAATGTCTAGGATCAATGCTTTCTTAAAGATTTCTCATAAGCATCTAGAGTGAAAAGCAGGTATATTCTCCTTGCAACACAATTTAACTGAACCAGTCTGAGAAAAAAACAACAAAATACAAAAAAGCAGCCTCATTTGTATCCATTCTTTATGTAATAGTATTTGTCCTGTAGTGACATCGCACATCTATTATAAACATGATTTATTCAGGCACTAGTGTAGGTGTCAGGCAGAGAAAAAAATTTAGTTAAAACTCTATGACAATGACAGATGAGACAAAGAACACCACAAATAAAAATAATCAAGGGCCTTAATAGAACAATGAGCAAAAAACAAGAAATGTAAAATATCTACATACTGCAGCACTTTTTCCAGGAAAGTTGAAGAAGGCATCAGGTCCATACTTCTGAGGCATGTGTTTTAACACAGACAGTAACTTCCCAGCATGTGGTGGCTGACAAAGAGAATTATTACACTTGTAAGTAAGTAAAACAAACCTCTAAGAAAGAAAAGACTGTACACACAAAAAGCAAATTCTAACACATTTTAAAACTTTGCACGTGGTTGAATATCACTCTGCTAAGATACTCAGCACTTTCAATAAAACAACATAAACAGTCATGAATACCTTCATACAATATACAGTAGATGCACTGAATTAAAGTTAATTAGATAACTTCACTAAGGACTTGAAGCCACTTTCATCCAGCATAAACTAAACTGACCCTGAATGTTGATTGCTACCACTGTCTGTAGCTGTTCATTCCCATCAGCTCTCTGTAGGACTTTGCTGTAAGCTAAAGAAAATGAACTGGTCCAGATGAAAACTAACTTACGGAAAACAAATGCAAACCAATTTTTATTTACAGCTGTTCTAGGAATTGGCTGAGTGAAACCTGTGCCAGCACAAGGTGGATGGGAATAGCTAGCAAAAGGGAGAGGGAAGATCAGCAGAAGGATTATTTTCATCAGGATGACAGTCATACATTAGATTAAACTGATTTGGTTTATACACTCATGTAAGTCCATGAAGAAAGATTCAGGTCCCAAGGGCAGTTTGGAGCACCTAAAATGAGTGCTCAGTGTGAATACTTAACAATTCTCCACCACCCATATCCTGCTGATTTTATTGTAATAGTCTGCAACTATAAACTCCAAATCAAGTGTATAAGCTCACAACAACAGAAGAACTGCATATACTGATCATAGTGACAGGACAACTTTGTGTATTGACTTTCACCACACCATATCTTTCTGGCAGATCTATTTTTAAAATACAATTTTATAATCCTGGTATTTTCCTGAAAATGCCCTTTTTCACCCTGTTGTTAACAGTTACCCTCTGAAAACTATGCATGATGTTGGAGCATTGCATAATCCACCACAAGTACTTCAAATGTACCAAAGTTGGAGTCAGCAAAGCAGTGCTTCAAGAATCTGAGTTAAAACTGAGGAGGAAATGCTGAGAGCTGCTTAGATGTCTGCAGTGCTATAGAATTTGACCAGGTAAATTGTGTTGCAGGAAAATACTTGGTATCTTTTCAGTTCTGCCAATTTTAAGATTTATGGAGTTGTACAACTCCTGCAATCCAACTGTGGCATTTTTCTCTTGCTTCCCCCTGTATTTGGTTTTGAATAAGGAAAGGAAATTAAATGCTAATAGTAGGGAGACAGGAAATGAAAAAGTTAATGTTACAGAGACAACTTTATTTCACCTACAGTTAAATAAACTCTCTATGCTCAATTATTAAGTTTTAACCATCTATAAAGTTTAGAGTATTTTTCTTTAAGGAGGTTAAGATCTCCAGAGTTATTTATTTCAAAGGGCATTTTAAAGTCTGCAGTATTATGTGTGCATACTTGCTTTTATATGGTATACTATTTTTTTAAATTATTTGAAGTCAACAGAGACACTGCTACCTCTCCCCTACACTAGCCAGAGTATTTAGAAATAATAGGAGCTGAATTAAAATTCAAAGCAGGTAAAATGATTGTTAAAATAGTTCCAAAGTCCAGTGAAACAACTGTGTGTTGAAGAACACTTAATCAGGTGGCCTCTACAACACAGACATTTTTACTTTAGGGAATGTGGTTTCTCAGCTGTAAAAGGGTCTCTTTCTATTCCACAAAGGAACAAGAGAAAAATTATACAATTTTTCATTGGGACTTATTTGCTTCAGTTCAATTTCTGCCAAAGTTTTCACTTTCCTAATGGGGTAATTCTTCTTTAATCTTCAGGTAAAGTACAGCAATGTGAAGATGGGAGTAAACAGAACTGCCTCTGTAGGCATTTTTTATTTATTTCTCTCTTCTGATTTAAAAAAAAAAATACACCTTTTTCCTTCAATTTCACATAGCTGGAATCAAAAAAATAAAATCATGTGCATAGAAACACTTAAGAGTCACCTTATTATTCCCAGGTGTTCAAAAAAACCAATATAGTCCACAGGTTCAGGAAGAAATTTAACTTCATCACTATTCTACTCTCTGTATTTTAATTGCTTTCAAGTAAAAAGATTCTTTATATAATACAAGAAAGCTTCCTATATTTTTTGATACATTCAAAATTTTTTTAGCATGAAGTTTTTGGAGCAGTCTTAACTTGTGAAAATTAGGAAAAACAAAAGCAACACGATAAAAATTGTTTCAGTTTTGTGTTTTCTTTTACCCATCTCCCTTTCTCTCCTTGCAGCTTGCTGAAGAATAACTTCAGCTCTCGAACTGTGAGGTTATAGCTAGCCAACACACCGAGCATGTCCACTAAGAGATCTGAAAAGTAGAAAGAACAACGATGTAAGTGCTTAATAAAATGCAGAGTCAAATTTTTATTATCTAATTAATAACTGTGTCCATGAGATTTTGCATAGAAGCAGCACAGTTTGAGCCCCACACTGGGGGAGGCTGTACCTGCAATCATGTTGTCAGCTCTATCAATCCTCCTGAGCACTTGTTCCACAAGCCCCACTTCCGTGCAGGCCTGGAGATTCCGTATGCTTTTCTTCAGGATTGCTGTGAACATGCTCCAAACCTCAGCCTGGCAGGTGATGTCACACTTATCCAGTAAGTCCACCATGCAGGTGATGCCCTCTCCTTCTTGGATGATAAAGTTCATTTCTAAGTCAAACTGGCCCCCGACGAGCTTTCAGAGAAAAACATTTAAAAAAAAAAGTTTAAGGCAACTGTATCAAAGTTTTACTCTATGCCTAAAGTTATTCATTCTGTGAGACGAAAACTATCAAAGATGTAAGGGGAAAAAAACATAATAATAAAGCCAATATCAAAGTACCATCTCATTTTTCTTCTGTTTCAAGTTCTGTTGAGTAACAAAGGTGCTCTTAAGGTGTCATCTACTATCAGAAAATTGCTGCAGAAAAACATTTGGGTAATTTAGGATAGAGATGTCCCAAGTTGAGCTGAAAAGTGATGACACCAAGTGAGTGTTCTAAAACAGGTGAGCCCAACAAAGCAGTCAAGATATCTTAAATGACCTGGAGTGACATTTGCTTAACAAATCTCCATTAAGAGGGCAATTCTAGCCAAAAGGAGCTGATGCACATCAGAAATACTGCCACTTATGAACACTTGTGAGACATTCCAGTGATTAAAGCTGGTTAAAAACTAACTGCCAGATTCATTAGCAGTCCCAGGTACTCAAAAGAAGCAAAGGCTTGCTATGTTTGCAGGCACGTGGAACAGCAGCACTGTTCCAAGCCTTTGGCTGTGATTTGGCTATGACACTTAAATCCTGTAATATTTCAGGTCTCCTAGAGGCAAGTTTTGTCTGAACATACAGAGTAACTAGCCACATATGACTGTGCAAAGGAGGTGGAGGGGGGAAGGAAATAACCTGCTCCACTCTCACTTGCATACTTAATAAAACAACAATTCCAGATGAAGGCAAAATGCATTATACTAAGTCAACTCCTTTATACCAACTCCCTCCATCCACTCTTTAAAGTTCTCTTGGACTTTAGAGCTGTATTAACCTTAAAAATGTGCCATGCTTACCAAAATAACCATTATATACCAGCATACAATCAAGAATTCAGATATCATTGACACAAATTATCAAAATGGACTCATGACCAGAAATATTTCAGCTTGTTCTCACTTCTGCAAGTTTGTGTTATTATTTCCATCCTATGTGGTGGCATTCCTTTGACAGGCTTTGGCCATTAACAGCTTCAGTACTGTCACCTGCTGAAGTCATACCATGTCAAAATTGCCCCAAAATCCATACACTAACTTGCTTCCATATTAGCTCCAACAGCTTCTCTCAGCTAGTCAGGATCCAAAGAACAACTTACAGAACAGAATATATGCTCTTCATTAACCAATGAAATTACCATACATTTTCCTCAAGTGTCTAAACCTTGCCACTTTGAAGAAGCAATCTTTGGACTTCTGGGAATAAATCAGTAGCACCAAACATCACAGGAAGCAGAGAAAGTTACTGCTTTTTTGACAGAATAGACAATGTCTCATGGCAACAATTTCTAAACAGTAATTTATGCTTTTCCATTTTCTCCTCTCTGGGTCATGAAAAATAATTATGCAATTTACTATCAGATGCTTCCATAATATCTCAGAAAACAGCAAGAACTGAAAGGGGTGACTTGAGTTATATTCCCTGCTTCTCTATATCAACTCATGTTGTCAACTCAAACAAATCCATCAAACCATTACCATCCTCCAAGCCTTAGTATTCCCCTTCCAAAAGATGGAACAGAGGCCTAACTCAAGAAAGCTCTGTAGGGTATGCTAGGCAGAACGAATTGACACAGAATTATCTCAAAACAAATGCAAAGAAAAACATACACCCCCCCCCTTTAAAAAAACTCTCAACAGAGCATTTTAAAATGTAAAATACATAATCAGAGTTATGCCTCATTTCACACTTAATTTATCCTCTACAAAACTGAAGTATTCCCCAAGAATAATCTTCTTAAAATCAAGGTAAGAAACAAAGAAAATATTGTATTCTGTGTAGAGACAGAACAGCTGAAGATTAAATTCTGGCCAAAAACCACCTGCTAATTCTTAACAAGAAATTCAACTCTTTATGCATTTGGTTTTAACTACCAGCCAACCGTCAATTATCAAATGAAAACCATATACAGCTATTGGAGGTGACCTTACCTTCACCCTATAGTCTACACTACCAATCTTTCATTTTTGGCTACATACACTATTATCAGAATCCACCCATCCAGGAAGCTCTCAAAGGTTTCCAATCTCATCTGCAAACATAAGCATTTCAGAAAGCATGTTCTAGGAATAATATGCTATGGTAAAAAAATAATTACCATTTTAACACTTCCTGTGAGGGAAGTGAGGACAAAAAAAATTGCCAGGGAAAGCAGAATACCCAAGGCAGGGTGCAGCTGAGGTACAATATGTATGCACACCCATTAGACACACACAGGCGCACACACACCCCCCACACTATGTCATATTAACCCTTTCTAATGGTGATTTGAAACTGATCAACCTTCAAAACACAAATTTGTTTCCAATGACAGGGATCATAATCCAGGTCCATGCATTGGCTAGTTATTATCTGAGCTGCAGTAATGGCTGTGCACAGCAAAATGTAATCTTCCCAAATGTCACAGTAAGTTATGAATATCTGAGCAGCTTAATGCACTTTACTAGCCATGAAGTGTGAGAATGTAATCTTATTACCTTTTTTATGGTTGTATTTTTTTGAATAATGTAGCCTTTGAACTGATGTATAGTCTTTCCTTGCACTTTAGCATGATTTGGTCTCCTGTGTTGCACAGTACATTTTTCAAAATTCTCCAATTCAACGTATTTTAAGTCCTATGCTGAGCTGCATAAACAATCTTTATAGCAACCCACAGGGTGGCATAACATTTTCTTTCGGCAGCATGTAAAATTAAGTACAGGCTTACAGGAATGGTTTTAAAGGGCAGCATTCAAAAACATCCTCACAAATTTTGGATTTTGCCAGTTATATCCACCTTCAAATATATATATATATACACACACTAAACCAATAGCTCAAGCTTCTCAGTAAAATAGTTCTAAATTTAGCTGATTGAGAACAGGGAGAATACAGCAATTTTTGATACACATGCAGAAAGTGTATTTTTCCCCGATTAGGGAATTAAACTAATGAGAAGTCAACATAGTAGCACTAATTTTTAGTATAAAATAGCACTACTACACTTCTAAAAAAAACCAAAAAGACAATTTAAATACACTTAACCTTTCTTTACAATGAAGTGATGTGAGATATGAAAGAAATGGTTCACTGTTTGGGTGAGCATCTACCAAACTACTGCATGCAGAAAATAGCTCAGAATAAACAGTCAAGCTCCACGTTCCTGAAAGAACATGATGTGGATCATTAATCTAATTTAAATTATTTCTCCCAGTAACAGATGTAAAATATTTAGAAAGCTTGCAAAGCAACCCAAGAAAAATTATTTCAATTATAACACAAAAAGAAGAAACCAAGTCCAAAATCAGCATTTCTCCTGGAAAAGCCAAATTGGCTATACTTGGGAGAACTACAGGGCAGGATCTTTACATTTTCATCTCAAACCCCAAAAAAAGTCTTCACTTCTGTAGAGTTTCCTCATCCTTGTGGTTGTTAGATAAGCTACATATCAAGTACTTGCTTTGTTCCTCAAAGCCAGGACGAAGGACTATTAACCAAACAGTGACTCCCCCCTTTTCCTCAAGATGATGACTTTGTAATATTAGGACTGTTTCTTTAGCATGTCCAAAATAAGGAGTATGAACACCTATCCCATGAAGAAAAAAAAAAATGCAGTCAAACAGGCAAGTTCAATCTCTGTGAAAATTTTTTAAGTTTATGCTTAATAAGAACCTGCAAAGCTGGGCATTTATAGTATTTTTTGCCTGTGTTTATTCCTATCTTCCACCGAAGAAATAAACCACCTCCCTGACTCCAATGTCCCCTTTCACATACTCAGAAATATACTTCACATATTCAGAAACTCATTGAATTTAGTTGATTGAAATTTATTGATCATCAAAAATAAATACCAAAGATATGGGAAGCATAAGAATTAAAATCTCTCTAGGGTAAGAATCTTATAGGATCATGGATGATTCCAAGTTGGTCAAATTCCAAGGGCACACAATAAACAGGAAAAGTCAGCACCATGATACACATTCATGATGTGATAAAAAGATGGTTGTGAATTGGAAAGGCTTCTACAGAACAGAAGAGGAAAAACATTGGGAAAGATAATAACTCAGACATACTAATTTCCATGCATTCTTTTCTGTCACTAACACAACACCTGGAGGTGAGAACATTAAAATCTGAGTCCCAAGAACATTTGGCAGGAAAGCTTGTTGATAGTTTGGATAAGTACATCAGAATGAATGTCAAGCCAGTGAAACAGGGCTTAGGCCCAGAGAGGTTAATAGGGAGGCCAAGAAAGGGGCAGAAAAAGCCCAGATGTCAACATTTTCCTTCATTATACTGCTAGTGTATCAACCATAATGCATTAGAAAAACTAAGAGAAAACACAAAGAACTGCGGGAAGACCCACTCAAGAAAAGTGAGGTCACACCTTCAGCAAGACACAGATGATTTAAGGTCATTTGCTACCTTGACTCAAATTTTGAAGTAAGAGAGACCATGACCGTGCAAGTGACCAGTGACCTTTCACAGAAGGAAAGATTCTGTTCCAACCACTTTTGTAAGGAAAAGATTCCTCTTGAATCTTGCTCCAATTTTGGACTTGGTTTCTCCCATCTTCAAACAAAACCAGAAGTGACCCAAAAAACCCCAAACAAAACAAAACAAAACCAAAACAAAACAAACAGGTAATTTTTGCAGAAAATCACAAACCTTTCCTGCTGATACCTCAGGTTGAAGTCACCAATCTCCACCATCCAGTACTATCCTTCAGTTACACCACAAAAAAAAAAGAATACTAATAGTACTAATCTACCTTCTAAAGGAAAAAGGATAGTAAGAAAGGAAGAAAAAAAAAAAAATCTCCTTAATTAGCTGCTTTCTCTCTCATTACTAAGTTCATAACAAAGCCTACAACTTCATTTATTTAGCAAATGAGAAGTCCATTTTAAAACAGGCATATCAAAAGTGGCATTGCACAACAGCATCGTACCCACTTTAAAATTGACGCTTCTATGGGATTCTGTTCAACACTTTTCTTAACTATGATCAAAGCTGGATCATTCAGGGGAAAACTATTCTCAATGCTTCCCTTCAAAGGGATGTAATATAAATGTTTTGCATTAAAATAAAACTTCTTCAAGTCTGTCTGTCATTTGGGAAACTGCCTAAACTACCTTATGAATTCAACAGGCACCCCCAAGGTGTTAAGAGTCTACTGTTACCACCTAATGTTGTATTTGAAACCATTAGCCCAGAATCACACATTTTTAAGACAGTGTCTCAGCACTGGATCATTCTCTTCCTCCTTCACACACCTCTATCAGCAGCTTATATCAGCATGCTTAATCACAATGAAGAAAAAAAGCTGTATCTCCAGGAAGTAAGACAGGATAAAACTTCCTAGTAGCAGAAGAGTTTACATTTAAGCACTGGCTTCTCTAAAACCAGAGTTTCATCAACTTCGCAAAAGCTAACTACAGAGGACATACAATTTACCCAGGAAATTACTGGCAAGTATCTCCTACCCAGTTCATCTGAGACATAAGCCAACTCATTAAAACTTTTCTTTTAAAATGTACTTAGCTATGTATACATGAAAATTACTCTCTCAGCAAAAACAACAAATGCAAAAAAGCAAAATTCTTTACCATGTAGCTACAATACATCCGAAGCATCCTTCTGGTGTATGGGTTTTTCCTTCCCAAGAGAATGGCGGGCGGGGGGGGGATAAACAATTTTAAAATACAATTATGATATAATCAATTATTATTTACCCTAGCTAATAATATAGTATTTTCACTCTACTTGCAAGCATTTGCAAGTCAAATTAGTTCACTAACACAATTAGCTCAGTTTGTAGTGTGCAGCTGAAGGTCCACTAAAAACACAGCAATGCAAGGAAGAATTAGCTCTACACAACATTTTTAAACATGGGGGCTGGGAAAACAGGTCTATGAATTTCAAATTTTATACTTTTTGTGTTTCATCTACTTTAGAAAGAGCCATTAAATATCTTTTAAGTACACATACCAAAAACTGAAAATCAGTATCTTATAAAGGGAGCAACACCAGTTTTAAATGAAATTATTAGCAAAGTTAAATTCTATCCTATACAAACAGGAAAAAAAAATTCTACATTTACCAGTTTGGTATCCATTCAAAAAGGGATCTTAGTACAAGCAGTTCAAATTAAAAACACCATGCTTGAATTCAAAACAGCTACAGCATTTCATGCTAGATGATCTTTAAGGCCCCTTCCAACCAAGCCATTCTATGATTCTTTGACACCACCATGCACTGTGCCTCTGTCTTCTCTTCCAGAAATTCAACAACAGATTCCAAAAATGAAAGGCATAAACAAGTCCAACATAAGGAATTTTTCCCTTCTCCCAGTCTTTATTGCCCCATCAAGAAGTGGGACAGCTGATACACAAAGGATTGCCAAGAACACAGAAGACTAGTCCCAGGGGCCCAGGGACCTACAATGGCACTGTCCAAACTATGGATAATACCCAGCAAGCCATTGGAAAAGTTAAGGTGGGCAAACAGGAGACAGGATAAAACTGATTCCCTACCAGATTTTATCTGACACACAACACTGGGTATAAAGGCCCTTTGCTCCTGAGGAGGCTGCACCACTGAGCTTTATTTCAGGGAAATAAAGGGAACAAGGAACTACCAAGTTGAATTTTTGTAAATCAAACAATTTCAAGACTAAATTTTAACACTCTCCAAACAATGGCTAAAGGTGTATTAACAAAACATGGCAGTTTCCCTTGTTTGACCTGTATTATGTATTTCAATAGATATTACCATAGAAAATACCTAAATCCAGCTGAAATTTCCATCATTCCAATACCTGTATAAACAGCATTAAATTCATCTTTTGTTTTAATTAACTTTTTTCATTGTACCTTAACCTATGATCCTGTTTAAGACATATAAGAAAGATATAACTCTGAGACATTGTTTAATAACATGCAAATTTGTAGCTCCATCCAGGAAATGAAATATCCTAAATCTTTACATCGTATCAGATTCATATGTGCATTGAAAGCAAATAAATCATTTAAACCATGATACAGAAAACCTTTTTAAATTTGCATTTATCTACAGTAAATACTGCCAATCTTTAATAGCTTGCTAGTGCAATCTTAGCAAAGTAATGATTTATGGTTTTGACATTTTAAAAATCAGAAATCTGTCATTTTATGACATCCAGTAGAAAGTCTGCTAGAGTTGGAGTTACATTACTCTGAATTTAAACTCAGATATATGAAGCATACATAGCAAAGCACTGTACCAAGTATCCATTTCATTATTCCAGTACTTCCCTCCCTAGCTACATGTCTATAAGCTATCTAATGTTTTTACTTGAAATAATTATAGATTTTTTTTTTAATTTTCATCAAGCAAGATACCCTTTTGACTGTTCTGGAAATATCACCCATCAGTAAACAAACCCAATCTGCTGTATACTGAAAACACCATATTTCATTGACCAAGCTGCACAGGTCTGCATCATGTCCTACCTTAATCCCTCCCCTCAAGGAAGGCGCCCAAAAGATAACACTTCTAATACCACATTAATCAACAACATGTCCAGAGTAGGGAACAAACCCTACAGTCAGAACAGCTTTACAGGGAATAATACCCAGCTTGCACGCACTTCCATCAGTCAGGACATTTAAGCTGTAAGCAATTTTTTTCTGCCTAAAGGCTAAATTGGTAAAAAAACCAACACTGTCCACCACTGACTCCATGCCTGAGCAAACATAGCTGCAGTTCACATATACTTAAAAATAAAGATCCACGCAGAAGTTAGACAGGTAGGTTAAAAAGATCAAAGAGGACTGATTCCCACTGCCAGAGAAGAGTCTTCTCTGACAATGGATAGTGACAGAAAAAAACTTCAACCCTAATAATACACTCAGAGACACCTAAAAAAAACCCCAAAAACAATTACCTAAAGAGATTTGCTAAAGCTTTCTTGGAATTAAATCACATTTTCTAACATGCTTAGCATTCATCATGTAAATAAACTTAACAGCCTGCTGCTTTTTTGTAACTTAAATGAAAAATAATACCAAATACATGTTTTCTTTCAATCAAGCTGGTGTGCAAAGTCAGCAACTATATTTCAAAAAGAAAACATTTTAAGATGCTTCATTTAAGCATTTATTTTACTTATGATTTTATGAAATATTATATTTATTTCCATTTGGCAAGGGAAATCACTGGTGTAGTAACCCCCTTTCAATTACAAAAAAATACAAACAATTACAGAATTTTTCTTGTGTATGCTATTTACACCAAACAGAAATGTTTCTAAATATATACATATAGATATATATCCACAACAAGTAAAGAATGTACAATACACACTACATTTGAGCTTCTGAAAATTGCAGCTTCCCAAGCTAAGAAAACTAGATAGAATGTAAATAATTCTGAGTCTTCCAGTGCATCCAAAGAGAGGTATCCACCCCCCAGCAAGGGCACGGACATTCCTCTGGAATGTGCAAAAAAATACTTTTTGAATCATAACTTTAAAAAATTAAAAAAGTTTTTATTTCTCTTTAAGCATTTTTAATTCCTATTTTTGTATTTGTATTTTTTGTTATGATATATTAATATAGCAGCATGGATATAATTTATAAATAATAGTATATATTTATTGGGAGTGAATGATCACCTTTTTTTTAACTGACAGTTTGTGCAATCAAAAAGTTTTAGACCACTTCCCTAGATGTCAGAGAACAATGTATCCCCATATTTTTCTCCCGATCAGAACACCTATCTGGTATTTAACAGTGGGTTGAGGGCAGGAAGCCATCCCTCTTTACAGAATCTGGAGTTTGCATCCTGCAAGTCTCATACAAACAATTCTTCACAGAACTTTATAATTTTTGACTTACATTTGATATCCACTTTGTGATAGTTACAAAGTACATTATTTCAAAGCTGTATAACAACAGAAGTCTACAAGTAAAAACAAGGTTATGAGCTCATTCTAGAAAACATGTTTGAAAGTGTTTTGCTAGCCTGTAGAAACTAGGGAATAACAGCTACAAGTAAAGGAGAAAGGTGAAAGAAACAAAGGAAATTGAAGGAAAGTAACAAACCAGAAGATGTTTCAAATATGGAATTGTATACCAACAGCAAATAAACTTACAAGGGAAATAAACCAAAGCTCAAAAGCAAGAAAGAATACAAGATGAGGAGATCAACCAATTTACCTATAAAGCTCTGGCAGGTTTTATCAGATTTAGAAATGTTAAACACTTCCTCTCCTACTGGAAGGCGCAGCACCNAGCAGGCAAATTGCTGGGAATTTCAGCACAACTACAGGCACCAGGTTACAAATTCCAGCAGAAAGCAAGAACCAGCACATCTGTTTTCATCATTTCTGCCACTGCCTCCATCCAAAACAGCTGGAAAGCACCCATCACAGTTGCCTGCTCAGAACTGGCAGAGTTTGCTGCCATGGCTGCAGCAGGGACAGTTATGAGCTGGGATGTAAGGAATACTAAATGACATGCTACAGGAAATGTAGCACTCAGCTTGCTCTCTCGCCATTTTAAAAATTTTTTGTAGATGTGAGCAACATGGGAACACCAAGCAGCCAACCTGGCTAGAATAGAGGGTGCTTACAATAAGTAACAGCCTTTTTTTTTTTATTCTTACCAAGTAATGACTTATGGGGTTTTTTTGCTTTCAGATTCTGCCATTCCTTTGTTTAGAGTTTTAAAGAAAATGGATTACTGAAAGCCAGTGCATGGAAATATTGCTAAACAGAAGATTTCTGCTAACCAGGAAAAAAATGTGCCTTTGTGAGAACAGGTACATCAGGAAAGCCTCCACAACTAGACTATTTTTATTCCTTTCAATGTCCATAAGGCAATACTGAAAGCAAGGACACAACTGTGACTCTGACACTTAATGTTTGCTACAAATGGCTCCCTGAATTCCACAACACTCTTTTTTGGTTGGTTGGGGTTTTTTTCCTCCTGGTATAGAAACTATTACTCTAAGGCTCTACCCCACCCTGATTTCCCTCTTATCCCTTTTCTCAGCGTACAGGCAGTGACTGAAACCTACTGTCTCCAAGGAACAGGCACAACAGTAAACGAGAGAAAGAAATCTCACAAAACTACAAAGAAACAAGGAAGACAAAGATTCCAAGTGTTGCATATGTTATCACTATCACACCATCATCTACAAACACACTCTCCTGTTTACAGTATTGTGACTAAGGTAATTTCAATTGTTGACCAGCGCTGCAATTGAAATTGGATCTAAAAAGGCAAAAGCAGCCTCAATTAATACAAATCCAAACTACATTCTTTTTCTTTATTTTGGCAATCAAATTACCAACAGCAACTGCCACATATTGTTCAGCAAACCTGGCAAGACCCTTCCACTCCCTGTGACTGGCTGCAGTTCAGACTGGAGGAAAGTAACAACTGTTAAATAAAACGGGACTGAATTACAATTTGGAGCAAGCATTTAGCCAGTAAAGCCAGCATTTGTTTAGGCTTGACCTCCACTATTTTTAACTTTAAAAGGAATTTTTTTAAAACACCGAATTCAGCAGATTGATCAAAAATTCTGATAAAGACAGAGCATTAATGGAGTTCTTACCATTTTTTCATCAACACTGTAACATGTAAAGGTACTTCTAAGGCAAAAAGGCTTTTTCTGGAATTACTACACTTGCAAGGATGCAAAAATTTAGGAGGTTGCTTAAACCACACAAAAAACTGTGAATCAAAACTAAATTATTACCCACAAGCGATAATCCATACAAGCTGAGAAAGGCTATGTCCAAATAATGTAGGAATTTGTGACATGGTGTTTCTTAGAACACTCTTTTCCCCGTGAAAAGTGTGATTAAGTGAACAATAAATCTTGCTTCAGTGAGACAGTGAAGAAAAGAACATCTGCCACTATGAAAAGCTACTCAACTTGAACACAAAGAAAGCATCATTATGAAAGGAGAGGTTAAAGCCATCAAGACAAACAACAGTATAATCTTTTCAGAAAAATCCTCTCTCTCATTCCATATCCAAATTATTGTCCCTTTTTTCTTCAGTGTTAACAGCCACTGGTAACTAACAAACATAATTTCCCTCCAATTCTGTAACTAGTAAAGCTTCACAATAATAAAAGAAAAAGCAACCATCCTCCTAGTTTCTTAAAATCTCTCTTCTATATGAATTGTATTTATTTACTGAAACAAGTTTCAAAGAAAACATAAAACATCTATCATAGCCATGCATTCTGGGGCTGCAAAGGTAACTACAGATTTTACAGATAAAAGAACCTTTGGAAATCACAGAGGACTTCAATATTTTTCATCAAAATAAATAAATAGAAAAATAACTTCATCTTTAAGTAAATAATTTTGATTTAAACTCTAAACCTGGAGAGTTGGTGAAGCTTCTCTCAGAGAAGTCATTTTGTTCTCTTTCCTTCTACTGGCATGTTATCTCTAGCAGTGAAGTTTTACCAAGCAAATCTGTTTAGATCTCTATGTGTTCCAGAGGCACAGGGAGACAGGGAATGGGGTTCTTCTCCACCCCTGTAGTCCCCCCAGCTACCAAAACCTGCCCACAAATGCAATACCTCACATTCTTCCAACTTATATTTCTTTACCCCCCCCCCTTAATTTTGCAATCATGTATACAGCTCACAGTAGCTGTAGTTTTTCCACTCATTCTGTTTCTGCACCGAAAACGTATACTAAAAAAACCAATCATTTCACCAGTACTATTTCTATTGCTGTTTGGAGTTCAGAAAACTCTTCCTAAAGCCAAGATAAATGCAAAAGGAAGTTTCCTGAAGCTTACAGTTCCTAGGCTTTTAAGGCATCACAGAATTGTTAGGGTTGTGAGGGACCTCTGGAGATCATCCAGTCCAACCTCCTGCCAAGGCAAAGTCACCTGCAGCAGGTGACACAGGAACACATCCAGGAGGGTTTTGAATGACTCCAGAGAGGGAAACTCCATGACCTCTGAGGGCAGCCTGTTCCAGGGCTCTGCAACTCTCAGTGTAAGGAAGTTTTTCCTTGTGTTGAGTTTGGACTTCTGAGTTTATGTCCACTGCTCCTCATCCTGTCACCGGACACAACTAAAAGAGCCTGACACCATCCTCTTGGCACCTGCCTTTGTGGTATTTCTATGCATTGAAGAGATCCCCTCTCAGCCTTCTCTTCTTCAAACTAAACAGGCCCAGCTTCTGCAGGATCTCCTCATAAGAGAGATACTCTGGACCTCTCACCATCATTGTCATCCATCCATCAGATAAGCTGGCACAAAACCATAAATATTTTATGACAGTGGTAATCCTGTCAGATTGTCATCGCACATTTTTTCTAAACAAAATAAAATAGAGATGGTTTACATGGTTACAAACAGACCTACATCAAACTTGGGATATTCTGCACACAAACTCAAGTACACCTATCCAGCTCTGCTACCTATGCTGCTTCTTCCACACAAGTGAACAGCACAAGCTCATATGCAGTTAGATTGCAATGTGACAGCATACAGAGTAACTGAAAAAAGAAATCACTTTGCACGTTACACGTGGTCAAACTCACAAGAAGCTTTTTTTCCTTTTTTAAAAAATACTGATAAAGAATATTGTACTAGCAGGGAGGGGTACAGACTGCAGAAAATAAATTCAAAGAAATAAATGTAAACCTCATTCATTTAAACACTATTCAAGGTGTAAGCAAAACTACAAGGTCTTTAACAGGTTTCTTAAAAGAGGGTCAACTTAATTTATATGGATGATGTAAACAGGATGTAGTACATGAAAACTGATATCACCAGTATACTATGAAACTCCTGACTTTATATACGTTTGTTTTCCCCATTATAATATCTCATTCAAACTTTAATATTAAAATATTCTCTACTGGACTATAACAAAAAAAAAACACTCCTACTTCACACATTTCTCAAAAGCCACAGTCGCTTGTGAGACTGTAGCAAGGTGGGAGTTGGTCTCTTCTCCCAAGTAACAAGCAATGGGACAAAATACAATGGTCCCAAAGTTGTGCCAGAGGAGGTCTATATAGGGTATTAGGAAAAATTACTTCACAAAAAGTGTTGTTAAGCACCGGAACAAGCCACCCAGGGCAGTGGTTCAATCTCCAGCCCTGGAGTAATTTAAAAGATGTGCAGATGTGGCACATGGGTACATGATTTAGTGGTGGACTTGGCAGTACTGGGTTAATGGTTGAACTTAATGATCTGAAGGGAGAATCATTAATAACTTCAATTATTCTGGGTATTTTAAGCAGTCAGAAAATTCTGCCTTTCGATAGTGGTGGGGTTTTTGTACATTATAAACTCATGAAAAGCATTATTTAATTATTAATTTATTTATTTATTATTTATTATTTAATTATTAATTTAATTATTTAGCCGGTGAAAGATTCCAGATCAATTATTCTACACCTGCTTAACCTGATCCCTCCAAAAACTAAACAGGATTGCAGTCAAACACAAGTCTGATGCCTTCTCGGCTCGTCAAGACAAGAACCCATTAATGCTGACAGCTGAGAAGAGGGAGAGTGCTTGGAATAGCTGACAGCTGCTGTGTTAAGGAGTAACTAAATACTATATTTCAGGATACTGATTTCAAAAATTAGTTATTTTACTATGGTAATAATTAATTTTAAATACTTGATTAAGAAAATTATGATAATTTGTTGCAACTAGGATAACACTATTTCACAGCTGGTTAACAGGATGCAACTGCTTACTCCAAAACCTACTTTCATCTCTACTACAATAACTACAAGGTATTACATTTGTTTGTTTCAAGGCATTGTTTGTTTCAAATCATAGTACCACAGAAGAAAAAGCAGTTCTTAGTGTGAAGCAAAACTCACACAAGTGCTTCAGCAATCATTTCAGTGTACTGAGTTTTCTTAATGTAAAACAAACAGCAAGTACAAAATACGTTTTGATTCTGACAAAACTTTGTGGTTTAAGCTTTATTCTTAACAAATTTAAGACTTGTACCATCAGCTCAGTAAAGAGTGATTCAGAAAGAATCAGTAAAGATTTATTCAGAAAATCTGTTTATTGATTATGGATTCAAGATTATTTACAGGAAGCTTTTTGCTTGTTTGTTTCACAATTTTCTTTTTTCCATTTGTATGAAAATGCCCATATAAACAATCTTGTTTCTAAGCTGTGTGGTATTTCAAGCTGTAAAACACTCAATTCCTCAGACACACAACTGCTGTCTTTTTAGAATTATTATTACAAGACCTCTAGCTCTCTTTATACTCTCATATGAGAATGAAAATGCTGATTCCTGGGGAACTGCACTTAAAATTAATTCTCTGAAAATGTACTCTTTGAATTGTTCAATATGAGATTTGCACTGTGAGAAATACCAGTATCTGATGAGAAATGAATTTTTCTGGGCCATGAAATAAAAACTTTTTGGAATGAATCAATTCTTATAGACATCACTTTTAAGAATGGTCAAAGATTCAGAATTTGTGTTTTCATCGTATGAGATGTAGGCCCACATTCTCCTCATTTATACTGGCCCTACTTCCATCTGAGCTATTTTTTTCTGACACCAACATAACAATCTCCAGGATTTATTTGATAGTCTATCTTGACTTCTTCCATAATCAGCAACTTCCCTGAAGCACTGCAGCATTATTTCTTGTGAAATTAAACATTGCAAAACAGGGCAGGAAAACCTGCAAAAAAGTGAAGAAGAAAACAACAACAGATCTGAAGGCACAAAGAAAAAGGAATTATTTTTAGGGGACAATATACAGCATGAGAATTACAGACTATCATCTCAGTGTAATAGTGTGGTGA
Source organism: Urocynchramus pylzowi (assembly GCA_013397555.1). Lineage (NCBI taxonomy): Eukaryota > Metazoa > Chordata > Aves > Passeriformes > Fringillidae > Urocynchramus > Urocynchramus pylzowi. The sequence goes on from VZRH01002600.1 coordinate 155,573, forward strand.
GAAGACAATCTGAAAGCAAGTTCCCCAGGTTCCTCAGAAAGAGAGAAAGGTTGTGGGACATGAGGGGTTTCAAGGAAGCAATGCTGGAGTCTGCAAAGGAAAAACAAGTACTGTTTCTGTGATATATTATCCTGTATTGTAGAAATATGTACAGAAATCATATTCTGCTTGTACCTGTCCCTGGTTTCATCTTCTGCATATATTTCTTCTCCTAGTTTCATTCAGCTTTTCCATAAATACTCTTAGAGCTGAAATCTCCTTTATATAAATTTTCTTGCACAGTGTGGACTAGGGTTAGAAAACAATTTGTTGTTACCTTGCCTTTTCATTCTTAAACTTTATCTGATCTTCAATTACCACTTACTCATATATATTATCACAGAATCTCAGAATGGTTTGAGTTGGAAGGAATTCTTAAGATCATTCAGTTCCAAGCCCACTGCCATGGGCAGGAACACCATCTGCTAGACCACGTTGCTCAGAACCCCATCCAACCGGCCTTTGAACACTTTCAGGGATGGGGCTCCCACTATTTCTGAGTAACATCTTCCAGTGCCTCATGATCATTACAATTAAGAATTTCTTCCTAATATCAAATCTAAGCCTGCTCTCTTTCAGTTTAGAGCCATTACCCATTGTTCTACCAGTAAAGTTTTGTAAGAAGTCCCTCTCTAGCTCTCTTGCAGCCCCTTTAGGTACTGAATAAAAGGCTGCAGTGAGGTTCCCCTGGAGCCTTGCCTTCCCCAGGCTGAACAACCCCAACTGCCCCAGCCTTTCCCCCATGGGAAAGGTGCTCCATCCCCAACCATCCCAACACAGATGACTCAGCATCAACACACAAATGGCAGAGCTTCTTCTTTCACCGTAATCATTAATTCAAAAATTAGCAAAAAAAAACTTCCTGAATCCTCCTTGCTCATCTCTCTCAGTCTCCTCCATACAATTATGCCAAATCACAGTCCAAGATAATTCTAAAATGTTTGTCCTTCTCATTTCAGCACATCCCAAACATGTGCAAATCCCTCTTTTCCAGATAAAATTAAACATTCCAAAATGAAAACTTAAAAATCTGTTTTCCCAAAGGAAATTCAGCCAGAACTTAACTTTTTTATTTTTCACCTAAAACTGGAAGAAACCCTGCTTTTCAACAGATACTTGTATTTTACTTACTCTGGTTTTACTCTTGTCTTTTCTTTACTTCTGGTTTTGCCTCTATTTTTCTGTCAAGGCACTTTTCTCAAGCACTTTATCTTCTGTTCTATGCTGTCCTAACACTGCTTTCAGCAACCACTGACAGAACTGAACATACAGGCAATTAGAACTCAAGTTGCTTACTTGATCAAAGTTACAGTGATTTGAGAGAGAAAAAAGGAAAAAAGCCTATGAAAAACACAAAAGAAACATTTATCATAGCACCATTCATAGAATTTGGAAGGGGAAAGAAGTTTCCAGAGGAAATAGATTTTTTCCTATGTCCTCTTGGCCTGATTTAATTTGAGCAGCCTGAACAAAGACTGTCTTTGTACAGAACCAATCTTTGAATACCTCCCTTAGATCAAATCATCATGTTTAAACCACCCTCATTTTCAGAGGTCTGTAATCTCTGCTAATAACACTTAGCAAATACTTTCCTTGAGTGTCATCTTATAGCAGTCAGTTATAGCAAAGGTGCTGGTCACTCCATTCCACTTCTCATACAACCAACCCTTGTTCTCACACCCATCTATCAATATTGACAACTCATTCTTTGGGAGTTCATCTCTGTCACTTGTGTCCTCTTCAGGTCACAATCCTTAAAATAACAATAGAAACAGTCTGAAACAGAATTAAAATAACTCCTCTGGTTCTACTGTGCTGCAGCCTACTGACAGAGGACACACGACAGACACCATTAATGGTTTCAAGCATCAGCACTATTATTTGTAGTACAGTACAACCTTTTATACCCTTGTCACACGCATAACACCTGTGTGCCCTTTTACTCTTGTGATTGGTCAAGGCACATCAGCATTCCATGCTTCTCTTCCTTCAATGCTGTCCACCTGTCTTATACAGCTGCAACCTAGCAGGGGCAAGATTGCCTGCAGCACTATCTCTATTCTTTTACAACCCATTCTCCCACAGCCTACTGCAACTACTTCTGTAACCTTACTTCAACTAGAAGACTCTCCTAATTTCTGCCTCTTATTTTGCTGGCTTTCTCCCCATCTTGCATCTAAAATTACATAGTACACTTTCAGAAAACAGCACTGGAGCTTCTAACGTTCAGTCCAGCTCACAGAAAGGCTAAACAAGGATTTGAGCAGCCTGGTCTAGTGAAAGGTGTCCCTGGCCATGGCAGGGGCTTGGACTAAAAGATCTTTTAAAAGTCCCTTCCAACCTAAACCAGTCTATGATCCTCCCTGCCTTAGTTAACAGGAGTTCAATGTTTCTCTCTTCTCTCCTTGTTACAGGCTACCTGCATGACTCAAGAGAAAAACAAACCAAACAAATCAACCTCCGCCAGAAACATTACAAAACAAAACACACTAGTGTAGATTGGTAGCAGAATGTTCTCTGCACATCTACTTCCTTGGTGTTTAATACTGGGTAGGGCACTTTGGGTACTTGGTGTCTCATGAGGATTCAAGGAAATATTAATTGCTGTCAGCAGAGCTGGTTGCTGAGTGTTTGCAGAGCAGAAACCAGACAATTTGACACAGACTGTCACTTCTGGGCCCTCAGTAGCCTCATGCTGAGCCCTGCTGCCACAGAGGCCATTTGTGTCAGGAGCTCCATTTAGCTTGGAGCTGGTACAAGAGCAATGGGAATGTTGTCGTGAAGAAGACCTTTGGTTGCTGGGGATTGGATCCTTGTCACCTCTCAACCTTGTATTGGCTCTGTAAGGGGTACTGGGCAGCAGGGCTCCTGGACCCAAAGCTCTAACTTCCCCTCTCCTGTGAGCTTTTCTTTAGGCATCATTGGAAAGACGGTTCCAGGTCCAGCAAATCCACTGATCTTAGGAGATCTCTGAGAAACATCCCTGCTGCAGCTCAGAGGTGTCCCACTTGTTCATGTCTTGCTGAAGCCAGAGAAATAGAAAGCAAATGGGAGTTTTAATGTTGTAGCTCAGATTCTTCATTTGTGATAGTTTTAGCCAAGCTTGCTCCTGCTGCTTGCAGACCTGATTACCCCAAACATCCAAACAAGGATTTAGGGAATGAAATGGCAAATGCCTTGTTGGAGAGATGCCTTTTACAGTTCATAGTATATCTTTTGTGAGTATAATAATTTCTCTTTAAAATACTTGGATAACCTGGTGCCTTGCCCTGCCACAGAGAGCAGTATTTCAACAGAAAGTGACTCAGCAATACAGATACAGGAAAGGAAATCTATTTACCCAGCTAAAGGCTGAGCTTGTCTGCCATATCACCTCTGGCAGACTGATGGAGCAGTGCCACAAGGTAAGTTTTGCTGTGCTGCCCATAGGGACTGCATCTGAAAGTCAGCCTTTGAGTCCTTTCTCAACTATTTCAGAAAGAAAAACCTTCATGGCATTTTCAGCAGTGCTGCTGTAACTTGCATGCTTTAGGGGAAAGTTTGCACCCTGATGTCTTAGGGATTGATTCTGAAATTTTCATCTTAACGTGATCAGCTCAGAGCCCTCTCTTGTAACTTCTTCTGGCCTGGTGGCTCTTCCCCTTAGTTTGATAGCAACTCCAAGCGCACAGTGCTTACAAACTTAGTCACAGCCGCTGGATTTCATCCCTTCAAAGAAGTGTCTGTAAAGAACCAGTTATACAAAAGTTGCTTCCTTGCAATTGAAATTAGTTTAAATTCAGTTAGAATAAAGAAAACTTTCACACACTTTAGGAAAAAAAAGACAAAAGTAACAAAGAAGAAGGACATAAAGCAGCACAAAAAGGATAGATGTCTAAACACTTTCCCATCCTTTGGCTATTTAGAAACACATTTTTACAAAAAAAAAAAAAAATTAAGTGCTAACCTATTATTTGTGTAAGTTAGCATCAAATCCATCTGTCCAAAGATAATCAGATATCAAGACTCATTTTACACACACTTCAAAATAACATGGTAATGGGTATTTTGTCAATTAATTCAAGGTATCGTCAGGTGGTTTTTGCTCTTTTTCTTTCTCTTAGAAAGGCAACAATGCCAATCACTGCATCCTTACTGGAAAGTCAGAACTATGCACAGATCTGCTGCTACACAGAAACAAGACTGATGAGCACCATCTCATGGGCATTTCAGGTAAAAGAAAAAGATAACTTTGTGAATTTTCCAGTGTATGGATATACTTTCCAAAATAAATACCTTGAAATTGAATGACATACAAGCATAATTTCAAAGTTTCAGATGCTTAGATATAAAAATATGGCTCAAATTAAGGATTTTCCAAAAAATCATTAACTGCAAATATATCTGACAGAAACATTGTCACATTCACACTGGAAGAATTTTAGAATTATTTAGCCACTTAAAAAAGTATTCATAAGCAGTTAGGTACATAAAATTAACAACACACCCATCCCAAAGAATCCAGTTTCTGGCAGAGGAACTATAAAATAAGTTCTTAAAAAAATAAGATAAGAACAGTACCAACAGAACACTTATTTCCCTTTTATATGTAATTTTAAAAATAACTTTAAAAGCATGATTATACACTTGAATGTTTTCTTTTCAGCTGTAAGGTAATTAATGACATTCTAAGAGATTGTTTACATCCATTCCAGCAGATCCTAGAATGACTAAAACATGACTCCTTAAAAACAGTCTTGAGGGCCACATTACTTGGGAGTACTTGACATTCAACAATGCAGTTCCTCTGTGGCCTGAAATTTTACCCAGGAACAGCAATACCTCAGAGAGAACAACCCCTTTCACTTGTCTACCAGTTCAGGTTACAAAGACGCTCCTGTTGTAGCTCATGACATTTTTATCTTTCTTCAGTTATTTGGAAAGCTTAATACCAAAAAAATTTATAGACAACTAACTTTGCTAAGCACATTTCTGATAAACAAAATTCTGCTCGCTATGGTTTCTGTAAGCTTTATTGGTAAAGTATCTTGTAACAGTCACTGTCAAACTAGTTTTACTCCTTTGAGAGCTAAATTTTACCAGCCTGCACATCAAATGAAACTTTTAGTGTCTTTATTTATTGGATACCAGTTAACTAACAAACCAAGGACTAAACCAAAACAAAAGATTAATCACAGCACTTTTAGCACCACTGCAGAAATTAGGGAATGCAGATTCTGCCAGCACAGGCATAGCTGCTCCAGGCTAACCACTCCACTACAAAAACCAGACTGATCATTCTAGACCAGCATCATTTCTTAAAAGATATGAAGCATTGTCATGTCCCCCCTGCCCTGAACACACTCTAGTTCTGGGAAAGGCATTCATTAGAACAGCATGGCTGGGACCTGGAAGAGGAGGCCACAGCTCTCCCGCCATTGTGTCACCTGCCTGCACCATCTTTGCAATCATTCCACCACAGCCGAGGGTCAAGCTAGATCTAATATTTCCGATGCAGATCAGAATGACTCTGCGCAATCCCGCCAAGCAAACCCAACAGTGTTTCCTTGGCTTCCTTTCAAAATTCACTCCTGTGATCCTCTGCACAGCCTCCCCAGCACAGAGGCTCAGCCAGCTCACAGTGTATTAGCAAATTTGCCAGTCTAGATCCTCCCCAGTTGATAATACGTTATAAATTCCTGTTACACAACTTATCATGTCACAACATGAATCTCCATGAAACTATCAGGATCAAAACAGATGCCTTTTCCCAAGTTCACTTTTGCCAGGACAAGAGGATCAATTCTCAATCAGATGGAATAATTCTCCTAGTTATGACTGGAGGAAATCCAAGACTGGACTGCAGGGTCCAACCCTGCCAACTAACATGGGTTTCCTGCTTGGTAACAAATATTTCCGCTCCATCCCATGAGTCCCATCTCACATCAAAAAATTAATACTAGGGCAAGATACATTTTGTATGAAGCAGAACATAATTATCACAGCCCAGACACTTCAGCATCTTTCCATTCCTAACTCAGTCAGGTCTGTACCAACTCAAATATCATCTTATTCCAGTTTCCAGATTTCTCTAATAAAGATGAGATTTCTGCAAGGCAAAACACACAAAGTTCCACCCAGTGTATCAAGCCAATTTCATTGTCTTTGGATGGACTTTCATTAGAGCACTGAAATTTCTTCCCTTTACAAAAAAAAAAGTTTATGCATCATTTATTCTAATAAATACAAAATCCAGGCTTCTTAAATTAGTCTACAAGGCTGATCTGCATTCCATAAGACCCCATGGAACTAATTTTAGTACAGTGTTTCCAACATCTTCAAAACTCTAGCAGAACACCTCATACAAGAAACACTTCACTGTCTAAGTTTTTGCACTGTTAAACTTACTGCCGCTCAAACCTAAATGACTGCAGGCTTATTGGCAATTGTTCTAAGCTGTCCCCTAATCCACTTTGCCAAGATTTATTATTACACTTAGTCTGCTGGCTAACTGCATAAAGTATTAGTTGGGCCTTATGGTGGATGTTATGCAGGAGGTCACATTAGCACATTGATCCCTGGGTTTTATAATCTATACTTGACATTCTTTCAAGGGATGCTTTTATTGGCAACTGTAAACTTTTAAGCATATTCCAAGATAAGCCTTTCAGTAGCTGAATCTTAGGAGGAACGTTGCTCTTCTCTCAAACATTTGTATCTTTTTTAACACTTGCACTTCCACTGTTACAAAACAACAGTACCTGCCTTCTACATTTTTATTTCAGCCACCACAATTATGGCACAGAGTATTAGACTTCTAAAGTTGGATCACTATGCTTCAATGGAATTCTAGTAACTAGTTTTGTTAAACAATATTATAGTTCTCTTATACTTCTGTGTAGTGCAACAAATTTTTTAAAAATCCATAAGCATATCTATAGATGCCACACATGTACAACACTACTGAGAGTAAGACAGCATCATATGCAGGTGAACTTAAGTAAAAAAAGCTTAAAAAAGTCTGCAAAACATTAGGTTTTATCTTAAATTCAAAGAGTCTGAAAATAAACACTTTTCAGGTGTAAATTGCTATGTCTTAATGCACTAAGTACACTGCAAACCTAACTCAGGCTGGTCTCCAAATGTAAACATCCTCACTGTGTTATCCAGATCAAGTTAATATAAAAACCCAAGGTAAACCTCTCCTCATATTGGCATGACAGGTGAGCACACAATTTGTATTACAGAAGACTTTCTGTAACAGAAAACTGAAGCAAGAAATACAAATACAGGTTTTGGCATGGCCACCACATTATTTCAGCTCTATCAATTGCTGAGTTATGAAGAGTAAGAAAGAAAAGCTGTCTCTATTTACTCAAACATTTGCAGTAAGAGCAATGAGGTCTTGGAAATCCAGCTAAACTTATAAACCCTAAGTTTTCTGTAATACCCTTAAGATGTTTGCAAAGTATGGGATTTTCCACACAGTAAAGTCTCAATTTTCCTTCTGAGATTTATGATATATCTTTTTCCTATTTAGTATTTACTTAAGACTGAATTATGCAGCATGAGTGAAGCAGATTAGCATTTTAGCCACTTTAATCCCTCTTCAAGGGAGTAAGTCTGTAGAAGCACATGGGTGCCTCATGTATGACTACTTAGCCATACAATTGTAGCATTCTTATTTTATAGAATGACATCACTACTGAAGTATATTTATTCTGTGAAATTGTAGCACTACATACTTTCAAAAAACGATGTTTGTTTGGGTTTTTTATACATGTAAACAGAAATACTGAAAAAGAAATTATTCAGTTACCAACACTAGGGAAAATATGGAGCCAATGGAAGGTGATGGAAGGTGAAAGGAAAAATATTTTTTTCTTCATATTTGTCCTGGTTTAGGGCAAATTTGGGATTTAACTTAAGAAAGGGATGGGATTGTTCAGTTTTTATTTATTATTGGACACTCCTTGCACATTCAGCATTCACCACAAAATACAATTCTTAAGAAACCATTCTTTTTTTAAAATGAACCCAAAATTTATTTCATCCTTGCTGCCATTCACCTGCCTTCTTTTATGTGCAATGCTGTCTTCGGCAAAATTTTTACCTAAAAACAGCTGGTCAATGACGGATTTGGAATACTGAAGGTTCCTGTGGTTATTCAGAAATTGAAGAGTACTTCAATATAAAAATTTCAACTTTGTTCCTTCCTCTCATGCAAATTTCAAGACAAGAGACAGGAAAGGGACGAGTAAAACGCATTTATAGTCAGCCCAACCAAATACTAATAAAACACTTAAGCAAATGTTCAGGGAGAAAAGTAAAAGTTATAGAAGAAGAAATTCAAGTTACACTTATCTGTAACCTTATCAAAGTATAAAGCCAGTGCCAATTATGGTCTGACAAAATACTGCCAGCTGCAGCTTGTAACATTTGTACAAAGCAATTTACAGACAAGCCAGAAAAGCGAACAGCTTTCAACATCTAGAAAATTCTAACAAATAAGCATTTGACTGCAACACTAACAAAACACATTCAATAACTGTGCTATTCCAGTGATTCTATCACCTCAAAGATCCCTTTTTTCAAAAACAAGGTAAAGAAAGCTTTAAGAAGAAATTAACATTACTTAAAATGTAATTGCCATTACATTTACTACATAACTGAATCACAAGTATCTTGCTGAATAGCACTACCCTTCCAAATCAAAAGGTCATATGAAGCAAGGTTCTATTTTTGATTTACACACTTCCCATTAAGACAACTAACCAGAGTCCTGAACACTGTACCCACCTGTTTCTTGAAGAGTCATGGGACTATTTGCAAAAGTTTGGAGCTAACTTAGCTGCATAACTCTGGAGACTGCTGCAAATCCTGATGCCACTGAAGTAAAGAATAATCATTACAGTGCTTCTTTCCCTTTCTGCATGTGGGCAGTCCAGGCCAAGAGGAGAGGATGCAGCAAACATAGGGCAAAGCACTAACACAGTTCTAGACTGAAAATACAGAAGAAGCACACAGTAACAGCATTCTCTCTGAGAAAACTTATCTATGGCAAGCACTTCATTACCACCAAAGGTCTGCACTGAGGGGACCAATGGAGAAAGAATAGGGTTATGGAAAATAAAGCTACAGATAAAAACCCTTCTTCATGGTAGATGCTTAAATTCCTAAAATATTACGTACTCATTTGCTTGGCAACCATTTTTAATTTAACTGTGTTTATCCTATTATACCACTTCAACTATTCTACACATGGCACTACAGATGGTGCTAAATGACTCCAGGTAATCAGAAGAATGCTCTTGTGAGATAACATTTAAGAAGCGATAAAATTAGATTTCTTTTTCTCATTATGTTCCAGTCCTATTTCTCACTGTGTTTAATACAAAACTAATTTCAGCTTTATAGCACAGTAATAGTTTTGGAACCCAAAAATATGTGAATGAAGTCAGCCATGCAAAAACCAAGAATTTGTTAGACTATCATAAATAACCGAGAAATGCATTCATTTAAGGGAGAATTTTAAGGAGTCTGGTAGGGAAACAGGAGAAAATTTCTCTATTCATGCCTCCTCTTACTCCAAAAATTAGGAGTAGCTTTTATTTACAATACATAAAAATGCTACATTTATGAAATAACCCAATTTACATATTTCCATATTTAATATGCATTAGGTCCATGAATCACCCTACTAGCCTTAATTCTTTCAATGAAATCCACAATTAGATTCTCATAAATTCAAAAGCATCATCTTAGGGGACAAGGGACCTTAATTTTTTTTAAATTACACTAATCCAGTTACCAGTTTAAAAAGTTTTCCACAATGTGAGTATAAAAGCTCTTATTTCTAACCTTAGATAGCTGTTGGCAGCCATGATTATGGCCATCTGCAGTAATGGCAGTGACAACAGCTGCAGCCAAAGCCAAGCAAGTCAGATACTTCAAATTATAACACATCTGTCCTTCCTCAGAGATCATCCTTCACACCTGGCATTTGCTGCACAAAACTAGGCAACTTAAAGATTTGTCCACAATGTATCTGCTTCACATGACTTACAGGAACTCCAAACTTTAGCTGCTAACAGTTACACATTTCTGACTTCAGATTTGAAAACCTGAGAATTTTTACTTCTTCCATTCAAAGCTGCTTCTTTAGTATGCACACTCCAGAGAATGAGCAGATAAAACAGAAAAACAATTCCCAGTGTCACTTTTAGGACCAGCAAACAGGACCACCTCTGTATTTGTATGCTTTCTTTGGTAATTATATTTTCAATACAAAGAGCAAATATTATTTCAACCAACACATGTTAATACAAACAGCAACTATTACTCTGCCTGATGTGTGTTATTCTTCACTTCAAAGAAAAATAAAAGAAGCATTTTGCATTCACACAACTACTTTTATTTGGGTTTGTTTTCAAGCAAGTACCACACAAGTTCTGGCATGACTTTAGGTTTTAGGACACCCTACTTTGGGAACTTGTTTGCACAGCACACCCTGTCTCTTGCCTTTACAGGAACAAGCCTCTCACTGCACTGTCAGTCACCAAGAACGGCTTTTGTGTTCAGTTCCCCTTGCATAACTAAGCACTATGTAAAGTAGTGGTTGGCAATAAGATTCTCAAAGATGATAAAGTACTGTAATTTCTCACTGCAGTTAGCAGAAGGCTAACTTTTGGGACAAATAGAGTGTTTCAACAAAACAAAAGTTTGTCATTTTCCCAATAGATTAAAAAAAAAAAAAGTTGTAGCTCCTCACCCCCAAGTCTACCAGAGGACTTGAGTGTTTACAAATTTTCTTCAGTGACAGCCCCTGTTATGGGACAGGTCACAACCACAGCAAGACAGAAATCCCAAACAACACAGCTTCATATTCCACTGCCCAAGTTGTAGTGATACCATCCTTGCTAGAGCTTCAATCTATATAACCTCATTTCAGGTTTTAGGTCACAGCTTTCTGAAGAGCTTCAGTCACAGTTGTAACAGGTTAAAAACAGCTAAAAAATACCCATATCGCAAATTACATGCTTTAAAAACCACCTCCTTTTTTTTTCCAATATTAGGTAACTACAGAATTAGCACAGCAATATCTTACTGATAAAGTGGCTTTTCAGGAATATTGTTCTTATGGTGTTCACAACATGATTTATAGACACCCACATTGTCTTACAACACTGAAGTTTAGCTCATTTGACAGTTTCCCAATTTCTAGTTCTCATCTGACAAATTTACTTTTTACTTTCTTTTTTTTAAACAGGTTTTTACTTTTTGCCATATACTCCATCTCAGGAATTGGAAAACAAGTATCTAAATGGCAACCTATACATATCAAGTACCCCTTAGAGGATTTCTCATGGCTTTAGCTAACAGCAGTGGAATCTTGCAGTATATCCTGATATGTACTGACAGATAATTGTATAATCACAGAATCACCCCACCTGTTTAAAACGCAGGGAGATTAGAGGTGAAGGGAAAATCAGCTCTTCATAAGAAGGACAGCTTGTTACACCTTCAGAATAATAACCCAGCTTCATCCTTCCAGCTGCCTTACAAGAGAATTTGCAGATGAAGCAGAACCAATTCTGTGTATACAAAGTAGAACAATGGGTGCTGGTGAAACCACAATATTTCATTTCAGTCTGTAAAGTTTGTGTGGCTATTTATTGGAAAAGTCACATTCTGAGTTACAACAAACAGAACAAATGTTTTCCTTTCTGCCCTGTAAAGGCAAAGGAATTCACATTTCACATACACAATGCAACACATACTGAGGCAGCTCTAGAGCCAGGTAGTTAGACTCAATACTCATTGATTATCAAGGAGGAAGAATAGCTGGGCCAAGCAGCAGGAAGCCTAACACGACCGTCCTCCTTTTCTAGGTTCCAACTCAACTTCCTTGATAAGTCTGACTGCCTTCCCCAGAAAACACATTTGCTGCTGCTTAGAAAGCACAGAACCACAGAACGGTTTGAGCTAGGAGGGGCCATAAACATGACCTAGCTCCAAACTTCCCATGTTGCACAGGGATGCCACCCACAAGTTGCTCAGGGCCTCATCAACCTGGCCTTGAACACTCCCAGCAGTGGGGCACCCACAACCTCTCTAGGCAGCCTGTGCCAATGCCTCACCACCCACCGAGTAAAGACATTCCTCTTGACATCTAATCTAAACCTGCCTGCTTTCAGTACTGTCTGTGCAGTAAGTGTGTGTGTTAGAAGATCTGTTGTTATATGACCAAAGGCTGAACTCACACGTCTCTGGAGCACAGTATCACACAGTGCCTCCAAAAAAAGGGTAGAACTTCAGAGAAAATCCTTGAAGATTGCTTAAAAAAGACACTGGGCAATCTCAAGTTATGAACCACTGAGTCTTCAGAGCAACTTCTTAATGACCTTAACATCATTTCCAGTACACATCTGACTGTATAAATACCTTACAAAATCACAGCACCAGAACATGGAAATGCCTTACAGAGATCACAACTACATCACACATAACTACTATTTCATAATTATAGTTGCCATCCATACATTTGATTATTCTGTTTTCTTTGACACCATGCTTAATTTAACCAGAGACAGTTAGCATGCATGCTCATAATGGACAATAACTCCTCTTGGCCAAGTTATTAACCTTCCTAAAGAAAGGCATCTTTGCCTTCAAAATTCTGAATATTAAGACTGAGATTCAGGCACCTTTTAATATAGAAATTTGCACATACAATTACTGCAACTGAGAAATCCTTTACTCTGCATCGATTGCATTGTTATAATGATCAATACCTGTTTTAAGAATCCATATGTGGGTTCAAGCATTCTTTCCAATTTCCACAGTAAGGTCACAGGCAAACAAACCCATTTAAAAGGATCCTTGGTGAACAAAACTCCTTAAGAGTTGAGAAACATAATTCTAACTACAACTCTAGCCCCATTTATGTGAGCAATAGAGCTATAGGAAGTATTAAAGCTGACTCTTAGAAGCTGAGAAGTTGAACATCCAGCTGGAAAATTACTATAAATGAGCATTTATAGTTACATAAATCCCCGTATACCTACTTTAACAGGAAATTGAAGCATCAAGATCACTCAGTGCTACAGAACAAATGCACTGCCAACCCACAGAAGACACATTGTAAGGGTATTTCAAAGCTAAAGAGCTATTCTGCACAGAAGGTATCATGCATGGTGAGAAATGGTAACTAAGCCTGTGTCTGACCAGTCCCATAGTCAGTATGTCCTAGGGTGACATTATGATGCTTGTATACCCCGTCATCTGTTCTGTTTATGCTGGATATTATGTTCTGTGCCTTCAAGACTGGCTCTGAAAATCAAAGTTTTGTTTTGTTATCAGCCTGCTCACTCCCCCACAGTCAGCAGGACACAGTCGGTGCAGTACATAGTGCTGCTTTTGCTTTTTTGCTCTTGCTCCTGCTTTTGCTCTTGCTTTTGCTTGTTAGTTAGTTTAGCTAGGCAGTCCAAATTTTCCCTGGACTGTTTCTCTTTCTCTCTTCTTGGAACCATATGAACCTGCTCCAGACCGGGACCCAAGGAAACACTGAGAACACTTCGCAGCCTGCTGGTGCCTACTCTGCAGCCTTTCCCAGCGCCGGAGGGACTGATAACACAGTAACCACCCACCAGAGAGACTTTCTGAATTTGTCATCTCTTCAGAGCAGGGAATGAGTTTTGTCATTCGGTATTGTTCATTTTGTGTGCTGAGGAGTGTTTTGCCCGATAATAAACAGGTTCTTTCCACTTCTCTCTGAGGAATGGGGGGAGGGGCCATTGGGTTTGCTTTCTACAATGTTTTCCCTTTTCCATCACTGGTAACTTCATCAGTCTGCCGTAACTTTCCTAATAGGACAGATGGTGACAAGATCATGATATTTAGGTAGTCAGGATATGAATCCAGAAGCTTGAATTTGAAACAAGTAGTTTATAATCAAGTTTTATAACAGCACAATTACAGTGATTAAACTAAATTGCTCATGTGTGATGTAATTTTATGACAATTTCTTTGGGCAGCCTGGATGCTCCTCTAAACTTCTACTTCTATTCATATGTCTAGAATGACAGAGATCCCATATACTCCTTGCACACCTAATTAAAGAATCCCTACAGACACAACCGTCTTTAAAGAACAGCAACAAAGACATCAAGAGTAACTCAGCACTCAAATGAAATTGTGGGGCTTTTTCCTCCATTTCCACTTTGTATCCAGTACTCCAGGTTTCTCAATTTGCACACACAAAACCCAGCTGAGGGAAAGCCTGAACTGATAAGTTTGCTTGTTGCAGTCACACCATCTGACAATGTGAAAATTATTTCTACCACATGCCTTTTTATTTTGGAGGAGGGTGCAGACAATACACTACACTAACTTGTATCAAGAAGTTTTTTGACATTTTTTCAATTTCTTCATGATCCAGTTGGAAATGGGGATACCACTTACCTGAAAAATGACAGCACCATCATGAAGCAAGAAACCCAAGTTTCCGCCATATAAATTATATCTTTTTGAAACACGTCTAAACAACTCCAGTGATATTTGTCACTGGACAAAGCCCTTCAACTGAAAATAATGCACTTTCCAGGAATTAAGTCAGGATTTGGTACATTACAAAGAAATCTCTACTAAAGTCCTAACATGCAGGTAAAAAATCCACTGTCTTCCAGCTCCAAATCTTCCCTGTCATGTATGAGTGACTAGAAAACCTTATTCAAACACCTTAACCATAAGATCTCACATTTGTTTCTTTCTGTGCCTTCTCCCCATTCTCATGAATCTGGCATTTTTTGGTGTTTATGAGCCTAGTCTTTGCAGAAGAGGTGTTACAAGTGCTCCTTTACAAGTCACTCACAGCTACTCATTGCCACTGACAAATGGCAATTTGAATCTCCTCCTGAGAAGGGGAGAAATCTTTCACTTCCCAAAGAGGTGAGAATTTACCAAATCAGCAAAACTCCCAAAGAGCCATATACATTCCTCTTTAAAAGCAGTACACAGGAAGGGCACAAGTCTTCAGCACCAGGTCTCAGATGAGTCATGGAGTAAACATCCCCAAGGCAATGCTCCTGCCAATCAGCTGATCCACAGCAACTGCAGCACACAATGGCATTCTGAGATTCCCAGCCAGCTACAGATTCCAGTGAGTGTTCAGACTCACTTCTGAAGCCAAGGATGAAGGCAGCAGGTGCCAGGTCATGAAAGAGGAGGTGAGGGGGCACACAAAGGACAAAGCAGTGTCCTGGTGTGAGGTTAGGCAGTGGATAATCTAGTGTGGCACAAGACTAGGACCTTACTTTTAAGGTAGAAATGGGCAAGGAAACATGGCAATAATTTCCTCATAAGCATTTACTGATTTATATAAAGATGGGAAACCACTGGTACAGCTTCTGATCCTGAGAACTCTTCTCACTGCACTTTACTGTTCAGTTGAGCACCACTACTACCCTTTTTAAAACAAGGACATTTGAAGTGATAAAGACATCATAGCTTCAGAAGGTGACTTTAGCTATAGATTACAAATTAGACAGAGAATCTTTTGCAATTCCAATTTAAATATCCATTCCCAGCATCTCAGGTGCTCTCCCATTCTATAACAGCAGTAATATATTAAAAACATATATCTCCCCATCTCATGTTTGATGATTCAAAATACATTCTAAAAAATGCAATCACAGTTACTCAGTTTTATACTCCATATCAGATACCTAAAAGCCAGGCATTAGGGCACCTAAATTACATATTGGAACCAAACCCTACAGTATAAGTAAGCTCCCATTTTATAGGGAGAAAAAAAAAAGCTTGCAAGTTCCATTCAGTCAAGTTCACAACCACAACTAGAGACACATCACATGCTTAGTTTCAACAAAAACATTAGCAGGAGGCAGATGCTGACTGGACTAATAGTTTCCACTTGTTTATTTAACAGTCATGTACCATTCACAACATTAGTCATTCGGTTCTTATCCTCCCCTCAATGGCATTGTTTTAAGGCTCATCAGCAATTCTACTTCTGTATCACTGGCCATATTTTGTAACTGAAGTCTATGATTCCACATAGAAAACTTTTGGGTTTGGTTTGATGGGCAGAGGGATAGGGAAAGTGTGTTGCTTTTCAGGTTGGTTTAGGGGTTTTTTGGAAGGATTGTGGTTTTGGTTTTTGGGTTTTTTTCTGGTGGTGATGGTTTTTGGTTGATTTTCTTAAGCACTGATTGATTCCAAGGTCATCAATAATCACACAAAAAACAATTGTCCTTAGTAACACTGTTTTAACCCCAAGAAGAGCAAACAGCACAACTTGCAAGCTTCTCTAATAACAGACTACTAAAACTTAAAAGTTGCAGGATCTGCAAAGCCTTTATTCAGCAATTCTACAGCAACAGGGTTTATCTCACTCCTTACCTACCCCCACCTGAATCACATTTCGGAAAGCAGCCAGTACAATTCCCACCCAATCATACACAGTTTGATAAAGGAACCACTTTGTGAGGGGTTTACCATGCAAACATTCAGCATCCTGGACTCCATAATCACACATTTCCCAGTTTACTGTGAGACGCTACTGGTTCTCTTCTTGCTGGTCTTTTATTACAGAAATTGCCTTCCTGCTGCAGTTAACATCTTACTTGCTGCTTCCTGGTGCCTCTTGTCTTTCAGGATTCCCAAAGAGAGAATAAATAAGCTACAGGTCACCCCATGCATTTTTACAGTTACTGTTTTATAGGGCTAGTCCGGGACAAACCTAGAAATTTGGAGTATCTAAGTGGGGCAAATAGAATAGGCTCCATGTAGTGAATTTATCTCAGTAATTTTTGTCCACACCTTAAACAACAACTGCTGATGGAAAAAGGGGAAATGTTGAAACACACATAACACACTTTCATAAAACAGATGAGTCCTACACCATTTCTCTGGTTTTGATTTCCAACTGCAAAGGAAAGACAGCCCAGAAGCTCTTCAAGTCTTGACTTCTTCAGTTGCATCAACAAAGGAGAAGAGGTTTTTGCCTGAACAATTCAATTCCAGCTTTTTAGTCACACAAAAAATAATCTGAATTTTCTGCATTGATGCATATGGAATTTTTTTCCTAGATATATGTAGAACACAAAAACATCAACAAAACTATTCATATGCAGGCTGCAGTAAAGAGACTTGCAGCTCAAACTCATGGAACATTTACAGGAGGCAACAGAGCACATCCTATTCACACCAGCAATACTCATTTAAATATCTTCTCAAGGCAGCTATTAACAAGAATATCATGCCTGGGCTGCTCCCAGCTCCCCAGTTACTATGAGGGGAATCCAATGCAATAGAAGGTATTAGATTTTTCTTCTCCACAAATTAGCTTCTATTTAGAAACTACTCATGCCTATTTGTGAAGCTCTGGAACCTAATGCACTGTGGCACCACAAGCTCTTCACAATTTATTCCAGGCTCCCAGCGTCAGCACAAAGCCTCCAGTGGCTCAGGGAAAAGTACTATTGCAACTCCTGCTGTATCATCATTTGGTGAGTTTGATTACAGCAGTTGTGCAAGGATGCATCTCGATTGCTATCTGCCCTAAGCACAGAGCGCTGCATTCAGGAAACAGAGGTCTCCACTGGCCATGCAGAGTATTCACAAAGCAGGTGGCAACAGAATCCTGTTTTACCATATTCATTGAGTCCTCAGACTCCTGGCAAACAGCCAAAGCTCACAGCCAAAGCATGAGGGTTTCCCAGAGTCAAATAAAAATGGCCAGACTAGCTTTTGGATGGGCAGCTCTAGCCTGATATCAAGTTCACCAGAAAAATCCAGAATAAGTTAAAGCAGAAACATAATCTAAATTAGGACATCAGTAATTAGGTCAAGCTAATACCAAAAACCATTACACAAAACGTTTTGAAGAGGACAGCAAGGCCTCCAGGGGCTGGGGAAGACACTTAACAGAAGAAAGTTAGCTAACTGTAATTAGTGATTATGAAGAAAAACTTTCTGCCAGATTAACCCATTTGAAATAAACAGAAGTTCTTTAAAAAGATATGCATAAATTTAATGCGTGCAAGACTGAATTTGACAGAAAGACAGAAACACCAGCGGTACCAAGAAGCTACTTCACATTCCAGTGACTAAACAGCAGAGCTTATTTCATCTGTGCAATGGATTAAAGCTTCTTCCTTAAGGCTCATAAAAAACTTGATGACTGCATGAAGACAGAGGCTATCAGTGCTTTAAGCTGCCAACTTATCTAGCAAAAAGTAAAAGGTCAGAGCAACGTGACAAGTGAGAGACAGCTCAGAATGAGCACAGGTTCACCAAGAGGTGGTAAAGCAAATATACAGATAGTGAATGAAACCACAGACAAAGCTCATTTTTATCTTTCATCAGACTTCAATCCATAACACATGCCAAAAAAAATATCAGGTTTGATGATTTTCAGAAGACCGGGACTTCTCAGCAAACTTCAGCATTTGAATGTAACCTGACTAGCCACTGTGTACTGAACCCCGTACCAAACCAACACTATCTCAAAAAAGAATTGAGCAAATGCTTCATCTTTGATTTTCCTCAACCTCCAATGTTCAGCCAATACAGCAACTTCAAAAGCCTTCACTCACACTCATCTTCAAAGAGATCACTGAAGGAGTGAACCAAAGCATGCTGATTCAACATGCATTCCTAAATATCCATTTTTGTATCACTCTGCAATATCCAGCCTTTGTGGCAACCTTGATATGCCATCCACCTGCTTCCCCAATGCTTTTGACTAATTTCATTCTATTCCCTAATCCGCAGCTGCTTTTCCTGAGCCAGTCCATATGGCCCCTAGGTTTCTGCGCTCTCTGCACTGCTGGGTCAGGCCCATGGTCCATCCAGCCCAGGACTGTCTGGCAAAAGCAGCAAAAAACACTACCCAGAGACAGCAAAGCAACTGCAATGGAAACCTGACTCACTCTCCTCTGTTACCAGACACGACCTAGAAAAATCAGTCATTGAACTGATGTGTTCCACTATAAAGGGGAATTCTAAGCCATGCTATGAACACATTTTGACCAGGCTTCCTTGTAGAACAAACTGCTAATTAAAAGTTGTCTAACAAATTTTGCATTATTGAGACAAAAGACACATAAATGCTCAGCTTTGCTTTTTTGGCTTTATGTTTGTACAGAGTCTATTAATGACAGTACAAGATGCCAACACTGCTAGAAAACACAAAGCATGTTCCAGGCTTTCACAGACACTTGAAATCTCAGATTGGACACATGAAGCTACAAAAGTCTGGCAACTTAGTGGAAGAGTAAGCAAAACTGAACACTTTCCCATGCAGTCTTTAAAATTTTGTCCTCAATATTTTATTTATTTGTTGTGTTTTAAGTTGCAGTTACAGAAGTGAGTTGATACTACAGCCGAAGTACAAACCAACTCCTCTTCAGAGCCTAGACAATTGTTCCATGCTTAATTAAATACAGCCATTACCACCTCACTACATTCCACACCATTCTCTAGCCAACCACAAAATTTCCCTCAGTTCCCACATGTAGTACATAGTGTAGTATTTCCACTAACTACAAAGTAATGTCCAAGTTGCATCAACACCTGAAAAAACCCCAGTATGCATCACTTCAATAAGTAAAAACCATGCATGAGCTCTAAGACAGCTGACTGTTCAATTTACTATGATTTTGTTTTAAAAACCCCTACAAGCCTGACCCAGCTAAAGCCAAAGACTTACCTTATCATCTGTACTTTAAGTGGACAGAAGTGACTGAACTAGGATAACTGTAGCCAGAGGTGTATTTACTGGGAAGCTACTAAGGAAGACTGCATCTTTAAGAAACACACAATATTCAGTGATATTCTAGGAGCTACTTGGTTACTATCACTTGTCATCAGCATTGATAAGTTTATGTAGAAAATAAAGTCTCTAAAAACATACTGTAATGTAATGAAAGGACTGCATTGTTATAAAAACATTTATGGTGGATTTTTACTACTGCAACACATTTAATTTTATTAGCATTAGCTTTGGGGGGTTTCTACACATGATACATGCAAAGTAAGTCTATGACAAGAGACGAGAAAAGGGTAATTCAGATTTCATAAAAGCCATTATGAATTACAGTGTTCTAGTCGCATTAGTGTGCCAAAACCATCCAAATTTGAAACCTGATGTATCAGCAGGAAATTAATCTGTAAGAATTTAAGTTAGTTTGAATTTTTGTTTGTGGTTTTAGTTTGTCTGGCAGAAGTGAAAGAGCTGACAAATTAAATTTACAAAGGTATTTAAGTCTCTGCTCCTCAGATCCCATTATTTTTCCTCCAAAGGTGATTAAAACTTGTTTTTCTTTCTCATTTGCACTTTGTCACTCTTGGTGAAGACCTCATAACCCATGAACAGAATCAGAAGCAACAGCACATTCTCTTCACCAAAGAGAAATTTGGAAAAAAAAAAAAAGTCTTTCCAAGACAGACTGAAGGGAAAAAATTGAACAAAATCAAGTAACAATCTATACCACAATCAATAAAACAATTTGAAGAACTAAAGCTTTTTTAAACAAAACTGGCTTTGAGCTATTTTAAGGTAGTAACAGACCCCACTGTAAGTAATTTATTTTTCCATTCTATCATCTTCTCCAACCAGGACAATTTTTTATTTTAATAAACTAAGGGGGGCAAATATGAGGGCAAATATGAGGTAATGAACAGGAATTCATCTGATTTGTAGGCAAAGGAAGTTAAAGGAGTTATTGCTGCCCGAAGTCAATTAAAAATAAAATTCACAATGCATGAGGAATATATATCCATAGTTTAGCTTAGTCTGTCTAAAAAAGTAACAGAACTGATTAATACTTGAACAAGAACATGCTTTCAAAGTTGCCCACAGAATAATCAGTTTATTGAAAGTCCCTACTTCCCTCTTCACTTTTAAGAGGTGCTGAAATACACAAAGACATATTCAAAGTGGGCTGGGAAGCTGTGTTCATTGAGAAAACTGACCAAAACAAAGCAGATCAGCTTGTATGTTTCTAGGAGCAGAATTTCAAAGACAACAAAACGAGACTAGTAGAGTTTTGATGCTAGAAGTGAGCTCACTAAGCACTTTGTTACACTGCTGGACAGAGAAAATATCAGAGGTGGCTCTCCAAGATCCAACACTGCTGAAGTGAACAAGTTATTTGCTCAAGAAATCAGAGCTACAGAGGCTTACATTTCTTCAGTAAGCAGCAGAACAATTATTGTGCACTTTAGATTTTCGACCTCCTGAGTCTTTCACATATAGAATGTGGCCATCTCTTAAAAATGAGAAACATCAAGACAGCACTTCGGTCTTCTCTTGATAACCTCCTCATGCTACAGCAAGTTGAAAGGGCATAACTAAGAGCAACATGTTTTCTCAAGAAATTGAAATTAGGGCACCTAACATCCCTGTTTTAAAAATAATCTCTTCACATTTGAGGGTGGTGTTGCCATGAAGAATAAATATGCTAAGCCACCTTTCCACCCAGATTGGCCCAGCCCTCCTTGCACTCTGCTCTAAAGATGCCTCAAATTAGTGACCAAATAAAACCCCAGATAGCACGGGTGTCCTCTTTCCAAATCATGAGAAGCAGGCTAGCAGATCTCTGCTCTCATCCTTGGTGACTGCAGCTGTGAGTCACCACACAGAATGAAACCAAACAGGAGGGGATACAGGGCTTAACCCCATCAGGCAACAGCAGATCAGGGCGTGATTGTCATACCCCCAACTCAATGGGCACACGCCCAAGGAAATGCGCTCCCAAAGCCATTGGGAAACAAACTACCAGAAAAGCCACAGCTAAGAGTCACCTTTTCAGATAAAAGTTACAGAATTTCTGTACACCCACACAGAGAAAACCAAGTACACCACTGCTAACCAGTACTTGACACGCCTTAAATTCTGGTCAGCATGATTTCAGAGGTATTAATTGACAAAATGGTCACAAGTAACAAATGAACAGAGGCAGAACTCTGTGACAGATGAATGAGCATTGCTTTGAAGGGAGACTTCATATCCCTCATATCCCAAAAAGCTACATCAAAAAGTTAGCTTCAAAGCTTTTATTTCTTAAAAAAATCTAGAAAATAATGGCTTTCTGTCACAAAATACTATGAGTTTGTTAGCTGGTTTGGTTTTTTCCATGCATTTCAGTTTTAATAAAACCACTTAACCTTGAGACATCTTCCAAAATACCTGACTTACCAGCTAGCCGACATTTTCCTGAGACTCAGAAATCAAGGGGCCTACTGTTTTTGCTATTGCTCTAAAATTTGGATTTTGTTCTCACATATCCAGGCAAAGCATCCTTACTACCAAACTGTTGGTTGTGTCATGTCAACCATCAGCTGATAAAATAACGTGAGGCATGAACATGACCTTTAGCCTCCCACATGAAGGCAGGTGTGCTGAAATGGTTGAGGAATCTTCTCAGAGAACTCTGGGCTGTTGTTTCACTTGTAGAAAAAGTGAGAAAACAGTTTCAAAAATTTCCAATGCCAGAAACTCTCCCCTGTCTATCTGGGAAACAAAGATCCAGGAAAATACAGCCCACAGGTGAAATTCTCCAGACCTCTTAATCTAAAATCAAGGGTACTCTTAAATCACGCTGAAGTTTTTTCTCCTCTTTTGTCCAAAATGGAGCAGAACAGGAATCACAGGAATCGAGGAGTTTTTACATTTTTAATTATTCTGCTGAACCTCTTTCCACTGCTGCCATAAAATACACTTCCAGCACACCACTCAAAAGACTACACTAGAAACAAAGTAAAATTTAACATGTTCATGAACAATTTCCCCTCACACCCAAATTCTAAATTATTCACCAGAATTTCCTTTTGAACCACATGTCCATATTTGTGAGCACTGGATTTAGTCCAGGACATTGTCAAATGGACTCCAAGTAACTTTAATCACTTCCTCATACTTGAAGCATCCATGAAACCTCTGATCTGCACTTTATTTTTGTCACTACCGTCATTCCCCTGTGTTGAGATTTTCATCCAAACAATCTAGGGCACTACACCATTAATACAAAAATATTCCAAAACAAACATTTATCATAAATAAATAAATAAATCTTGGGAGAAGATAACACCAAAAAACATGAAACAGATACTGCACACAAAAACTTAGTGACCACTGAAACTTGTATTTAGCAAAGAATACCAAAAACAAAATAACTGAAATGCAAACAGCATAAAAAACCAGTATGACTTCTGCCTCAACTTTCCTTGTTACTGAGCTTTATATTATTAAATGCTCTCACTTCCTGGTTTGTCAGAAACTGCATTGTTTTAGAGTCAGAGCTGCTCATTCAAAGGAAGAAGGAGGGACAATAATTGTTTTTAGAGATGTTTTAAGACCTCTTAATAATAGAAGAGTATTTTTGTAAACTTGAGAGTTTTTCTCCTAATATTTGATCTCCTGCATCAAGGAAACATTACTTACTGGTCTAATTGCTTTAAATTATGCAATTTAAAGCAATTGGCCCAAAATGTTCAGTGGCGTATATTAAATTTGTAGCTTCAACAAGGAAAAGTTGTATCCTCAATGTTTAGTGGGATCTGTTATGAAATATTAGATACAGCCACACAGCATTCAAAAAATAGCATCTGAGTCCCTAATTCATTTGTTAAAAAAAGGACACTGAAACCATATTCTACTCTTCCCAAAAAGCAGATAATGTAAAACATGTTTGAATTCACTACTCCCTGACACCCTCACCTCCTGCACACATGGAATATGAAAGTTCTACCTACTTCTAAAGCCAACAGGAAGCAAGAAGGAATGCAAACATCTTTGGAAAACTGCTTTGACTTAAAACAGTGTGTGTGTTTTGATGACAGTTTGAGTTACTAAATTAACATTTAACGTTCTTATTGAGTACACCGGTTAAACGTTTAAACATAACAATACGCTTCACATTTCTAAATAAAGCAACAATTTCTCTGAAGAAAATGAAGGAGGGGTATGCTTACAGTTGATTCAAGTATAAGTGTGTCAATAAAGAGGCATGAGCCTCTTTTTTCCATGCTTTTTTCCAGCTTTTGTGGTAAGTAAAAAGAACATGGTTGAAATCCAGCATGGTGAAAGTATAAACATGAAAAAAAATATTAACAGAAAAATAGCATCAAAAAACCTGCATATTCTTCTGCACACCAGTGCTGTTTTTTCCCCTCATTCAGGCAATCAACTTACCAGGTTAAACACAGTGTCAACTATGTCTCTGTTGGACACTTCACCAACTTCCACCAGTCCGGTCAACACAGCAAATTTCATCTTGATGCCTCGGATGGGAACTCCTGGATTCAAAGGCTGCAGGACACTTCCTCCTTCAGCAGCGTTTCCTTCTTTTCCCGCTCCTCCTCCTCCATCATCACCTGTTGGCTGAACAACTTGTTTGCCTTCACTCGCCATGGCCAGTTCACCGCAGGCTACGGCTTCCAGCACCAGCTCCACACACTCGCCGCTCCGGGAAGACCTAGTCAGCCGGGAAGGTGAGCGGCAAGCCTCTGCTTCCTCCCCTTGGGCGCTGGTTCCCGAGGAAAGCGGCGTCCGGCGGGGGAGGGCGTCAGGCGGGCGGGGAGGACAGGCCTTTGGAACGAGGCTCTCTCCTCGGCAGGAGGCGTCTGTCACAGCGCTGCCCTCGGGCAGGTATTCGTAGCCCTGAAGGACAACCCGAGGTATGTTTCAGCCCGTGTTGTTCCGTCAGGCGCTGCCCACAGCCCGCACGTCGCGGCCACTGCCCCGCGCCCGTCGGGAGCCGCCCTGGGAGCGCTCACGCCTCTCCCCGCGGAAGTGCTCCCGGACCCGCCGTGCTCTGAGCCCCCNTCTCCTCGGGTTTTGTTTTTTTTTTTTGGTTTTTTTTTTTCCTTTTTACCAAGAGGGAACACGCTCCTTCTTCCCGCCCGGCTGCTGCCCGCCGCGGCCCTGGGCTCCGCTGGGGCACAGCCACGGGCAGGTGCACCGCCCCGCCAAGTTCGCACTCACCGCAGACTGCAGAGGGGACACGGGCTACCCAACGCGCGGCTCCGAGGCCGGGAGGCGGCTGCACCGCCTGGCTGCGGGCTGCGCTGCGCCGGCCGCCACTCCG
>VZRH01002600.1:180864-195453 GCA_013397555.1 Urocynchramus pylzowi
GCGGCCCGGCCCGCCCCTCCGCCCCCCCAAAGGCGCCTCAAGTTCCAGCCGCCGCTGCCGCCGCTTTACAGCGCGGTCCCAATCAGCTCCATCTCCTTCCTGCCAGCGCTGCCGCTCGCTGCCGCCATGACAGCACGGAGCCACCGGAGCGCGTGCGCGGCTCGGCCCGGCCGCGGGCGGGGNGCCCAGGTGAGCGGGAGCCCCGCCCTCCCACTCTCCCCCTCATCCCCGCGGACGCTGCTCACCTGTGGGGATCCAGCGCCCGCGTGGGCCCGGCCAGTCTGAAGGCTGTGCGCGATAACTTCTCCCAGACTATTGCAGTGTTCACAGAATTGGTAGGGAAGGGTCCTCTAGAGATCATCTCATCCATTCCTCCTGCCAAGGCAGGGTCACCTGGAGCAGGTGGTACGTCCAGGTGGGTCTGGAATGTCTCCAGAGAGGGAGAGTCCTCCCTGGGCAGCCTGTTCCAGTGCTCTGTCACCCTCAGTATAAAGCTCCTCCTCATGCTGAGGTGAAATTCTAGTGTTTTAGCTTATGGCCATTATTCCTGTTCCTGTCACTGGGCACTTCTGAAAAGAGTCTCACACTATCCTCTGGGCACCCACCTTTGTGATATATATGTGCATTAATGAGATCCACTTCGGTCTTCTCCAGACTGAAGAGACACCAGCTCCCACAGTCTCTCCATAAGAGAGATGCTCCAGACCCCTCATCATCTTTATGCCCATTTGCTGGACCCCCTCCAGTAGCTCCTTGTCTATCTTGTCCTAAGGAGCCCAAAACCAGACACAGCCCTCCAGGCATGGCCTCACTAGGGCTGAGTTCTGTAGCTGTTCAATAACTGAAGTCTGCCTTTCCTGAAGCAATTTTCTTTTTATTTTTGGAGGGGTGGTTTTGGAGAAGAGGATTTTTTGGGTTTTTGGGTGATTTTTTTAAGAATCAAAGAAACTCAGTGCAAACAGCGAGCCCCCAGCCAGGCACTCCACGTTCGCGGACACTCCCTGGAGGAAAATCACAGCTGTGTGGGAGAAGAGGTTGTTTGGATGGTCAAGCTCCAGCTCCTGCCACCGCCAGAACTATCCCGAGGAGTCGGGTGAGTCACTTCTACCACCCAAAACTCCAGTATGTGCGGGCGCGGTGTCATTCTTCCTCCTGCTGCTGCTGCTCCCTGGAGAGTGCAAGGGGCATGAATGTGGGTCATGAGAGACGCCACCCAGATGTGAAGAGATGAGGAAAAAAGGAAGCAGGATGAGGGAAGGAAAACTTGCTCTCTTCCTTCAGGTGAAAAGCCTGTGAAGGTGGCGCCGGTTGTTTCGGTTTCTCAGATCCGCTTTCACAGCCACTCCCCAGCCCCAAAAAAGTCTCCCCAAAGGGGCGCAGTGCCAAAACCCTGTGCCCCAAAGCCCCCGCTGAGCTCCGGGGTGGGTGGCGGAACCTTCCCATACAGGTGGGGTAAGGCATGAGAACTGCCGCCCTTTTTGTGGTCTCTCCTAGGGTGACGTGAGCTACAAATAGGCAGCAATCCTATCCTGTCTCTTTTGTTTGACCTTTTACTTGAATTTATTTGATATTAATCTGAGTATCTATTAATATAGAAGGGGGAGGGTCTGCTCCTCCGAACTCTTCTTTCAAGGAGACTTCAGCTGTGCATTTTTAAGGAGACTGCCTGTGTTAATAAGGATTAGACTCACTCCTAAAGACTAGGGTCTTGTAGCAGCTGTTTAACACACAGACGAGTGTATGAGCTTTATTAACAAAGTACCACAGCCAACATGGCAGCATCAAAGATTTCCAAAGGAAGGATCATCTCAGGAATGTGAACATAATGTGCAGACAAACCAATATAGAAAACAAATATAAGCATATGTACCTTTTAACCCTTCACATCCTCTCTGATATAAAAAGCTGTCATTTATGTAATTCTATGGAGGGGAAAGGAATGAATCTTTAAACTGGTAAAAATTTCTGTGTTTTGATATCTAGTGTTAAAGAATTTCCAAGGAGGACAACTGGCATTTGTATGGGAAATAAAAATTTCTCCTTACACTTGATACTGCACCATGTTTGGGATGGAACCATTTGGATGTACCCCTCCCTGACTGTGTTTACACAGACAAAAAAAAGGTAGAAGCAAACTCAAACCACAGTTTTTCTGGAAAATGCTTTTCTGAAGTGATCTGCAATGTTCTTTATAAGCATACCAAATATGATTGCAATTATTTAATATTAACTATATACTAACTGTATTATTACTATTAATATTATTATCAACATCATATAAAATTTTAACTTGCCTGTGGCCCGATTTGAGAATACTTAGTATGTGCAGGTATGAAATTTCCCACAGTTTTGGGGCAAAAAGTATGAGGCACTCAAGACAAGACACATTCCATTATGCGTGTTCTATTCTCTTCCTATGTAATTTTCTCACATTGTTACTTTTATCTACAGAGTGTATGTCAAGACTAGAGCATTTCACAGCTGCTCTCCTGTTTGGATTTCCAAGTCCTAAGAAAAGACTAAGCTCCTTTCTTTCCTTTCTTTTCTCATTTTCCTTGGTTACATACATACATATACATTATTAGGGAGGGGTGGTAATCTCTGATTTGAGCAGCAAACATCTGCAGTTTCTTCCTCAGAATGAGCAATGTTTAGAACTGTAATGTTGACTGACTGTAATGTTGACACAGTCAGTCTCTGTGAAGCTACAGTGATCTTGTGCAGCTACACACACACTGTGTAATCCTGAAATTTTAATCTTAGTGTTTGCTTTTCCAGCATTTCCCATGCATATTTTTGATTCCTTACATCTACTGCTTGATCTTCCCTGTCTTTCTGAGTCACCTGTAGTTTGTTCCTTCCCTCTTGTAAGGAACATAAAATTGTTATTTGAGCCTTTAAGCTGGCTAAGTACATAAACACGCCAGTTTCATCTGCCTGCTTTTAAGTAGTCCCTCTCTCCATGGTCAGCCTTTAAGGTTTCCGTCAGGCTATTTGCCACCAGGCAAAAGCAGAAATGAAATAATGTTTGGAATTTTTTGCAAACCTAGTGACTTGGAGTACATGTTCTGTTTGTGGCCTTTCTTGTTATCCAAAGAGAATATAACATTTGTTGTTAATATTTTTCTGCTTTCTTCTTTGTTTTAACATCTCACTAGAAAGAAAATATATAAAATACAATAATTGCAAAAATCCAACTTAATGGATTTCAGATGTTTTCATCTAAACTACCTACTCCAATAGCCAGCAAATCCAGCTTGCCAGGGAAAGCAGCATTGTCATGTTGAATTCTGTCAGATCTTCCTGTATTTCCTTACAGATAAATAAATAATCCCTGACTGGCCTTGACTGTTAAAGGTAGTGGAGTATGTGCATTAATCAAGGCCAGTAAAGTTCAGAAGACTGCCAGTTTAGAGTTCCATAGACAATTGTTTAAAAATTATTTTTCAACCAGGTAAAATCAGTGTTAAATTCTTCAGCTGACCTGTTGATCTCAGTTTGGACTGGGTTTATGTTAAAGCAACCATGTCAAAAATCCATCACCAAAGATCTGGAGAAACAGACTAGATTGGATTAAATAAAAGTTATTTAAAAGATAGCTGAGAATTGAAAGTAAACCCTGTCATCTTGAGCTTCCCAAGTGTGGTTACAAGCCCAGTGCTGGTTCTGCCTCCCACAAGCAAACTGCAAGTGTCACACTAAGGGAATAAAAAATGACAGAAGTTTTCTGTAAACCTTACACCTCAAAAGAAAAATCAGAAAGCATGAATTAAAAATTAACTTAAACCCCATCTCGGGAATGAATTCCCCAAGATCTTATGGAAAGTACTAGCAAAGTCTCTAAGCCCCATTTTAAAAAAAAGTATGCTTTCTCTTTAAATAACCTTTAAAATATTACTATGGGTGCTGGTTTAGAAGCTTTATTCAAATCTTCTGAACCCTCTATCCATCACTGGTCAGACCCCTTTAGGGATGCTGTGTCCAGTTCTGGGCTCCTCAGTAGAAAGGCACATGGGCACACTGGAGCAGGTCTTGGAGCAGCCCCAGAGACAGTGAAGAGACTCAAGCATCTGGTGTAGGAGGAAAGCCTGAGGGAGGTGGGGGAGAGAAGCCCTGGGCATCTTTTCAATGTGTATTAATAGCTGGTGGGGAAGTAAAGTATAGCAGCTGAGGAGCAGACCCATTGCCAACTCCATTGCCTCTGTTGTAAGAGTAATTTTTGGCAGCTGGAGTCATTACCCTTTAAATTGCTGCAGATGAATCTCAGCAGCTCTCAGGGATCAGATCTTTTAAGTAAAAACTCCCATTTAGTTCATATAGGATAAGAAAACAAGGGTCCACAATAACTCGTAACTTTCTTCTGCTTTCACAGTGCAACTAAATTGACGTTCAGTTTTGTCGGGGTCTGAGGGGGCTTCAAGACACCTAGCAATGTCAGAAAAAGTTTTAAACTAAGTATGTTTTAGCAACTAAATACTCTGCCTTTAAGCAAAATGAGGGAAGAGAAGTAATACATAATTTTATAACTTTTTATGACCAAATGCTTCTTAATGTTGAGCAATGGATGAGAAGAAATGGCCGCAGGTTGTGCCAGGGAGGTTTAGATTGGATATTAGAATCAAAGGGTTATCCAGCATTGGAGCAGGCTGCCCAGGAAGCTGGTAGAGTTACCATCCCTGGAGGTATTTAAAAGATGTGTGAATGTGGCACTTGGGGGCATGGTTTAGGGGTGAGATTGGCAGTTTTGGGTTGATGGTTGGACTCCATGATTTAAGAGCAATTTTTCCAACCTAAATGATTCTATGATTCTGTGATTTAGAGCTTCTTTAAAAATCCTTTAATATTTTAATATCCTGGATATTAAAATCAAATTTAAAAGCTGCTTTTAAATATGGTTCACCATTAATATGACAGGTATCCTCAGTTTCTACAGAGAGCATAGTACTCATAGTACAGAGAGCAGTCATCCCAAAGCAAAGATCAGCCTTGTCTAAAGAGGAAGCTTGCTTTCTTTTTGATTAGGTGTGAAGGTTTTTGCAGTATGTGTTTGATGGCATTATTTCATTTTTAGATATATTTTGGTGCATTTTTATAATGTAGGATTTTACATTTTTATAATGAACTTTTAAAAATTCATATGGTAGTTTATTTCTCATTTTTCTTTACAAGTGTAATCAGTATAGATCTTCATTTGTCTGCATCTTGTGTTCATGATTGGTAGATTGCTGCTATCAGTGGTCTTAAAAGCAGTGAATTAATACATGAATGTCTAATGAGTCTCAGCTGGGTGGCATTGGAAAATGCATTTCCATTCTCCAAGGAATTTATGCAGGCACTGAGCTGAAGAAGCTGCTTTACCTCATTTCTTTGGTTCTCTTAACCTAGAAGGAGTCTTCAAAATGTCATGGTAATTCCTTACACTATGCAGGTTGTATCAGGAAATATCTCATGAAGTTTTACCACAGCAAATTTGGAATAAATTTATGGAACACCTCATTATGCACTACTCTTAATGAACAGTCTTAACTTTTCTTTTGATTCTGCACCCTTATTTTGTTAGCCTTTTTTTTCCACTCACACATTTGTACTAAAAGATGTGATTATTGTTGTTGTTGTCCTCTTCAGAATCCAGCTTCTGGCAGCACTGAAAGACACATTTGCTTTGTTTTCTGCTTTGGTAGTAAACCCTACATTGGTTTTGGGCAAAACAAAGGTGCCTGACATGAGCAAACAGAAAACACTACAAATCATGTTTCTTCACTTAGGCCCTGTTCACTGAAAGCCAAGTTTAAATTCATGAGGTCGGATATCTGTGCACTTGCAGAGTTTGCTGGAAGGAGGTGTCTTGACAGGTGCTTGCCCGCCTTGCTGTGCTGCACCCAAAGGATTCCATGAGCCTGTGGAAGCAGCTGCTCCCAACCCTTCCCTCATCACATTCAGCTGCACTGCAGTTGTTTCTAATGTACCATTCAAACTCTCCTGCCAAGCCTGGTCCAAAAGAAGCATAAGATCCAGAAATAACTCCATATTAGAGTTTTTAGAGGGATTATGCAAGGTTTTCTGCATAAAACTCTAGTATGATCTCAGTGGATGTTTTGAAATCCCCAACAAATTGATTCTCACAGAGGCTGGATTAAGGTCTGTGGAGTAAATGCAGTTACAGGCCTGTGCTACATCACAGCAAGGAATGAGTAACAAAAACTTGAATTATTACTATTATTATTATAAAAACAGCTCACGGTTGGTAGATATGGTGATGCTTCAGTCTTTCAGTTCTGTTGTACTGAAAAGAGGTTAGAGATGATCCTGTAATGGACACAGGAGCCATATAATCTCCCTCTGGCTTTTAGTACTTCTCTAGAACACAACACTGAAGCAAAAACAGAAGAGAACAGACAAGCCTGAGGATTTTGGCAAAGTCATTTTTTCCCAGGGACCACATAGCTACTGGTGGCTACACAAAATGGAAAAAAAATAAGGGGGAGGTCATGTCTCTGAAAATTTGGGCTGTATTTGTTTTTCTATTCTTTAAATAGCTTATGTACATTTCGGATGCTGTATTAATTTTGGCTCACCTGAAACCTTTCTATTATAGCTACTAATTCCTTTTATTTTTTCTGTCACATGTATTTTTGCTACCTCATTTTCTTTTCAAGACAGCTCCTCCTGAATTGATGCTTTTCTAGGATTCAGAGGGAGGAGGCTCTGTGGGAGGGAGGAAATTTAATAGGGCTTTGTGAAGGAGGATGAGCAGGTCAAGGAAGCGAAGGTGATCTTCATGTTTTAGAAGGAAGGAGAAGGACAATATCAAAATTATGAGGTGAATTAAACAGAGGATGGAACAACAGAAAGTGAAAGGAATTTGGACTAAGAGCCTGTTTTAGAGAAACAGGAATCAATGGCAAGGAAATGCCCAGGGAGACAGTCCATACAGAGCAGTAATGAATCTGTTCCTCTTCAGGAACAGAATGGAAAAAGGAATGAAATATTTAGAAGATTGCAGTTTTACCAACCTGCAGTGTCTTTCATTAGATTTCTTGGTGCATTAGAAGTCATGCACCAAGGAACATTCTTTTACTTATCTACCTGAGGAGTCACAAAGTGATCAAGGATTGTCTGACTAGATTAGCTGTGGTGTTTTGCATATCAAGGCACTCAAACTGACTATTTTGCAAAGAAGCCAGGTGCTCTAAGACAGTAGCTTATTGTTAAGCATCAGGCACTGTGGAAGTCAGTATTTCCTGAAGATACAAATCTTTTACATAATCCTTTCTGTATTATCCCCTATATGCTATCCCACTAGATTTATGAAACCAGCAATTCACCACTGATCCAATTACTCCAGTTAGCACCAACTGAAAACAAAAAAAAGTATTTGCACCTCAAAATGTTGTGAACATCTAGCTAACTCAGGGGAGATAGGTGATCAGAAGAAAATCTTCAATCTCGTAGGAGGGACCCTATATTAGGATATAGAATTAAGGTGAAATTAGGAGATAGAATTAAGGAATCAGTTGAGCAAAGCTGGATCTAAACAATCTTCATTGCATCATGTCCATCTTGGTTTGGTAACACTTGACCAGATGGTAATACATTGATAAGAGGTGCTACCGATGTTACAGCAATTAATCTGTGGAAGTACTGACAAGGGACACAAAGCCAGTCCCAGCTGTTACCTTGATGAATACTCTGTGGGAAATTCATCTTCTTTATGTTGATAAGAGGTGACTTGCAGGATGAGTCGATGGAGTTGTGTGGCGACTTAAATATGATGTCAAGTGATCACCCCAAATGTTGTTAGTAAAAGCAAGACTATTGTTATCTCTGCAGCTGCCAGCCACCTTCTCACCTGCCTAAGGGATAAACTGATCCATTTCTGTTAATGAGGATTAGATGCTGTTGTGGAAACTCTTGATTTACATATGGCCAGATAAATGAAATTAAACTTGTGATATCTTATTGCACTTTCATAAAAAGCAGTATCCTAGCCCTTAAAAATATTGCAAGAATTCTAATCCAGACTATGATGCACTGCAGCCACATTATCCTGTCTAGAATTATCTTTCATTACTGCTATATGCTGCAGAGTTTCACAAAGGTACTTCAGTATTGTTTCATTCTGGCTCTGGTACTACAATCCTAATAAATGCAAAAAGGCCCCAAAGATCCAGAGTCTTTTTTAAAACTTATTCTAGTAGTTCTCATAAATCCTAAATTCACAGACTAAATTTCAAAAGAAAACATTCCTGAGAGACTTTGGATTTCTCACATTCATGCATGGAAGGCTAGAGAGATGTTCAATAGGATTGTTTTAATCAATGATCTGCATCAGATGAAGAAGCTGTATACTTCAAGTTAGTAAAAAATGCCAAAGGAGGAGGAAAATAGTAGAAGGTTAGCAATGAATATCGTATTTTCTTAATTTTTGGTCTATTTAGAAATTGACTTCTTTTCATATGGGAAAAGAAGAGAAATGGGAGAATGCTGCAGAAATAATTACATGATTGTGATTATTTAACAGCCAAGTAGGCACTGGGAATCTTTAGACAGAGCTTCCCAATTCATGGCACATGCCAGTGGTGGCACACATGCCAAGTGCTGTTCAGGAAAGAGACAAGAACTGCTGTTGCCTCAGGGGCTTTCAATAGCAATGTCAGGTGCTGCACATCCTCCCCTTTAGGCCTGCCCAGGGATCCCAGACCACATGGGCAGAGGCCTCTATGAAGAATCTGATGAATCCTCCTTCAGTTATCACTTTATGGGTGACTCACTTCCAGACATCTTGTAAATGTGAGGGACAATGAACAGTGTAAATTATCCTATGTCCTACACTTCAATCATTCCGAGTGCCCCGGCAGATATTATTACTTTTTTAAGTATACCTAATTTTGCATTGTAATAATTTTTTAATTATTCTAAGTCTCTTTTTTTTAAGTCATGCAATTTTTAATTACTCTGCCAAATTCATTACTAACGGGTTCCCTATACATTAAAAAGCTAGCTTTTTTCTGCATGTTTCTGTTTCTTTGTTATGTTCTTATGAGCTTGCAAATCTGTAAGCGCTTTTCTCCATTTGCAGGCCAGTGGGGAAGGTCAGGATGTTTATAAAGACCTGGAATTCCAAAAAATGCATTTTGTGTTTTAGTTTTGATTACTACCACTTAAGTATAATGACAACATCCATACAGTTAAAAGTCTAGCTTCATTGGAAATTGTTTTGGTTTTTTTTCCAGTGAAACACTGCTAATCAAAAATGTATGAGCAAAGCTTTCATAAGTAAAACAAACAAACAAAAAAAAAAAAGGTAAAATAGTCCCATAAAATAAAATAAAAAATGGAGAGTGAACAACTTTCTATTCTAACACGGCCATCTGTCATTTGTAAAGACATCACCCCATTAACCTGTCTTATCAACTCCATTCTTTTTTCAAAGTTGGTTAGGTAAGTTTATGAGGAGACATAGATGTTCTCTTGATTAAATCTGTTGTAAAATGGCATCCCTGGTGTTCTGTTTTGTGTGCATTTACACATATAAAGGTAATTACAAGTACATATCACTACTGTAAATTCCATGCTTGTCATATTACAGTACATGACATTTTCATTTCCTCCTGGTCAAAATGAAATCTGATATTTTCTGTTCAAGCAATAATGACCAATTAGATTTTGTTATTATTAATGTTTACCCGAAAGTACTCCAAGTCATGGGGTGGTTTCCTCCGAGGCAGCTGAATTTATAACGTGGAAAAAAGGGGGTTGACATGTTGCTATACCACCCTCAGCCATTCCCTCTCAAGCCTGGTTATTCCTTCAGCAAACAGGGAGATCTTTATGGAAAAACCACAGTGTAAGGAAGAATATTACTGAGTTCAAGTTTAGAAATGAAAACCATGAGATTAGCTCAGTTGGTCAGAGCCTGGTGCTAATAATGCCAAGGTTTTGGGTTTGATCCCTGTATGGGACATTCACTTAAGAGTTGGACTCCATGATGCTTGTGAGAGCCTTCCAACCCAGAATGTTCTGTGAAATCATTCCTTTCATTCTGTGAAACCATTCTCCTTGCAAAAATTTCAGAAGTCTGTCTCTGAAAGTCTGCCTTTTCTCCCTGGCATTTTGATTTTATCACAGGAAGCAGAGCTCAGCTGTCCTGTGGCAGTCCAAGGCAGTTGAGTTGCACCAGCCCTGGTGCAATGTGGTTAAGTTACCTATGCCAGGATTGTTTCAGTGTCCTCAGGTGCCACCAGCAATTGGGGAAATTATTGGAAACCGACTCTCAGAAGAACTGCCCGAAAATGAATCCAAATTGTGCTGTGCCTGGGAATCACAACAGGAAGGCTTCTCTAGCATGTGGTCAAAGTTTATGGAGATTGCTGCAATACTGAGTACATTTTAAATGCTTAACTGGTCACTTAGGGAAGCCCCAACTAAGTTGTATTTGACAAAATGCCAGCTTTTTCACTGCAAATTTCAGCATTTGGATTATTTTTTTTAATTGCCTACTTCTTTTGTTTAAAATAAAAGACACATCCTCAAATCCTGAGATGTGTAGATTCATTCAGGTTTATGTAGATTTTTCTAAAAAATCCTTCAATGGTGATGGAAAGCACCCTTATTTTTAGAGGGGTTTGAGTCTGAGAATGAAAACTTGTTATATTTTAAATCTTCCCTCTCGAAACTTTCCTCTCTAGAGGTAACCTGAGAGATGGACAACGCGCAAACCCACAGTGAAGAGAGGAGGAAAACTAGCCCTATATTCTATGGAGAGAGAGAGAGAGGGTTAAAAAAGAGCAAGCAGTTGGAATTATGTTGGGCCATATCATAGGACAGAAAGCAGATGATGATTTTGGAGTGCTCCCTTTGGAAGATGGAAGCAGGTCTACTCTACTCTCACTGAAATTCAGTGGAGGAAGCTGGCTGGGGAGTGTTACAACTCAAGGAATAACCAGCACATCTCTTGACATATTTCAGGGTATTAGAAATTCAAAGGCAGCCTAAAAATATTCAGACATAAATTAAATACCCATAGCCTTGTGTCTAGCATAGAGACAGAAGAATGGAGAATCTGACTGGCCACTTTTTCCTCTTTCCCAGGTCATAAGCACCCATGTCACAGTCACAGATGTAATGTGGCAGCTGTTTCATCACCTTTTTCTCTCTCTGAAGGAAACTGACGCTTGGAAAAACAAGGAGTAGGCTTATGTCACCTTTATGGTCTGAAAACAGCAGGATATGATACTATGCAGCAGCTATTCTGAAAACTTTAAAAGTTGTGGGGTTTGGAATTATTTGTGCTTTACTGGCTCTTCCCTTAATATTTTCTTTTCTCAAAAGTGAAGAGAGGTAGTAGTATCAGAAGCAGAGAGCAGAAGTGGTAGTGGCAAACTAAAAACTGAACTTCTGCTTGTTCTGGCAGCCAATAGACAGGATGTCTTGAGAAGTTGTGGATGCCCCATCCATGGAAGTGTTCAAAGCCAGGCTGGATGGGGCTTTGAGCAACCTGGTTTAGTGGAAGGTGTCCCTGCACATGGCAGGTGGGTTGAAATGAGATGATCCTTAAGGGCCCTCCCAACCCAAATCACTCTGTGTTTCTGTCATTCATGGCAGGGTGCTCTGAAGAGCAAAGGGCCACAGAGACTGGTCAGTCTTGGATGCCAGCCTCCTGAAAGTACAGGAACCATCCACCCAGAACTGCAGGAAAATGGGTGTGCATAGCAGGCAGCCAGACTGGTTGAACAGGAAACTCCTAACTCAGTTCAAATGTGACAAGGAAGTGTGTGGGGCTGGAAGTGGGGATGGGCTGAGCAGTAGAAACAGAAGTTTTGTGGCTCTGCAGGGATGGATTTGGGTATTGCTGCTGCACGTTGCCAGCCAGGGTGTCGAATCCACAACCATGGAAATTTTTAAAAAACTTGAATGCATAAAACCCTGAGCAACCTGACTGAACTTTCCAACCTAAATTACTAATGATTCTATGTTCTTTACAGAAATCAGAGTTGAAACGGCCAGCCTAGACCACTTTCCTCAGGGCACTGTCCATCTGAGTCTTTATTCTACAGAAAGGCTACTTGCCATTTTACCTTAGTCATATGAAATGAACCTAATTTAAACTTAATCCTTACTGTTTCATTTCTGGCAGTCTTTCTTTTCAATTTGTGTGACATGTATATACCAGTATATGCATTTCTTTCTTGAAGGGGATGTCAGTTTTCAAATCAGGATCTGCATTGTTATGAGGATTTAAAGATGGAATCAATTAACATTCTGATTAAATGTAGGGTAAAATTGTTTTTTTCTAAAGAAATACAGGCTGAAGTATACCTCTTTATTGTTTCTTTCTATGTGAAAAGGCAGTTTATAAATGTATAATGTGATATTTTGTAATGAGAGGTACTTCAAGTTCTTGTTAAAAATTGTCTCATTTTGAATATTGGTAGTTATAAAAAAAAAAAAAAAAAAGATTTACAAATGTTTTCTGATAACCTGTCACATCAGAAGAAAAAAATCCATGTGTTGTTAGCATGATGAAAAATCAAGAATACAAAAGGAATTTTTTATGACAATCACCACACTTTTTATACAACTTTTTATATAAATGAATGGATCTAAAAATATTTATAGTAGTGAAGTGAACTAGATGACTTTTTGATGGCACTTCCTGTAAAATGTTTCTGTAATTTTTTTGTCAGGATACCCTTTTATTACAGATGTAAGCCCAGGGCTGAGAAACCTTTCTGCATAAGCTCATGCATATTGAAATATGGTGAGGTCTCTTTAATTAGATCATTGTATTTAGCTGAAAAAGATAAACTGAATAAAGAAGGCCTAAGTGCAGAAATAAAGGTTTACATGATCTGGTAGTGCAGCTGGACTGATTTTCATGAAAATGTTGTGAGTGTTTTTTCCCCCTTTTATATTTTAAGTACACTGCCAGTGGAATGGCAAGGATATTTATCCATTTCAGAATAATCTCTCATTTTCAACTTAAAATTTGTATTTTAAAAGGATACAGAATTAAAATAGGTGTTATCAGATGTTAGCATGTAACCTCACTGTTTAAATTTAATAAATATAGCAAAAGTGGAGTCCTGCTTAAAGAAAGAAGCAAAAGGTGAACAAAGGGTTTGGGATTCAGCTGTAAAAAAAATAACTCTAAGTATCCACATGTTTTTAAAGGCTTGAATTCCAGCTTTACAGGAGTGTGAATCTTGTTGGGGACTGCATCTTGTTGGATATAGTATCATTCTAGTGATAAGTCTATTTACTGCTTTTTGAAAAACAATTTTCCACTAAAATAATGGCCAGATTTCCTACATCCCTTGCTTTCCTCAAGTATTTTGAAGGTTCCCATCATCTTAATATAAGCTGTGAAAGGGATGATTTGACCCTGGGACCACATATGCAGCAGTTCCTATGACACTTCACACAGCTGGTAGTCTGAAAAGCACAATTTGAAACTCTTATGTGAGCAAATAATCATGTTCTCCACTTACTAAATTAATTTAATGGGCCACATTGTAAAATTATACTGCAAGCCATTCCTGATCCTTGAGATGAAACATGCTACTCTTCAAACAATGCTGTACAGTGAAATATTTATTCCTTGAAAGAAAAGAAAAAATCACAGAAATATCTTAATTTAGCTGCAGTACCTGATCTTTCATATTTTTAACATATGGACCCAGTAAAAGGGGTGATTGGGTAAATAGACATTCAGGCATATGGCTTTTAGACAAAAAATTTCAAAGTCTCATTTTCTTAATTTGAAGTGGGTGCTGGATAAAATGCATGAGGAAAGTCAGATTTTTTTTTGCCAACTACAGCATAGTGGAAATCTTCTTGCATAATGAAGTGTTAACTAAGTCATGCTTTTGGAGAATGATTTAAAGTGTGATTCCAGCACCAAGAGACTGTGAAAAAAGCAGGGCACCATGGTGTCTCAGTAATTTCAGCATAGGATATGCTGAGTTTGCAAGGAAAAAAGATGGGAATGCTTGGTTTAAGATTTTTTCCCCTTCCTAATTTCCAGCTCCCAAATTCCTCCTCTGAGATTTTTACATCTCATGCATGATTAAGTGGAATAAATTATCATCAGACTAAGTTGTATGATTGACTGTAGCTCAGTTGGTAGGAGAGAAGGGGAGATTTTAAGCTGCATCATAGGCAATTTGGTGGGCAATAACTGATAAAGAAAATTCTTAACCACCTCACTAGGGCTCTTCCACAAAATAATATAGGAGAATCAGAGCTTTCAGAATAGCATAATAATGAGTTAAAACAAGCTTGTATAAAAAGGTGCATGTTATTTGAGTTACAGGAAAACTCACTAGCAATTTTATGGATAAATTCCAGATTGTTCTATCAAACATCAGGAAAAAAAAAAAAAACCCAGGGAATTGAGAAGCAGACAGGTAAATAAAATTTTGATAATTAATCTTTTGCTTAGGATAGAAAACAGGAAAAAGAAGAAAGAATACACAAAAATGCCCTAAAGCAGGTAAATGTGAACAATCAGCTCAAGCATAACTTAAAAGAGCAGAGGATTATGGACCACAGGCACTATCTGCCCCCCCCCCCCCCCCCTTTAATTTC
>VZRH01002600.1:200283-305265 GCA_013397555.1 Urocynchramus pylzowi
TCTCAGCCCCGACCGCATCCCGGTGATCCACAGCCTCTGGATCGCCCTGCGCGCACCGGCTCCTGGTGGTCCACAATCTCTGGACTGCCCTGCACTCATCCCGCTGGGAGATCTGCGCTACTGCGGAGAACTGACACGGGGAGCTCGTGTGCCAGCACCCAGTGCGGGACGTTAAAACACAGCTGACGCTGTTTCATCGCCCCCTTCGGGCAGGAAAAACTCCCAAGGCCAAAAGAGGAGGGGAAAGGAATGAAGCGCCTTGAGGTACAGGTTTTACGGTGGTCACACGACTGAAGTACACTACAGGTACTTTTGCTGGACATCATTATGGGGAATAAATACAAACGCGTCCATCCTGATCTCTGAGGAGGAAATACGCTGTTTTTTGTCCCACATTAACAAGCTCCCGATAAAATTTACTCTGCGGCACTGGGGAGACCCTGCAGAAAAGCACCCTCCAAGCTATTCCATTCCTTCAGCAAGGCAGACCAACTGTTAAAGTGTTGAAGGCAGTTCTTACCTGGCAATTACTCTAAGATGCTTAATTCAACTTACTGTTACCATCTTGGTCCCTCTCCCAGTTAAGGAGTTGAAAAACTCCCATTTCTGCTAGAACTTTTTTTCCCATGCACAGATGGAGACCTAGTGCACAGGTTTTGCCATGGCAGAGTTTGCTGAGAGTGGGATATCCTCTCCTGCCTGCAGTCACCACCCTGTGGGTTTCCCTCAGAGACCAAACTGAAGCAGGGAATTTTAAAATGTGTTTTTCAACTATTGGCTCCTGTGACACTGTGTAGACAATCCCTATGAGTGCTGCTGACGGGGAAAACCACAGCCCTGGCCAGATACAGGACACAACAGCAAAGATCTCATCTGTCACCCACAGGCTGCAGAGTCTCAGCAGGACTTGGCTGGTACTCGTGCTTTGTGCTCTTCTTCTTCATGGAGCTGGCACTCACAGCATCTTTTCAAGGAAAGGTAAATACTCAATAATATGAATCAGTGCAGTAGGAATTGCAATGCTGCTTCGTTAACTGGCATGAGGGTCATGTTTCATGATTTATTTCTGTACCAGAGACCAAGGTTATATTTAATGTGCCCTTTGTATGCTTGCTGGGAATGAGGCAGGCAGATGAGCAGACACAGATCTCAGAAGAACTGCTGATTTCAGAGCTGGTCCTGATGATGAACAGCAAGACACTAAAACAATTTTGTCAGTGAGCAATGCATTTACAGATATATTGCATTTCCTATGGAACAGGTGATGACTGCCTCCGCAGACTTGGACACAAGGGAATAACTGTGTGGGGAGACAGATTTTTGCCCATGCAATGATTTGGGGAAAGGGCATTAGAATAATTTTGCAGCTCACCTGCCATCTCACTCCCAGCTTTTGCTGTTGCCCAAGATGTCTATGAGCATTTTGGTAGGAGGGACATGATGGAAAGCCACTGTGGTCCTGCATTTGTAATTCTGTGTCATGGTTTAATCCCAGCCAGCACTTCGGCCCCACAAAGCCACTCAGTCACTCCTCTTCCCCTGGTTAAAGGGGGAGAGAACATAAGAGTAAAAGTGAGAAGACTCATGGGTTAAGAGAAAGACAGTTTAATAAGTAAAGGAAAAGTTCCACACACAAGCAAAGGGAAAGTAGCAATTCAATCACTACCTCCCATGGGCAAGTGTTCAGCCACCCCCAGGAGAGCAGGTTACTTGGGAAGACAAACACCATCACTCTGAATGTCCTTCCCTTCTGTCTTTTACCCTTACCTTTACATGCTGAACATGACTCCATATGTTATGGGATATCCCTTGGGTCACTTAGGTTTGGCTGTCCTGGCTGTGTCCCCTCCCAGCTCCTTGTGCACCCCCAGCCCCCTGCTGGGGTGGATGAGAGGCAGAAAAGGCCTTGGCTCTGTGTAAGCCCTGTCAGCAATAACAAAAACATCCCTGTGCTATAAACACTATTTCCAGCACAAATCCAAAACAGAGTTCATGCCAGATACTGAGAAGAAAAGTAACTCTACCCCAGCCAAAACCAGCACAGCCTGGTTCTATGAGAGAGCCCAGTTATCAAAAAGGAGGTACAAGGAGGTCCCCAACCACAATGTCCTAACCAATGCTTTAGCACCCAAGAGAGACACAATCAAAAGTCCACATCTTCACCCAGCAAGGCTGCAAATAAAACCAAATGGGTTTTATTTATTCACCTCAAAATCTCCACAGCAGTACACTCATTCCAGATAAACACCTACACAGCATGACCGACAGGTTTTCTTGGTGTCAGGCAATTAAATCTTTATCAAGGTATAAATCGAAACACCAGGTTTCGATTCGTTTTGAATCATTGTCATCAAATATTGCTAGAGGTTATGTTTGCCTGATTATTTTCTGCAGCTTACTAACCATATCTTTTTGGAATTTGCTCTTTTAGATTTGTCAGAGAGTAATGCAGAACTTCAATTCAGGTATATGGATGAGTCTTAAAATACTGGAAATAATATTGTGAACATTTCTTAAAGCTGCTTGTGCCTTCATTTATTGGCTGTTATATTCACTTGAATCCCTGTCATGTTATGGAGAAGTATGCACAGATATAAAGCTGTCAGATTTGTCACAGCTAATTGTGTTGGACTCCAAAGAGCCTGAAGGTCTGTCCTATCAGCTGGATTGTGCACCTGTAACTGATACCCACCTGCCCAATTTATACTTGTTGGGAAGGTGCCAGAGGAGGAGCTGGGGCATCTGCCAGGTCACTGATTGTCCTAGATTGCAAGACAATATGTATTCTATTTGCCATCTGTTAGAGGTGTGGCAGTTATCTTCTGTTAATTGAGCAGTTTTCTTTATTTCTTCCACAAACCAATCCTCCCTCTGGGGAGACATCTGCTGTTAATGGGCCATTGACTGCCACTGCATGACTGATAAAAATTACAGCATCCTATTGTGAGATGGTCTGCCCAGAGGGAGGAGCCAAGCATTCCTACCTGGATATAATCTGAGCTTTTTGGGACACTAGATCAGCCTTTCCACTGGATTCCCAGAGGAACAGCTGCCTTTTCCACTGGATCTTCAGAGGAAGACTACACCCTTCTACAGGATCACTGCTCCAACAGAACCACATCTGCCATTCCAGGAGGACTGCAGCCACCATTCCAATTGGACTGCTACCAACACCCTGACCAACAGGGTGTCAGGTTGTATTCTGACTCTGTTAGTGGCTTTTCTTTTGTATTGTTGCATTTTTTTTTTTCTTTTCCTAATAAATTGTATTTCTGACTTGATTTCTGACTTGGAATCTCTCACTGGTTTTGC
Organism: Urocynchramus pylzowi; assembly: GCA_013397555.1. Lineage (NCBI taxonomy): Eukaryota > Metazoa > Chordata > Aves > Passeriformes > Fringillidae > Urocynchramus > Urocynchramus pylzowi. Next base: position 203,596 of record VZRH01002600.1, read on the forward strand.
TTTCAAACCAGAACACTGATTTCTGACTGTCATAGGCTGAGGTCTGTGAAATTTGACTTTTCTGTGGTACACAATGACTTAAATTCATTACCTGCCCTATGAGGCAAACAAATCAAATTTGCTGCTGCTGTACACTGTGTTGTACTGGCCACTGTGCCTTTTCTTTATTCCAGCCTTACACCATCAAAGCTTTTGTTGAAAGAAGATATAAAATGGAAGGCAACAAACTGTCTGCATTAAATAACATTTTACTGTGCAGCTCATGCTGGATGGTGTTCTGTTTATCTCCTCTCTGTTGCTCACAGTCAGATCTGTTAGAAAGCAGAATATTTTGCATGACTTTATCAAACATTTTGAATGTAGTTCATTCAAAGATCAAGTGTTCCTATATGGTCAGTAAGTGATAAGCTATGTTTAAAATTCATCAGTAAGACAATGTAAAAGCACTGCTTTTCCAAAGGATCATTCAGAATTCAGAACATTCTGAATTCAGAAAAAGGTACATCTTGAGTGCTGTGGGAAGTGGAGGCCAAGCAAAAAGGGACAAGGTGCCTGTGGAGAAGAGAAGGTATAAATCTAGCACAACAGTCAACTCCACTCACCTTTCACAGGATATTAATGCTGACCCTAAGATCTGGCCTTGGCTCCCCTGAAATGAAGAACCAGGGCCTGTGTTTCTCCATGTCTCCTGTGTGCCAGAGTGGTGCTTTTCAGCCCCTGCAGGGGTACCTTGCAGAACAGCTGGGCTTCCTCCTCAGCTTACAGACACTGTGTGTGGAAAGGATCCTCCACTCCAGCTCTGCAATTTGGGCCCAGATGTAAAACACCATTTTGAAAAAGATGCACTCTCTCATCTCATTGGCTGTTCATACTGTGATTTAGGGTTAACAGCTGTTAAGACAAAAGCAGCATGTACATGTTTTTGTTTGTCGCGAGGGCATTTAAAACCAGACCTTGTAAATCTGCAAACAGTGGTGTTGGCAACACACTGTGCTCTGTGCAAGGGAGAACTCTGGCCAGCCATAGCTAGAGCATGATAATCACAGGGAGGAAGGGAATGGGGCCAGAGAAGGAAGAGATTCAGTAATTAGATGTGCTCTCACAAAGCATTTTGGTTGGTTCTGTGCTACAGGAAAAACCTTTTTCTTTGCGGCACCAAGCATGAAACACGTTTTCGCTTATTTCAATACACAGATCAAAAAGCATTGGAAAAACAGTCATTTCACAGTGGTGTAGAAAAAGATGAAAACTTAAATACAGGCTGGGAGCAACCTGAAACCTGAAATGAGAGGAAGCAAAATCATGCACAGATGCAACTGTGCAAAGTGACTCACCTGAAAGGCAAAAGGCTGAACAGCTCACAAGAGTCTCAAGGAGCAGAGACCAAAGGCATGTGGTGTCAGGACCCATGAGAACCTGTGAGGGAACACTTCTGTTTACTGAGGTTTTCCTATCTGATGAGATAACCTTACGTGTTTTCATTCCAGACTACAGCTGGCAAGACTTGCCCAGGGTTAGAATACAGTAGGTGACAGACTGAATCAGAATGCGCCTACCTGCTCAAAATTACCATTCCCTTAGCTAGGTGCAAAAAACAGGTACGCTCTGCCACCTCCTGTCACAGTAAAGCCAAGAATTCAAGCCATTCTTCATTTTTGTTTTCATCAATATTTACTATCATTTCTTTCAAAACAATTCTTTTTAAAATAGTCTTCTGAATTACCCTCCACTTGATTTTGAAAATAGTCAAATAACATTCCTAAATATCATCCTAGGTAGTTAATCCTGCTCAGGTGGATTAAGCACAGTGTGACATTTAACAGCGTTACTATCATACCTCCACCCTGTGAACAAAGTTAAATGCAAATATTACTTTTTTCCTCTCCCTGTATTGAGTTGTCCTGAGAACTAAGCAGGTTTTTCCTTCAAATGCTGACAATAAAACTGGTGTTATTCAATCAGCACAAACGCAGAGTTTTGGCATAATCAGAAATGGAAGAAGATGACAGCAGCAGGCATTCTGCAAGTGCAGAATCACAGCACCCCAGATTGCCAGTGCCTGTAATGGGCCTGTACAGAAGGTAGATGACAAAGCAGCTCAGATCACACACAGAGTACGTTTATACATGACACTCTCATGCCAAAACCAAAGATTACACACAGCTGAAGCTTCCATTCAATGCTGGACATGATTTTGAATGCATCCATCTTCCTGTGGACCCAGTGCCATCCATACTAAGTCAACATGAGGATTCTCCGAAATTTCTGTATGCTTTGGGTCAGGACCTGCAAGTTCCCAGGCTCACTTACAAACACAAGATTTCATGAAATTGTTTGCATTTCAAAATTATGCTTCAGGAGTTCATTTTGCATGTGGGCCCTGGTTTTTCTGGTTTTATACAAACATGTTATTTAATTTGAATATTGCTTCAGTTTTGGTCTTACAGAAGTGGCATGGATTTACGACACTGAAAGCTTATTATCCTATTCTTATTTGCTCTTAGGATAAAGCAGTAATCCTTTCCATAACAGCAGGCAGTGGTTGGAGTAACAACCGGTAAACAAAGATGAGTAGGAAATAAAAAGGAAAAGGAAATAAAAATTGCTAGTAAGTGCAATAATGCCACAGACTGGGCCACACATGAACTGTCTTCTGCACAATTTCTACTTTGAGGAATTTGTGCTGATTTCTGCCTTCAAACCCATGAATACAAAGTAGCAACTGCTTTCAAAAAGCACACTCTTTTTCTGTTTCAGTTCTAGAGAAGCCTTCTTCTCAAGAGTTCCAGAAAGAAAAGCGTGGCCAAGCAAGAAGCTACTCCTACACATCAGGCTTACCTAAAGAAACAAGTATGAGACTCTCTTAAAGGATGCTTGTCAGCAATTACCTCACTTCACCAGCCCTATTTTCCAAGTCTGCCCCCAGAGACCCCAGCACTACTGGGGCATCCAATGAGGCTCCCACTGGGCTGATGACAAACACCAGGCAAGTGCCCTCCATTCAGATCACTTTAGCACATTTCCCCTGAGCAGCATTTGTTTTCTTGAAGATGCTCAGCTCAGTTCTGCTAAAGCTGCCTTAAATCCCAGATGTCCATAACAAATAAGGAAGCCAATCCAAATCAGAATGAATACATAACTGGAAAGCTTTGGAGAAGAACAGGAGATATTCTTTACGGTAATGATGCCTCCAGGATTCTCCATCATTAGTGGCTTTACATTCTTATTGACCATAAATGCTGAATATGGGGTTGAAGGATAAATTATGGATGCCCCAAACAGCTGAGCTGTAAAACAAAAAAATAAAAGAATGCAGGCTGTACAGCTAAGAGCTGTGCTTGCTTTCTCATTTAATTAAATTCTTGTGACTTGGGGAACCACAAGCCACAAGAATTGTCCTGTGGTGGGGGGTGAAGCATAGATGAATGAGAAATAAACCCCCCATTCATTGTGGCTGTTGGATAACACAGCCAACGTGAGCATGGCCAGCTCCTCCACCCTTCCGGATGCCTATGCTAGCTCACCAGCAAGAGATGTGTCCTTGCTCATCTGGAAAAATCCCTGGCAGGCATTGAGCTTCCCTCTGAGCTTCGGGCTGTTGGGCAGTGAGGAGCTGTGCATGACCTGGTGGTGTTGGAAACGAGTGCTTTTAATATTGCAAGGCTGGTCCGAGTCCAGCAGGATACTTAATAGCATGCATTGATCCCTAAAGAAGAGTGGTTGCCAAAGAAACCACTTAAAAAGCCTGCTTTAAAATATTTGCTACATATTCAAAAGCCACAATCATTTCCTGCTGTCAAATTACAACAACTCTTCAAAAGTCATTTGGAATATTCTTTCATCATCAAGGCAGAAATCGCCACATGGTTCTTCTCAGCAGGCAGATGACTGAATTCTGATCTGGAATATTATCTTTATAAAACCGAAGCTATGATACTGAAAAAAAATCAGCTGTGCTGCTGTGCAACCATACCAAAAATCAGATCTTTCAATTTCATATTCCTAATACAAAGTTATCATGCATGGCATCCTCATATTTTGAAGTATCACAACTTCTAACTTACGATACTTCCTAATAGAATCATACAATCATTTAGGTTGGAAAAGTTCAAGGAGAAATTCAATTTACACAGCTAACATGCTGTAATTGGAGAATGCCAAAGGCACAATATGAAGGGCTAGGAACATTCTGTTCTAACTCACTTTTCCCTGCATTTTAGAAGGCATATTCTTCACTAGGGGCACAAAAAGCTCAGCCAAACCTTTTTCTTTTTTCTGTTTCCAAATAAACTGCTTGAATACTCCAAAGCCATTTGAAGTCAGGATAAAAAATTCAACCATTTTCCTTTACTTTAGGCAACTCAGTGTATTGGGTGAGTTAACTTTCTTGTAGTAGCCCTCAGTGCTGTGGTTTGTATTTGTAGCTGGTGTGGTGTTGAAAACACAACAGTGGTTTTTAACTGTTCAGCAGTAGCTGAGCAGTGCTGGCACTGCTCGCTGAGGTGGGGGAATGACAGTGGCTTCACTAGGTGACTGCTCAGGGTCAACCCACCACACCTGGGATCACCAAGGAATGAAAGCTGACTTTGGTTTTAATGACAACAGCCATTCCCCTAGGCACGCTCTTCATCTGACCTTCCCAGCACAGTGTTTAGATACAGGAGTTTCTTTTCCGTCTTCACCAGGACAGAAGCAAACCATGTCACCTGAATTTAGAGGAATCCTGTGGGAACAGATGTACATCTGACTCACACCTTCCCTGCAAGTGAGAACTGGTTCAGAGCCTGCAGTTTGATCTGGGCAGTCCTGGGAATGCGCTTAAGCTACACCACAGCCCTTCTGTTTCAGAACACCTTCTGTCTCTGTGTAAACCATGAGTCCCAAATGAAGTAGAAACTTATCGAGTAGGATAACCAGAGGAAACAAGATTACCATATCCCAAAGTCTGAGCACAGAATGTTTGTCACATCACCCATAAAAGTATAGAGCATGAGCTTGAGAATTAAGTGTTGCACATAATTTGAACAGTGTCAAAACCAATATTTTTTATTTTTATTTCTTGTTTCTAAAGAGAATACATATTAACTTGCTTAGTCATGTTTCAGTGTTAATACTGTGATTATTTATGCAAGGGCAACACCTGTCAAGAGTGCCAAAAAGCACATTTCCCTTGACGAAAAAAACTGCTTTTTACCCACATCCTGAGGACTGTGTGCAGCCCTTGTCAGCAGGGAGAAGCATGGCTGTTCCACCAGGGCTGGGGATAAGGGGGATGGTGGGGCAGGCANCCCTAAAGAAGAGTGGTTGCCAAAGAAACCACTTAAAAAGCCTGCTTTAAAATATTTGCTACATATTCAAAAGCCACAATCATTTCCTGCTGTCAAATTACAACAACTCTTCAAAAGTCATTTGGAATATTCTTTCATCATCAAGGCAGAAATCGCCACATGGTTCTTCTCAGCAGGCAGATGACTGAATTCTGATCTGGAATATTATCTTTATAAAACCGAAGCTATGATACTGAAAAAAAATCAGCTGTGCTGCTGTGCAACCATACCAAAAATCAGATCTTTCAATTTCATATTCCTAATACAAAGTTATCATGCATGGCATCCTCATATTTTGAAGTATCACAACTTCTAACTTACGATACTTCCTAATAGAATCATACAATCATTTAGGTTGGAAAAGTTCAAGGAGAAATTCAATTTACACAGCTAACATGCTGTAATTGGAGAATGCCAAAGGCACAATATGAAGGGCTAGGAACATTCTGTTCTAACTCACTTTTCCCTGCATTTTAGAAGGCATATTCTTCACTAGGGGCACAAAAAGCTCAGCCAAACCTTTTTCTTTTTTCTGTTTCCAAATAAACTGCTTGAATACTCCAAAGCCATTTGAAGTCAGGATAAAAAATTCAACCATTTTCCTTTACTTTAGGCAACTCAGTGTATTGGGTGAGTTAACTTTCTTGTAGTAGCCCTCAGTGCTGTGGTTTGTATTTGTAGCTGGTGTGGTGTTGAAAACACAACAGTGGTTTTTAACTGTTCAGCAGTAGCTGAGCAGTGCTGGCACTGCTCGCTGAGGTGGGGGAATGACAGTGGCTTCACTAGGTGACTGCTCAGGGTCAACCCACCACACCTGGGATCACCAAGGAATGAAAGCTGACTTTGGTTTTAATGACAACAGCCATTCCCCTAGGCACGCTCTTCATCTGACCTTCCCAGCACAGTGTTTAGATACAGGAGTTTCTTTTCCGTCTTCACCAGGACAGAAGCAAACCATGTCACCTGAATTTAGAGGAATCCTGTGGGAACAGATGTACATCTGACTCACACCTTCCCTGCAAGTGAGAACTGGTTCAGAGCCTGCAGTTTGATCTGGGCAGTCCTGGGAATGCGCTTAAGCTACACCACAGCCCTTCTGTTTCAGAACACCTTCTGTCTCTGTGTAAACCATGAGTCCCAAATGAAGTAGAAACTTATCGAGTAGGATAACCAGAGGAAACAAGATTACCATATCCCAAAGTCTGAGCACAGAATGTTTGTCACATCACCCATAAAAGTATAGAGCATGAGCTTGAGAATTAAGTGTTGCACATAATTTGAACAGTGTCAAAACCAATATTTTTTATTTTTATTTCTTGTTTCTAAAGAGAATACATATTAACTTGCTTAGTCATGTTTCAGTGTTAATACTGTGATTATTTATGCAAGGGCAACACCTGTCAAGAGTGCCAAAAAGCACATTTCCCTTGACGAAAAAAACTGCTTTTTACCCACATCCTGAGGACTGTGTGCAGCCCTTGTCAGCAGGGAGAAGCATGGCTGTTCCACCAGGGCTGGGGATAAGGGGGATGGTGGGGCAGGCAGGGATCTCCCTGACAGCTCCATGATACCTAAGGTAAGCCAGACCAGCTGGGGAAAGCAACAGGGGACAGCTGCAATCCAGGGACCACCAAGCCTGACCATAGGGACAAGCCAGGTTTGAGGTCAAGACAGAGGATCCATCAGGCAGTGAAGCACAGGATCAGTGAGGCACAAGGCCAGGCATGGGCATACCCACAGCATGGCTAAGGCAAGGGTCTGAACTTAAATTTGATTCCTGATCCAAGGAAAAGAGATCCCCAATAAGCTTTCCTGCAGCTCTTTTCTCATCACCAATTTCCACACTGAGAGGTGAACTATCCAGAATTGTTCATGAGCACAGGCAGTCAAATGGCCATGGCAGGGGTGACACAGTAGCTTACCTGATTTTGAAGGGCTGCCTTTGAAAAGTGCTGTGAGAAATTACAGCTGTTGCCAGTTATTTGAATGTTAAAATAGTGGCCATTTCACCATAGCCACAGGATGTTTTCTGGTCTCTTCTGACCTGCTAGAAGACCTAGATTGTACAGACAGATAACAGATAATTAGCCAGGAGTGTACCATAAGGAAAATTTTTTCCCTTATGAGGATAGAAAGCATGGTGTAAGAGTAAATCCTCCAACCTTTAACGTCATGTGCTGGTGAAAAGAACATGGTGTTCAGAATCAGCTTACCCTGCATTTATAGCTTGGTCTGAGATATGATACATGGAGACTACAATGGACATTTCTATTTCCCCCACCCAGAATTCCAGCTGCTGTTTGTTCAGTTACAATGCTGGACAGGACAGCACATAGACAACCAACCTGCCCTTGCCCTCATGTGTTTGATTTGTTTTCCAGTCACACAAGACAGTCTGTCTTGGTTTGGGAAGACAGGTGTTTGTTAAGGAAGGCCAGAGCCTCCCCTGGAATAAAGAATGCAAACCCCCTCCCTCCGAATTGCTATAAATTTAAATCAAGGGGCTCTCAGGCAAGAAATATGGGAGCAGGAATAACAGTCCTTTATTAGGGAAGCAAAGAAAAATATATAAAAATATAAAATAAACAAATGCAGTAGATTAAAACAGCACAGACAGAGTCAGAACTCAACCTGACACCCGCTTGGTCAGGGTGTAGTCTCAGTCTAATTGGAATTGTGGCTGCAGTCTTCCCGGACTCAGTCCTCAGGTGTGGTTCTGTTGGAGCAGGAAAATCCTATCGAAGGAAAGGTGAAGATCTTCCTCTGCTGATCCAGTTGAAAAGGGGGAGTTCTCTTTCTGAGCAAAACCCAGCAAGAGCTGTCTTGTCTCTCCAGATTCCCAGCTATATCTGTGTAGGAATGCTTGGCTGCTCCCTCTGGGCGGAGCATCTCACAATGGGATGTTAAAGTTCTTATCAGTCATGCATTGACATTCAATAGCCTGTTATCAGCAGATGTCTCCCTGGAGGGAGGAGTGGTTGTGGAAGAGATAAGGAAAACTGCCCACTTAACAGAAGACAACTGCCATACAGATGGTAAATAGAATAGTATTGATTTTACAATCCATGACACAGTCTCAGATTAAGGGTTTAGACTTTGAAACTGGAAGCATGCAGGAAAGATGAGTGAAAAGGGGAAGAGGCAGCAGGAGAGAAACATCACAGAAAAATATGTGCAAATCATTAATAAACTTTAATAAAAAGGAGGAAAAAATAAAGTAGAATAGGAGGCAAGGGAGGGAAAGGTCAGGAACATGATGAAGCAGCAAAAACAGGCAGTAAGACAGAAGAGACGAACCTTGCAGGAGCAGAAATTCCTTGTTAGGAGAGCTGGAATCTAGGAATACTTAACTCATGCTTTAGGGGAAAAAAGAACTTGTGAGGGGAAAGTCCAAATTAACTGTTTGCAGTCAAAACCAAATATTACATAATACAAGTTCCTGCCTTTTGTGTTCCTGAATTTTTTTGCTGTCCTCCAAGTGTTATCAGAGGCCCCTCAAAGTACCAAATGCTGCACTACAGCCCATCCTGCCTGCCCTGTGCCCTGACAGTTGTTCCTCTGTGCTTTCTTGCTATTGTGCCCTGGCCTTGTCTTCAAGCCTTCTGCCTTCTCATAAAGCTATTCCTATGCTTACTGCCTCATTTTTTTCCTGCTGTCTCTTCAGATGCCTCCCACTTGCCTTCCAGAGCCTTGTAAAGATACAGGCAGTTCTACTGCACATAAGGGCTCAACATGAAACATTTATCATTTCCATGCTGGCCTTTCACTGCCAACTCAATTGGGCAGAAATTGTCTCCCAGCACTCGTGCCTCCATGTCGTATAGGACTCTGACACTTCTGAGAAGACCCCACTGGTGCTGCCTGGTAAATCCGTTTTACAGATAATGTGCTGGTTTTGTTCTCAGTAATTCACTGTGCTAGCTTGGATACACTCCTGTATGAATCCTTTGTGCTCAGGAGAACTGCTGCTCTCTGCCCAATGCCAGGAGAGTTGGCAGGAGAGCTTTGTTTTTCTTGTCTCACTGAGGACAAACGGGAACCAGAGAACAACCTGCAGTGACAGATGACACTGTTGCTATCCCCAAAAGACTCACAGGATCAAATTCCATTCTAAATACTGAGTGGGACTGCTCACATCTGGAACCCAGAACAATCTGGTACATGTTGCCATGTTCACCTAACCCCTTCTTCTACAAGTAGAGCTGTACAGTGAGAGGTCTGAGAGGTTTTATTGCTGCTTATCTGGCCAGGTTTTGCAGCAACCAAAAACCTCACTCCAGCAAAACAAAAGCTTCTTTATCTCAAAAATATATACAGGACAAACTTGACCTTGACCTCCTATGGAAATTGTGTTGGCTCTCACTTTTCTCTCAGGTGTCTGTTTTTGAGTACTCTGGTCTCCAGCAGACAGCATGAGGTGGAATGGATGGCGTATTTCAAAGACTTTTGTAATAAGAGCCATCTGATTTGCCAAATTGCATCAAAGATAAGAGACTGCCAGTAGCACAGCGTGGAGCAAATGATCCCTTTAAAATCCTGTTTGGACATGGGTCACGACAGGAGGCAGCAGGGCTTTGGTCATGGAAACAACTGCCTCGAAGCAGCACACACAACTGTGCTTTAAATCTTTTGGATATTTGTTGCATAAGAGCATCACTGCTGCTTCCAGAGGCCTCTTGGGCAGCCCGTGGGCAGCAGCTCCAGGCACAGCCTGGCTGTCCTGGCCCTCGGGCTTCCACCTGCCGACTCCAGGCCTGAAAGGAGGCTGTAGCCTTCTGGCTGTAGCCAGGTGGGGGTCGGGCTCTTCTCCCAGGCGACGAGAGGACATGGCTGCGCCGGGTGAGGGTTAGGCTGGACCTGTGCAGGGCTAGGAGTGGGTCTCTCCAACTCAGTAAATTCCTTGATTCTGTGAAATTAGGGGGAAATTCTTCACAAAAAGGGTGATTAGACATTGGAATGGGCTGCCCAGGGAGGTGATGGACTCACGTTCTCTGGATGTGTTTAAGGAAAGACTGGATATGGTTGGACTCAATTATCTCTGCGGTCTTTTCCAACCTAAGCGATTCTGTGATTCCGTGAAACCGGGAGCTGTGCAGGGTCACCCCGGCCACAGCCACTGCTGTGTCCCTGCTCCTGGCCCAGCCCCAGGCCCGTGTGAGGGGCCGAACGCGACCGGCGGGCGGGCCGGGGGCGGCGGGGGAGGCTCNCCGCTGAGGCGCTGCCGCCGCCGGGCCGAAGCGCGGGAGGAGGTAAGGGCCGCCTGCCCGAGGCATGGGCCGGGGCCGAGGGAGGGTGAGGGGCTGCGCTTGCAAGCGTCTCCTTCTGTTGCCCCTTCCGCTTGCACCGCTCTCCCTTCTTCTGCAGCCGCGGCTGATGGGCAGGAAGGGCCGCGGCAGGGCTGGAAATGTCAGGGAACGGAGATGGAACATCACGGAGCGGGGCTGGGCACGGCTGGCGTTCCGCAGGGGCTGCCGCCGGACGCCGCAGTTTTGATATGCACGGAATAAACGCGGCCTGTGGTAATTCGTGATAAACAAACTGCAGCAGAAACGTCTAAATTGCTGCTGTCCGTGTGCAGTTTGCTGTCTAGGCAGGGAGGTGAGAGTAGATTGTCACGGATTTAAAAAAAAACCAAACAAACAACAAAACAACAACGCACCTGCTTTATGGCAAGATTAACACCCAGAACCGTACGGTCCTGCCCACATCCGTGGGGTTGGGAAGGCACGCGAGGTAAGTGCACTTGGAGCTGTACATTCCTTTTTACATACGTCGGATCCCCTGGGGCAGCAGACATGCCTTCGCTTTCTTCCGGGTTTCCTTTTCTTCCCCTTTTCTTCTGTCAGCCTGGAAAATTTCCATCTGCAGAGCAGCAGCCAGCCTGTAAAACTACAGTTTTAATCACCTCATCCCGCTTTAAGTGCTGTGTTTCCCTGCCTGTCTGTAGGAACTGTTTCCCTCCAGGAAAACATGTACAGACGAACAGGATCAGATGGAGCACCTCAAAGCAGATTTCTATCTAGAACTGTCCATCTTGGACTTTGTCTCTAACACCAGTGCCCCCCTTTTCATTACCTCGGTCTGGTTTTGCCCAGATGGGTCTGCCCAGTGTTTGCAGACATATCAGCTGAGAAAGCACAGACTGTTGTGTGTCCAGAGCTGTTTACATAACAAAATAAAGAGCAGGTTCCTACTTCTGACCTGCAGAGATACTTGGAAGGCAAAACTATCACCACTATTTTTACTTGCCTGGTGAGAGTTGAATTTGATAGGGAACAAATGCATTAATTAGCTTGTGAGTTTGGACTGATCCTCTGATTCATGCTGTGGATACTGGGTAGTCTAAATATAGCGAGCATTTCATGTTCTCTTCTCAAGCTGACAGAAGTGAAAGCGAGTGTGGGTTTTGCTAATTGACAGGCTTTTAGATTGGTCCTGCTGTGTTTCCTGCTGCTGTTATGAAGTCATCCTGCTAACCTGAGGTTAACCTGCTGCTGTTATGAGTCAACGATAGCATGAAAGAGAAAGCAGCTCCAGGAAGTAAATCAGGTTTTAAATACCTGTAAGTATGCTAAAATAAGGATGTGATATTGCAATCACCTTGCAGTAAAATGGAAAATCTAAAGATTTCAAGTAGTTCCATATTCAGCTGGTGCAACAACAGTGATTTCCAGAACATTCAGCCTTTTATCAAGTCAACAGTTAATCTCTAAGTGCTAGGTAAAGAAACCTTTCCTCTTTTCATGCAACCTAAGAATTGCATGAAAGGTAAACCTACAGCATCTGAAGTAACATACTTTGAGCTGTGAAGAACATGTTTATTGAAGGCCTTCCAAAAGCCCTGTCACTGCCATTTTCTACTAAAGCAACCCCTTACTAATTTACCTTTGATTGCATGTTTTTTGTGAGTATATAGATTTTTATCTAGCAATTTAAAAACATAATTTTAACAAATATTTCAGATCTGGAGATGTAGTTGTGATTGGCTTGGGCAGAGGACAACAGCAAGGCACTCCAGCCCAGAATTAAAGTGTCTCTGGGGTACAAGTGCTGCTCTTTGCTGCTCAATTAGTCAGATCACCCTGCTGTCATTTTTTGATTTTTTTTTTTTTTTTATTCACCATAAGCCTGGGTATATTTAGATCTTTTGTTATGTCATATAATACTTCTCACTCATAATTTTGCCCTTAGCAAACTTTGAGTAATTAAGTTAGAAATTCCTCACTGGGCTTATATCTTTAGTGTGGTTAGTTACAGTGATCTGTGTGGTCCAGTTCAAATTACTCCTTGCAACAACATGTAATTGTTACAAACTGCATCCTTGGACTTGGGTGAAGTTGGGTGTTACGCTACAAAAGATCAAATAATCCAATCTTTCTGCACTTTTAAGCATGCTAGGTGAGTCATCATTAGCGAATTTTTGTCTGTGCTGAGCCAAGTGGTGTGTTTGAATTTATCTGAACTGCAAAAGAGCTCTGAGAAGCCAGATCTTGTCTAAAAGATCTTGTCTGCCTGTATTAGCCCATTTCAGGGTTAGGTGGCAGAGAACTTCAAGTCAGACAAAACAGCAAATAGCTGCATGGGGTTTTTTGAGGAGGAAGTTTGTGTGTACAGTTGTGGATGGCCATGGATACACTTTTAGTAGTCATTATTAGAATTAAAAAAAAAAAATCACAATTATCTTAACAGCTCTGTGTTAAAAAGTATTGTTCGACATCTCCATAAATGTGAGAGAAACAAATTTCACATGCAGATAAAAAATTTAAAATCTAAGCAAATATATTTTTCCTCCCTTCCCTCGGGAGTCATAGTGCAGATATCTCAGCTGGTGTTTGCAGAGCATGTGTGATAAGCTCATCTTCTCAACCTTATATCATATTTTAGTATTGTCATCATTCCCATTTGCTCCATCTCAACCCCTTCAACCTTTGAAAACTAGGGATGTCATTCTGCAAGGAGCCAGCAGAAGTGACTCCCTGGTTCTGTGTGCAGAGCTGGGGTTGGCTGCTGCTGGGTGTGGGATAGTTTCCCGATGAGTCACGCAGATCCCGCTGCAGTCGCCTCCAGGGAGTGCTGTGCTCCGCGTGATTAGAGGGCTCTCAGGGTGACATTGTTTCCTGAATGATGCAACTGAAAATTCCCTTTCCTGTGCTTCTTGTTTCCTGATCGATTTTCCTTCGTTCTCTAAGACATTCCAGCAGCTGCGCACCTTTTGCTCCTGGTCTTTTTTCCCCTACGAATCTCTGCGAAGACAAGTTATGTCCACAGCTACTCTAATTAATTTGGTTCGGAATGGAGGGTTCCAAGTAAGAAGGAGAGCCGCGCTCACGTCCCGCTTCCTGCAGGACGAGAAGCGCCCCGCAGCCGCCTGCTCCGTCTCCACCTGCGAGCGCCGCGCCTCCCGCTTCGACCCCGACGGGAGCGGGCGACCGACCACATGGGACACCTTCGGCATCTGGGACAATCGCATCGATGAACCCATTCTCCTCCCACCCAGCATAAAGTACGGGAAGCCGATCCCAAAGGTGAGCCTGAGCAACGTGGGCTGCGCCAGCCACATCGGGAAGCGAAAGGAAAATGAGGACCGGTTCGATTACGCTCAGCTGACAGAGGATACCCTGTACTTCGCAGTGTACGATGGGCACGGCGGGGCAGCAGCTGCTGATTTCTGTGATAAGTACATGGAAAAATATATTAAGTAAGTGCTCATCAAGGCAATGTGTGTCAATTAATTACAGCCGAGATTCCTTCCATAGGGAAGTGGGTAGTACAATTGTAGCTAACCCTCCCAGGTTATGTAGCCGCCTGTCCTTATGGGACAACAGGAGCACTGGGTGGAACAGACATGCTACGAATTACTTACTGCATTGGTGCCTGCCCCATTGGGCAAGTCCAAAACCACAGGAGACGAAAGCACTCTTGTTCCCCCTGTCCAGGAAAGCTCTTGGAACACAGGGAGAGTGTTGACTGACTAGGTTAGGGTCTCTGTAATTGCTGACCTATGGTTTTCTTACACTCTTCTGTATCTATCATATCCCTGGATGCTGGATAAGGAACTTAGATGTTTGCAAAATTACAGGATTATGCTTTCAGTGCACATAGTTAGTAAAATCACTTTTTACTCAAGCCTAGCATCATTCAGTGGGTGCAGGGAGGAGATAAGATTGTGAAACAGATTGATCAGGAGGTATATTTATTGGAAAGAAGTTTAATTTCTTTGTTTACTTGCTTGTTTCCAGGGAATTTCTTGCTGAGGAGGAGAACTTGGAAAACGTTTTGAGCAAGGCTTTTCTAGAAATAGACAAAGCATATGAAAGGCATGCTAATCTCTCTGCTGATGGTAGGTAAAAAAATATTCTCCTCATATAGGTGTGGAGAATAAAGTTTGTTTTATTTGCTCAGTAGTTTTCCAGAAAACAATTTTACTTAACACAGGACTTTGCTCTGGCCACTTACTGCAAATAAAACAATTATGCTTTACCTCCTAAAAATGAAATAGCTACTGTAAGTCTCTGTCAAATTTACTGGAGGAGTTATGAATCTGAATGTTACCATAATCATCAATTAATTTCTCTTAATGTGATTCTGAAAAGGATTTTGTTTGTCAAGGTAGCAAAGAGTGATTTAGATTTGCAAGGACCATAATTTTACTGGTAAGAAATGTGGAGAGGGGTGTTTTTGATGAGCTTTTTTTTATTTTAGGGGTGGAGGGGGTGGGTGCTTTTATATGTTTATTTGTTTTAAAGATGTTACTCCTGTGGATTAAAAGCAATAGTGTCAAAGTTCCCCTTCCTAACTTGGCTGCTGCACCTGAGGAGGAATGTAAGCCAAAATTAATGCAATCAATATTGCTTCTGCACAAACAGAATCACAGGAGTAGCTGAGTGGGAAAGGGGTAAAAAAAAGCAGTGAAGAGGAAAACAAGTTTGGCTGTGGTAAGGCTGTGGTAAAGCTGGTACCAGCCCTTTTAGACTCCCATTTAATCCTGACTGTTAATGAAGTTCTTGTATATGTGTCTAAGTATATTAGAAGTTCCAGTTGCAGCAAGCAAAGCTTATAAAGAATAACTTAGGGAGGGAGATAGAAGTGCCTGTCCCAGTTCTGTCACAGGAGCTTTCTCAGCCATGGGATACAATTTTGAGAGTCAGTTTAGCCAGTTTGAAAAAGAAAACCCCTAACAAACCCAATTAAAAAAAAAAAAAACAACCTACCCACAACAGGAAAAAACAAACAAACAAACAAACAAATGAAAACCCCCCACAAACAACCAAACAAAAAACCTGTCCCCGTGCTGGTGCAGGCATGGGAAAAATAACTGAGGTTTTAGCAGAAGAACAGAAACTGTAGAAGTCTTCTCTCCAAGAAAGACTGGAAACCAATAAACCCTGTAGGGACTGAAGTGATATTATATTCTCAAGCTGCTTTTCTGAAGCACTGGTTGAATACAATCAAGTAATGGACTGGCTTTCTGTACTTTAAGCAGTGCTAGATGAATCTAGGTAGGCTCAAATGCAGGTCAGGTAGCCTGACTGCTGCAGCACTGCCTCTTACCTTAGCCTGCACCAAGGATCATGAAAAAAGTCATAAGTCCTGAGATGCAGCCATTAAAAAAGGAGGATTGAATCTATAGAGGTAATTTTCTCATTGCCTTTCATGTTGTAAAAAAGACCAGAGTTACTTTTGACATATGAGCTGAGTTTTAGCTGAGCTCTTGAGAGACATCAGCAAAGCAGATGTGCTTTTTATCCCAGAGCCACTTTGCAAATGTATTTTCTTACCAACCCAAATCCAAGACAGCTTTTGAGTACAAGTTGTGTGTTTCCCTGGATCAGATAATTTCATTTTCCAATCTAATAGACCCCTTCCCTGCCCCTTTGTGAGTAAGATAGCTCTTGGACCTCTGTGTCAGAGCAGCTCCTTGAGGAGAAGAATTGAGAACTGTACTGGATGTATTGTTGTAATGTTTTTCTGAAAACTATTTCCAATCATAATGCTTTGTAGGTGAGACTTACAGAATTGGACAGCAACAATATTTAACAAACTGTGCAGCAAGCAGAGCATTTTAGAACTGCTTATAGGATTTTTTTTCATACCATTTAACTAACTGGTGCTGCTTAATGCCAGAAAACATATGCAATGGTTACCAGGATACTGCACAAGCCCCCTTCATTAAAAAAACAAAATAAGGGCAAAAAAGTTACCAAATATCCACAAGGGCCACTCTCTGGCAGGCACTCAGTGTTTCTCTGGTAGTCTGAGCACCTGCAAGCTCTTGCAGGAGCCTGGGGGATCTAAGAGAACCCATTGTTCTTGGCTGAAAATCAAGCTCTAAGGCAAAGAATGGAGTAACAGGGTGCAAAGTCGAGTTTGGATTTCTGAACAGATTAAACTTCTTGTATATCTGTTGTTAAAATAACACAATACTTTGTTGACTGCCTTGTGTGGATATTTTTGTTGTTGCTGATGTTTTGAAAGTTACATAAAATTTCAGTGCTTTGCATATGTCTTTGTTAGAAGCCTGTTTCAAAACTGATCCAGTTTGCCAGCAAAATTTCTGATTAAGGCTATTCTGGATGTGACAGTCAAGACAGTTGCTAGAGTATCTTGAAGTTGGCGGTTAATTGTGTAACTTGGTGTATCTGGGTTACACTGAATGCTCCCCAAGTCTGACCTCCTTTTGAAACCTGGCCATAGCTGATGAAGTGCGAAATAATAGCTTTGACTTGTTCCAGTAGATGACCCTTCCAGGGCTCGCTCCCTTCACTGTGTCAGCAAAAAAAAAACAGTGCACATTCAGGATGTCCAGGTCTTTACTAATACACAGCCAGCTTTAAAACTTGTACCTGGGTGTTTGAAACTAAACCCTGGGCAAATACCTGTAGCCAAAATGGCATGTTTGAGGCATTGTTTATAGTACTATTTAAGTGGTAAAATCTTACATAAGGCACAAATTTAACAGGACTAGAGATGTGCCATGTTGGAAGACCCCAGCTATGTCTTCAAGGGCATGGCCCTCTTGTAGGTCAGTTAACAATGATAAAGTATTTGAAATTAGAGATGGAAAATATATAGCATGGTAGTTCCTGTGAGCTTCCAATAATAAAAATTATTTATGTGTGTGTTCCAGGTACTGCTGCTGTGTCTGGCATGCAGTTCACTAGTACTACTGCCAGCTGTATTGGTGTGCTGGGGCCTGGTCCAGTAACCCCTCTGACAGTGACCTATACCTGTTATTTCACACAAAAGCATAAAAAACTTTCTGTAGGCAGGTCTGGGATAATCTGTGCTCTACCTAAATCCTGTGTAATCATTAACAGCTTAGAGCTATGTCTGAGCCCTGAAGCTTGGTGTTTGATACCTCTTCAAAAATGCGTTTTCATTCACTTCCGTGCATTTAAGTATAGGCCAGTCACTTTCAAATCACTGCTAAAGTTAGGTATAGTACATAAAGGAAGCTCACATCCAACAAATGACATTATCCATGGCCCCCAGAGATGGGCAGAATTTTCTGCAATATTTTACCAGCCATAAAAACTAAAACGTTAAGGCTGAAAAGCTTTGCTCAGCAAGGATAGAGGTAAGAAATTAAATTCTGTGCTTGAGGAAATTTGAGCATTTCCCTGAAGAAATGTAAGACAAACCCTTTCTTGGCCTACTGGAGTCCTACCAGGTATTGGTACTACTTCTGTTCACTGTGAGCCAGAGAAAACAAGAGGGAGTTTGTCCATTAACCTCCACATTCAGTGTATCCAGCTCTAATCACATTGGCCACTCACATCTGGAATAGCCATCTTATTAAAACATAGCCAGGTATTAACTTGTCTACCCGTGTTTGAAAGGTTTCTTACTCTTGAATCTTAATATGCTGACAAACAGCATAAGTTATTTTAAAGTAATTGTATTTTTAAAGTAATGTTTGTTTTGTTTAAGTTGCCATTCAAAAAATTATTTTAGTTTCTTTAAATATGTTAACCTGCAACACTGAGGGAAAGGGAGAGCTGCAGAAATTGTACTTGAGTATTTAGTAAATTTATCAACATTGCAAAGGCAGCTTTTTTATCCAAGGGCTCTGATTATTACCTAATCAATTTAGAAGACACTAATTACAATATTAAAGGGATGTTTGTTTTGCCTATTTTTCCATTAGTCAGAACAATTAATAAACTTCTATTCAGTGCCTTTAAGATGGCCCCATTTCATTTGGCACTGGTTTGAACTCCCCATATTGGTGTAATTACCTTGAGGGAGCAGATGTTCTTCAGTGCCCACTCTTGCCATATAAGAGACAGCTGGTCCTCTAGCATCGATAAAATTCTTCATTTGATCTGTTGGTTGGTTACTTATCTCCATAGGGGAAACAAAATTTAGATTTTATTTGGGCTGAATTTAAATTGGTTTTTTTCACACAGTTTTAGCAAGAAAGTGAGAACAGTGGCAATTCCCCAGAGATACCAAGGTTGATTTACCAAGGCCAAAGATGCAGGTGCTTCCTACATGACCTGCACAGCGCAGTGCAGGCAGACCTGAGAGTGACTTACTCCATCTCCTGTTCTGCAGCCCTTATTCTTGCATCTCCAGTGTTGCAGGTTTATTTTGTTTGAACAAAGTCCCTGGGTGAATTTCCTATTTGCCTCTGTGTGCGTGTTATTTATGGCAGACACTGTACCTGGTCAGCAGCTCTAGAACTGGAGGCCCTGGACACTTTAAGCTGGGCTTCAGTGGAAAGAGAGATCTGCTTAATTTTGTCCCAGGTGAAGGAGTCCAGCGGTTCCTAGCCTGGACTACTGGAAGGTTTCCACATCCTCTTTGTCACATTAGTTGAGATGACTTGCAGTAGAAGTTGTCCAGTGAGTGTTAAGAACCTATTGAAGATCTTAGTTTTATAGTGATATTGTTAGGAAAACAAACTCTTTAATTGTTAAAACCAATACGTGTGCTGATGCAACATATTTTGTGTTAAACTAGTATCAGTTGTAGAAAAGCATTAGAAATGTTATCCCATCATCAGTCCTGTGGTTTTGAACTGTGCTAGAAATCACATAATGCTACATCTGGCTTCATTCATGTTATTGCATCCCTACCCATGGCATGAACTGGATCCAAGGAAGAGATTATGAGCAGCATGTATTTTTTCCTAGGAGTGCTATTTAACTAATAAACATATGAAGTTCAAGTCACTATGTTCATTACCATAACTTTGGACTATATCTTTAGTACCAGCCCTTGATTTTGTGATAGCATCTCTTTTCTTTGGGAGTTTGCCCTGAAAATATGCAGATTCACCTTAATTCCAAGTATTTCCAGTCTTCTGTGAATTGAAGATTATGATTTAACTTTTTATATGTTTCTCAGCATAGTTCTAAAACCACAGAATAAAATGGGAATGTAGCAGCAGTTCTGCATTAATTTTAATGTCTAAATAAAAGGTATCTTCTGTAAAATAAGAAGGTAGTTTAACATAGGTTGCTCCATTTCACTTGTTCTAACTGATGGCTAAAACAGGTATTTTACTGGTTCTACTAAAATTTCTAATTTCACTGGTACTTTTTAATATCTTATTTTCATAATGTGCCTCAAAGTGACCCTGCACTGGGCTAGTCCTTGCTTCAGATGAGAAACAGGATGTTGATGCCCACCAGTGTCACCAGTCAGAATCTGCCACATCCAGTTTCCAGTGGCCCAGCCTGCCTGGGTCACCCCTGACCTGCTAGTTCAGCATTCAGTTAAACCCAGTCCTTGCTGCAGTAATAATACCTGTTTTAAATAATAACACCAGCTTAATTAATACTTGTTTGAGAGGGTTTGTGTTTGGGTTTTTTTGATTCATGGACTCGCTGCTTTCACTGCACAACAAGGCTCAATGCATCTTCCAGGGCTTGGTGACTTCAGTTTACTCCCAGCCCCGTTTGACTTACAGGGTGCTGAGACCTCACAGGGGAAGGAGGCTGTAAAGATCTCACAGCTCTTGCATTTCTGCTGCTATCTGTTGGCATCTGGTCAGATTTAGGGCTGCCTGGCACTCCTTGGGATCAAACACAAAGTCCTGTCTCAAATCTGTCCCATGTCCCTGGGGTCAGGGCTGCAGGGCCAGAGGTAGGAGCACATGTAGTAGTAGCTGATCTCTGCAGAAGCAGTGGTGGAAAGACAGTGACATGTTAACTGTTAGTACATGAAAACAAGAATATAACTGGGGAGTCACATTCCTAAGCAAGCCCAAAACTCATCTCATATTGGCTTGCTTTGAAAAACCAGAACAACTGTAAAAGCCCAGAATGCGGGTGACCTACAGAGGGCCTTTCAAGGCGATTTGCATTGGCTGTAGATGCAAATGTGTTCCAGGCAGTAGCTGGACCTGTCCAGACATTTTGGTGTAACAGCTCAAGTCAGCAGGAACTTTCCAGGCCTCTCTTGCTGGGGGGACCTCTGCAGAATTTGCAGGAAGAGAAGATAATAACCATAAAATGGGACTTGCCCTTTCAAAAAGCAAAGAAAATAAGGAAAGCTGGGCAGTTTTTCTGGCATTTGGGGTTTTTTGTTTGGTTGTTTTTTTTTTTTTTTTTTTTTTTTTTTTTTCCCTCCAGACCATTGTAGCAATTGAAATGAGAAACCCTTAAATCTACTTGCATGAGTGAATCCAGGCAGATCCCTGAGTGCATTCAGCCAGCTCAGCTCACTCCCTTGCCCTGTAGAGCAGGAGGGCAGCACCAGGGCTCTGTTTTGCCCTCTGGGCACTCACAGTGATCCCCTGTCAGGTGGTACCAGCAGTACCCCGGGCAGGCTTCCAAGATAGCCACTGCCTACCTGCATGAGTTTGCAGGCATAAGGCAAGGCTGAATCTTAGAATCCAGCTTCACTTTCACACTGGGACTTCCAGTAAGTTGACAGGGAGGGAGCACCTTTCCTGGAAAAAGCCAGGAAGCCTGTTGGCTGAATCCTCCTCTGGGGGAAGCAGAGGGGGAGTGTAACAGCTCTGACAGCAATAGGAGGATGCCACAGACTGATCTACTGCTTTCCGTCTGCTGATCTATATGGAATTACAATTAATGTCAATATAATTTATATATTACTATACAATTGCCTGCTTCACCACTTAACAGAAAGAAAGAGCCATCACCTATATGGTGACCTACTTGTGCAATGACTGTGCCCAGGGATAAGGACAATAACCCTGTAACTTAAGGTGAGCTCATGGGGCTGAAAAACTCTGCTGCAAACTGAAAGAAAGCTACTGTACTTTGTACAGCTTTTATCCCACTTGCCCTGTTTGCATGGAGCCATGTTGTTGCACAGAAACATTTAATCCTTCCCACCTCCCCTCTCTTCCTCCAGTCCTACATGCATGCATGTTTGCTTTTTTTTTTGGTTTTTTTTTTTTTTNTTTTTTTTTGTATGTGTAAATTTAGTTTAAACTTAAAAGAAGTTACTTGCTGATTAGCTAGAGCACAATCTGTCTTTATTTTACCAATTGAAACTGTTGCTGTTATAAAGGGCTCCACTCTTTGAGGCAGTGCTAAAACTTATCTCTTTGATGACATTTGTAGCAACTCTGCTGAGCTCTGGGACCACTGCAACAGTGGCTCTGCTACGGGATGGAATTGAGCTAGTTGTGGCAAGTGTGGGAGACAGTCGTGCTCTGCTGTGCCGGAAAGGAAAGCCCGTGAAACTCACCATTGACCATACTCCAGAGAGAAAGGACGAGAAGGAAAGGTACCTTCTGGCTGATGGTGTGGCTTCCCAGAGCATGGCCTCAGTCAGGATGGACTTGTGCTCTGCTGCTGAGTTGGGCCAGGAAGAAAGCAGAGTTGAATAAAGAGCCCTGAGACCACTCTGAGCTGGCAGTAAGCTGCAGTTAATGTACTGGGTCCCGTTTAGAGGACCAGGGATGTGGAAAGACCTCCATGAGCATAAGATCTCAGCAGTAAGACCAGCATCACTGAGATTCAGAACAGAACTATGACCACATGGTTCATACTTGTCCAAAAGTGCCAAGTTAGAACCAATTTAAAACCTGAGGAATTGCACTGTGATTCCCAGGTCAGGACTCAGCCCACCAAGACACATCCCTTCCACAGAGCCCTTCAAACAACTAAAGCCAACCCTCAGCCTCCCAGCTTAGGCTCTCCATACATAATTCCTCATTCTAGCTACTGACAGAAATAGAGGATAGAGATAGGGGTAATGGTGTGAAGCAGTAACTCATTTGCTTTTTCTTTTGTGCCTCTGGACAGGATTAAGAAGTGTGGTGGCTTCGTTTCCTGGAACAGTTTGGGACAACCTCATGTGAATGGTAGACTTGCAATGACACGGAGCATAGGAGATTTGGATCTTAAAAACAGTGGTGTGATAGCCCAGCCAGAAACAAAAAGAGTTCAGGTAAAAGAAGGTCTGGTTTACAGGGACAGCAGCACTTGGACTAAGGGGCTTCATAGGTATTTGATACAGTGGTGGTACCCACATGACATGAGCCTAGGTGAAGTCTGATGGCCACACATTGTTTTTTACTGAAATAACCAGAGAACAACACTCATTAAGTTGTTTTAGATTAACACTAACAGGACATAAAAGAATCTGGTACTAAATTCAACCAGATTAACTCCTAAATCTCACTTCTCACAGCAAAACATATGATGAGGGAAGAAAGGTAACACATGATATGTATTACAGATGTTAGTCTGTTTGGTCAAATGAATAATTTTGAGGTTAATGCTGGTGTAAAACCATCACTGAGAACTGGGTGGGATATGAATGGGCTGCCTTCAAAAAAGTAGAATGTGTAGAGATTAGCAGAGTTGAGAGGAAGAGGAGGAAAGGACAGCTGCATGTATCTTACCATAGTTCTGTAGTCGTCTAGAAAACAAATTAAACACCCAGAAGGTATTCAGCCTCCACTTTGGCAGGAAGCTCTCCTGTCAATTCATATTCTGTTTGCTGCTTTTCCCCAATGCACCTCCCCAGGGCCCCAAGAACTTCTATTGTTTTGGTCCCAATAAAGTGCAACCCACTAGGGGTTTAGGGAGATGACTGCAGTGCTATCATGACTTCCTTGAAATCCTCAGCTTCAGGAAAAATTTTGCAGGAGAGCACACAGCACCCCCAGAAAATAAAAAAAAAAGTGCTTTGCAAGAGTGTATAAACATGGGGGCAGTTCCCTTGCCTTGCAGCACTCACCCAGGGTCGTGCATCCCATGTGCCTCTGTTGCAGTTGCACCATGCAGATGACAGCTTCCTGGTGCTGACCACTGATGGCATCAACTTCATAGTGAACAGCCAGGAGATCTGCGACTTCATCAGCCAGTGCCATGACCCTGCTGAGGCCGCCCATGTGGTCACTGAGCAGGTAATGCCAGTGCTGCTCTGGGCACCAAGGGCTCCTGGTTGGGCTGGTTTGGCTTAAGAAAACCTAGGTTTTTATTTACACAATACCACATATTCAACTGAATTGAACAGTGCTGGCTGAGACATTCACCAGTCCTGCTGGCCAGCCTTTTCCTTACCCTGGGTCTCACCACATCCTTGCCAGGCATCACATCAATTAGCTTGTTTAGCTCACTCTCCACTGAACTGCTTGGGATTGTAACTGCAGCTTCTGCCTGTGCTGAAAATGTCATTGTCATAGACAGAAATGGCCAGTTTCTGACCATGGTTCTGGATGGTGGCATATCCTATGAGAAGCTCTGGGGCATATCAGAATGGAGTATCAGGGCTGGGAAGGGGCAAGGGAGTCTTGGGCCTCAGGGCCGGGAGGGGGCAAGGAAGTCTCCAGCCTCAGGGTGTGCTGTCCCAGGTGAAGCCAGACACTTGTTTCCCTTTCCAAGGGAGACACTGATGCTGACACTTTGTTTCTTCCCTCAGGCAGTGCAGTTTGGCTCTGAAGACAACAGCACAGTTGTCATAGTGCCATTTGGAGCTTGGGGCAAGTACAAGAATGGGGAGATGACCTTCTCCTTCAGCCGCAGTTTCGCTTCCAGTGGGAGGTGGGCATGAAGACAATGCCACAGCGATCCTTTCCTGCTGCCACCTGGACACAGCATGCTACAGGAGAACACCTCCATCTGTTCCTAGGCTGACTCAGTGTCTTGTCCATCTCTTCTGTTCCCAGTGTTAGAAGATACCACTTCTCCCTTGGTGCGTAATGCCCGTTGTTGCTTATGACTGACTGTGTCTTGCTGCCCATGTTATTCCCGGTGGCATCGGGGCAGCGCCCTGGGTTTGTCACCCCAGCAACTCCACACATCATTTTGTTCACAGATGAGGTTCTGGGCTTTCTTCTGAGGCTGGAGGGGATGCACAGTCATTTCATGCCTACTTGTATTCCTCAGGACCCTCAGCTCCCTGGCATCTGTGAGTCCCTGAGCCACATGCTGGCTTCCTTGTCCGATAAGACACAGGGGAACAAACGCACCATGTTCTTAGGTAGACAGAAAGAGGGTTTGTTGTCTTCTTCTGCTGCAGCCACCTGAAACTCCCCTGTGCTCCAGGAGAAGTGGGTGAAAAATAAAGGAGAAGTTTCAGAATGTTTAGGTTCTGATGCTAGTGGCATTTGGTGTAGCTGTACAAGTTCCTGAGGCAGTGCTGCTTTGTGCTCTCACTGCCATCATCTGTGATCCTCTAGCTCCAGGGAGACAGACCAGGCTGGAGCCATGTGCTGTTGGACAGATGGGAACCTTTCTCCATTGGGTCCAAAGCCTGTGCAGTCTCTGTGGACCATGCAGCAGCCCCTTGCACTGTCTTCTCTTTGCTGTCAGTGCCTGACAGAAGCACAGAGGAAGGAAAAAGACGCACAGTTTTGATATCTAGAGACTCTCATCAATTTGAATTTCTTTTTCTTTTTTTTTTTTTTTAAATAAAATAAGCTAATTTCAAAGAGTTTATTCTTCAAGATCGGATGTGTAAGACAGTTTATTTCT
Source organism: Urocynchramus pylzowi (assembly GCA_013397555.1). Lineage (NCBI taxonomy): Eukaryota > Metazoa > Chordata > Aves > Passeriformes > Fringillidae > Urocynchramus > Urocynchramus pylzowi. The sequence goes on from VZRH01002600.1 coordinate 228,830, forward strand.
TCATACATACATGAGGATTTTCCTGCCCTCTGCTGAAGGTGTCTGAGTTAGTTGTGATCTCTCATGTCTCTTCATGGTACACAAGGAAGTATAAAATGCCCCAAACAAGCTAGAAAAAGGAGAGAACATTACAACAATGTAAGGTAATTTTTATATTTTTATATTGTTTCTAGTAGATGTCAGATATTCAGGTACCAGAAAGGAGTTTTATACTTAAAGGAAGTGTTTCCACTTCTCTTCTTGGAGTGGAATCTCTATCGAGTGAAGCATGGGGGGACCAGAGCTCTGATCCAGCTCATATCACTGCTGTGACATGGACTGCAGGTAATATGTTGGCACAGGTGAAGATCTGTCTCAGTGTGCCTCATTCAGGCCTCTTCCTTCCTCCATTCCACGTCAGCTGTCAGCTCCTGTGGCAGTGAAATATGGGCAGAGAAGAATTGGTCTTTTCTCAGACTTGCCACAGTATTTTCAGTGTTTTTCCCTTTATAGATGCTTCCAATAGCACAACTGTAAAAACAAAACCAAATGAAAGAGAAGTTGCCTGATACTAAATCACCTTGTTTAAAAAAAAAAAAAAATTCTGAGGTGCCTGGACTGATTCTGGTTTTCCAGTGTGAAATACATATCTTCGTTACTTTTATCCCTTTCCTTTAGTCCAGGGTTACCCCTTAGGCAATCAGTCCATTAGTTTTTCCTTGTCTCTGGTGGAAGGTCCAGCAGCACCCAGCAGAGTACTGTGTTCTACTGAAAGCATTAAGTACTAGGTGTGCAGGGTGCCCTGGTTTTGTCTGTCCCATCACTTGGTGTGTTACATGGTGTGCACAATATACTTATTTGGGTTGTAACTGCAGTGGTGTGTGTAAATCTCTGCTGTACTGGATGCTGGTCCCCAGGCTTGTGTAGTGAGCACACCACTGGTTTACAATCCTAATTCCCTCTCTCTCCTCAGATTTTCCCCAGAGTTGGGTTTCAGTGTTCACCTGAGGTCAGGATGGTTGCTGTTGGGGGTTTTTATTTCTCCTAACAGCATAGTTGTCTTCTCAGGGGAAGGATCCTCCATAACTTCTTTGAAATTTTACCAAGGACAGGATAAGACAAAGCTCTGTGAAACAGAGGATGATTAGATTCAGGTGTATCGGTGATTGCTATTGTTGCTTCTCTATCACAGAAACACTTGGATTGGGAAGGACTCCTGGGCACTATCTCACCTCCAGTCCTTTATATTGGACCCATTGTTTTCTTTGTCCAGTTTCTTTTTCACTCCTGGGGCAATTCCTGTAGTTGCTGCTGTTGTTTGAGTCCTGCCTCAAGCCCATCCCTCTCAGAGCACTGAACTGAGGCTCGGTAGGCACAGGCCAGGCCCCAGTTTGAGGCAAAAGCTTCTGGTTTTCACTGGGGTGGGCAAGGCCCTCCATCAGGTGACACACCGGTTTGCCAGGGTTGTTGCCTGTTCAGGTGTAAAGTCCCAGGCTCTGGGTGGTGATACGTGTGCTAGGAACCTGCCCAAATCCTTCCACACGCCCTGCCAGACAGGGAACAGCCGGCTCAGGGCACATTTCAGTATTGCCCTTCCCAGAAATCTTCTCTTGTACCATGATGACACCAGATTCCACCAACCCCATTAGGTGCCAACATAGTTAGTAGCATTATCAGCTCATATAAACATGAACAAGAACCTCTGGGACCTGCACAATCATCCACACCAACCCAGAACAGGGAGAGGGAGATGTATTCTCTCATCCTCTTGTGGAGAAAGACAGCTCCCGCAGCTCAGCAAGGCCATCCATGCCAGGACACAGCCCAGAGCCATTGTTTGAACTAGCACATTCCCAGCTTCAGCCTTATAAAGGATAAGCAGTGCAGCCAGCAAACTCCCACAGGAGTTTGCTGCTGCTGCAGCAATAACACACTGGATACAAAGCTGCCATTGTCTGTGTCCCATGTTGGGTGCCAAAAAGGACCATGGAAGATGAATCTTGGCTGGACATCAGCTGCCCACCAAGCTGCTCTTATCTCTCCCCTCCACAGCAGGGTGGGGGCTGGGGGGCAGAAAATAAACTGAAAAAACCCCAAACCCTGGTCAAGATAAAGCTAATTAATAAAGAGTGTTACTAGCCCCTTTTCAGGTGCCAATACTCAGCCCAGCACTGTGTGGAAGCTGTGGGGAGATAAGCTCCATCCCAGCCAGGCCCAATAAGCACTTTAGGTTTTCCATCTGGTCACTAGGCCTCCTGCAGCCCATGGCAGCTCTGCAAGCAACCAGCTCCACTGTACCCCCCCAGGGACTGGCAAGATCCTCCTGCACAGCAGAGCTCCTTCAGCTTGAGGACAAAGAGCAAATTGTCCTAAAACGACAACTGCCTGCCAGAGAGTTTTATTATTCCAGGACAGTGAAGGATCTTACATTTTGAATGAAACAAAATTGATTGTTTTCTCTCTAGCTCACTGTCTTTCCCGTGCATCTGAGGTTACAATAAAAAGAGTATTTTTTGCTTATGACTGAACCAAACATTAGGGGGTGACCTGCTGAGCAAACTGTAAAAACATTCGCTTTTTTCTACCTTTTAGGAGATGGATTCTGAAATCCATTGGATTTGGTAAGAATATTTTTCTGCCTGAACATACCCCCTGGAGCAGTGGAATCTCTCTCTGTACAGGCACTGGAGGAGGGTGGGCTGTGGGTGCAGAAAGGCAAAAATACTGTCCAGCTAAGTATTCATTTTTACTGTGGGAATATGGAAGGCATGGGGGTGGCCTCATGTTGCTGGAGGGTTTACTAGGAGAGGTGTTGAGACTGCAGATGGATTTCCAACTTAAGTCACTCTGCCACTTGCAAAGATGGGGCTTTCATGCTTTATAGAGGGAACCCCCAAAAAAGTAATTTGCAGCCTGGATTTAGGAGAGCTGGTCTCTCTGGATGATGAACATAGCACAAGAGACTGAAATGGGGCAGAGATCCAGTAATTAATTTAATATAGGCCTTCATTACAGTCAGTCCCTTTTGGCTGAAATGCTCAGGGCTGGAGAATAATCCTGAAGCAGCTGAAAATGGGGGTGCGGAAAGAAATCAGAAATGTCACTGCTTTTTACATATTTGGAAATAAAGAGGAGCTTAGACTCACCACAGGATTTCTGCTGAGTTCCCTGGGATCAGGGTTCCAAGAGCCACATTTTCTGTCTCATCTGGTGGATGTGCCGTGGTCAAAGAGATTGGGAATTTTAGCTAAGGGAGAAGCACAAAACAACAGCTACCAGTGAAACTGGTTTAATAATAATTTCTCTTAAAAACCTTCAGTTGGGCACTGCCAGATCATTGCTCACTCACCCAAGAAGCCAAATGTACAGTACAACACCACTCTGGGTATTCCTTGGTTCCAAACTGCTGTTCTGAATGCAGAAATACCCATAAGGTGCCCTCTTGACCTGGGATATGGAGTGCTTGAGCAGTGCTGCCTGTCATAACTTTCTTACGGACTTAAGTGCAATTGTGTTCATTTATTACATGCTTTGCCTTGGGGCTGTGTGTAATTTCTGTGGTTTGATGTTTATCTTTGGTGTAATCAGTGTTCGAATTTCATCTACTATGAAATTTTATAGAGGTGCCCATCTTGCTATTTTTTTTTTCTTTAAGAATGTTTTTCATCTTCATCAACTCAAAGCTACAGTAGAGCAGCTAAGTCTGTACTAGAATGCTTACAAGATCTTTCAATAAAGAATTGGCTTCTAGGAGCTGTGTCACTAGATTTTTCTTCTTCCACCGCATTGCCAACTACCAGAAAAGCTGCAGCTTCTCAAGCTGTGTCACAGCTGTCCTGTTAGCCCCGGGCCTCAGTCCTTGTCATAGAAAGCTTCTGATAACCAAGGCTTTGGCTACGAAGACGTTCTCCCAGCAATAACCAGTGCAAAGTATCTCCTGTCTCTGGGCTGTGCTGCACCAGGGTGTCCCATTCTAACTTGCCATTTTTGTCTGCCTGGGTGGCTGTCATGGTGAGCAATGCCAGCCTGTGACACAGGGCAAAAAAACAAATTGGGCCTCTGCAGGAAAATATAGTTTTGCTCCTGCATGAATTCAAAGCTGCTCTGTTACATGTGAAGAAACTATAAGGAAAAAGTAAGAGCCGAGGGTTTTAACTCAGCTGCAGAAGTAACCCTGAGATCACTGGTATTTTTAGTTAATACAGCTTTTCACAGCTGGGCTCAGACCTATTTTACTCTCTCTCCCTTGAAGGCAGCAGCCTTGACTTCAATGAGGTCAGTCTTAGTTTCCCACAGCTGAGCTCCAGCATTTCTTTTTAGAAACAGAGTCCTTTTTTGCCCTCCTTTGTTGCCAATCCATATATCAGCTCAGTTTGGAGCTGATCAGCTCTTGGATATATGCACATATCCCATGGTGGTCTTGTAATCACCGCTCACACGGGTAAATTTGGAGAGCTTAGGTGGTGTGTTGGAAAACCTGCAGGCCAGCTCTGCCCTTTCACAGGACTTGCGAAATGGCTCCCAGGTTTCTCTGCATTTGGAGCATTTATCCTGTAATGAGCACCCCTGTGAGCTGCTGCTTTGTGAGAAGAGGGCAGCCAAACACCAGCAACACCACAGTGGTTCCCTCCCCAGCTTCAAGATGGTCTGGGCAGAGCAGCCAAGCTTTCAGGAGAGCTTAAAGATCTCAGAAGCTGTCCCTGGGAAGGGCTGGGAACTCTTTCCAGAGCTCGTGTGAGCACCACCCCCCACACCTCACCTGCACAGGATTTTCATCACTGCTGTTGGGCAGAGCCCCCCCACCTCAGTGTTGGCAGTGGAAACACTCCCACCCAGACGTTGTCTGCTCCTGTCCGGCTCCTGCACCAGGGGCTCTGGTGCCCTCTGGTGCCGGCAGGATTGCACTTAGGTTCATCCGTGACCAAGTTTTGGTGCCATTCCTTACAAATTGCCTTTTTTTGGGGGGCCAGGCCCACATTCAACGCAGTGCCACACAACTCTTCTCCAGGAAGACAGGGCAGGATTTGGCTCCCAGTACATCAGCCCTGTTGCTGGGCTTGCTTACCCCATCCTCCTCCCTACACGGTGTGGCACAGTAACCTCACTAGTTAGAATCAAATCTGTATCCTGACATGGAGAGAGATGTGTCCCACTGCCAGGAATTCCTTTAAAAGACTCATGCATTTTATACAGAACACTGAGCCTGGAAAGCAGCTCAGCTTCACCTTTCTGAACTGAGTTACTGCAGCTGTCATGAAAGACAATTAGGTCACAGCAAATTGGCCACAAATTTGGTTTTACCTGCTAAATGGAATGCCTGGCCCCAGGCAGTGCTTCTACCTGGCAGGAGCTGTGGTGGAGCCAGAGCTAAAGGCTGGGACACTTGCAAGAAGCTGCCCTGTCACCCAGCAAGTGCCTTGTTTCACTCCAAAACTTGCTGCTGGCCCAGCTGATACCTGCTGGGATTTTACTGCACTTTCCCAGTCAAAAGGTCCATCAGGATTGTGGGCTCCACCACTTCCCAATGCTTGTTCCTGACACCTCCGCTCTCCACCATGCCTGGAAAATGAGCTTGAAATACTGCATATAGTAATTGACCCAGCTGCAGAGAGCAGCCTGGAGCTGCTGTTAGTAGGAAATATCTTCCCAAAAAGAGTGGGAGGCAATGCCAGACCCCACAGACCAGAGCTGGTATGGTTACCTGGCTTAGAGTGCTTTGGTGACATTCATCCATGACCTGCTCCCTGGCAGCAGAAGGACACTCAGGCTGCAGCTGACAAGCGTCTGCAGCTGCTGAGCGCAGTAACTCCCCCAAACTGTTGAAGAGAAAGTAAGTTTTTTTTCAGTGTGTGGAAAGATTTAAAATGTGGCAATGGCCAAGTGTGAAATACTTGAACCTTTGAGAAGTGGACATTACCATCCTATATAACCAAGACATGGCTAAGCAAGGCCATGGAAATGCTTCTGTAACTCCCTCCTTTTCCACTGCCCTTGTCCAGCACAACTTAAATAATTCTTTTCTGTTTGCTTTTGCTGTATTGGCAGAGCCTGTTCTTCTATGCACTGTCACATTCTGCTGTTGCAGTGTAACAGGGTGGTAGAAATGATGCAACCTTCTTTGAGGCATCTCCTTCAGAAGCTGCTCAGAGTAAGGTCACAAGAACAGTCATTTCAAGTCCATGTACACACACACACCACAGATAGCTCAGAGGAGGAAAGACGGTCAGGGTCTTTGCATGGTATATTCCAGCAAGGGGTTTATTGCATCTACCATGCCAAAGGGACCAGAGACAAAAGACAGGACCATGTAGTCTGCACTACTTGAGTATTGGGTCAGTGACCAATGACCTAAGGGCACAGGGGCAGGCAAAGGGCAGGGCACAGGACAGCAACCTGTAGGGGGGATGAGGGATGAATAATTGGGGTGGGCAGTGGTAACTGGCCAATGGGGGAGGCAATCTGATGCAGATTGGCAGTAGTGCTGCAGAGCATCATGGGTTAAATCTTCTCTATCAGCCTAGGTGGGGAAAACTCTATGATATCAGAGGATTCCACAGTCTGCTGAATTCACACTCTACTATTTAAAGCAAAAAAGAAGAAACTAAGGCACACGATTTCATGCTGCACCATCATGGATGGGCATACTCAGATTCAGAAAGCAAAACTGTGACAAGTAATAGAAACTTACTCCTCATGATGACACAGAAAAATGTTACTCATTAGTTACCACTCCCAAGTTAAAAATGCTTATTCAACTGCAAATGATGTATCTTTCCAACAAATGCAAAACAGCTTTATGGTGGTAAATAGCAGGTATTTATTTGAAATGGAAAAAAAAAAAATACTTCAGTACCTGAACTATTGCATTTAATCATGTATTGTTGTAATTGTGTTACTCTACCTTTCTGCATTGGAGACAAATATACAATGAACATTCAGATATCACAGATTGCACACTAGATAGTAAATTGTCAGGCCTTTTATGTAACCACCAAAAAACAGATATTGGATTCTGCAATATAGTACAAAATTCCACACTCCAGTCTTAGCCAGTTATCTTCAATTTACTCCTGATGCTGTACAAATAAATGGCCATTTAACTAGGGCTTACAAGTTAATAACAGGACAAAAAAAATATACATTGTACTGACACAAAAAGTCAGCTGTGTTAATAGTCATGCAACAAGTAACCAAACTTGCTGAAATTAAAAATACTTTCTAAAAACAGTTTTAACTGCATAAGTATTTTATACACAGTTCATTTACTGAAACAAAATGAGTCTTTAAATGATACAAAGCAAATATAAGTTTCTACTAATTTTATACATAAGAAAGTGCAAAATAACTTATCTAAAGTGTTTTGCTATTGAATTGATGAATGTTGGCTGGAGGCAGCCAACCCCTCTCAAAAGCATGACATTACAGTTGCACACTACATATGAATGTTAGGAGTACATGGATAAGTTTACTACAAAGAACAAGGCAGGAGAAGACATGTGAGGTACTTGCATGAGAATACAGTCTACCAATGTTAGTGCACATGAGTATATTTTTGCTCAACAGATTTTTACATGGAAAACAAAGCAAGTATTTGAATTAGAAGCTTGAATGAAATGGAAAAAACCCCACTCCCACGTGAACACCACAGTTGCCCACAGCACCAGCTGCCAGAGGGAATATGAGCAGGTGTGTTTGTCCCCCTCCGCCTCCAACAAGCAAAAACGTGTTTTTTTGGGAACAGAATTAAGTCAGAGGGCTGTGGTGGTTTGCTTGCAAAATGTAAACTGGGCCTAGCCTGCACACTGCAAAATTTGTAAGGAATAAGGATTTCTTCAGTGCGTTGCCGATGCTGCAGAAGCAGAACAACACCCATACAGTGCGTCTGTGGCTGACAGCCCTGTCCTCAGGACCCCACAGCAAGACTCTGGCTTCTGTGCTGGACCACATCAGTGTTGTTGTCATAGCCTTGCTTTTATTAGGGTTTAACCATGTGGCTGTACAAGCTGCAGTCCACAGAAAAGAAGGCTTCCTTAAATTTGGGGATGGTTTGGAAATCTGGAGGCAAAGGGAGAAAAACTGCGGACTCAAAGGCATTTAAGAGTTGTTAAAACAGCCTTTTCTTCAAGCAGAAAGCATTAAGGCCACTAGCCTGTCTTCTGAACTATGCTGGTTTTGCATCATTTTGGGAAGGGTGAAGGCAACATTAGAGAGAACAGCTGAACACAGAAATTCCAGTGCTCTGCACATGCTTACTGAGGACCTGTTCCTGTTTTTAGGGTCAAATCTACTAGGTAGCCAGTAGTCAGTGCGGCTACTTGACCATCACTCTTTGGATCCAAAATTTGGGTCAGCTAAGTTCAACAAACCTGTATTTACTCAACAGTGTGCAAGGGCTCTAGAGAAGCCTTTCTGTTCATTTTGGGACCTAGTATACATACCAAAACAGGAATATATATCATTTTACAGACCAGCACATACATAATAAACAAACAAGTATCAAAATACATATTTAACCTTCAGTGCATAAACATGTGATACCAGGGTAAATAGTAAGTGGTCAGAATTAACAAATTATTCGCTGCTAAAAGCTCAAATCAAGAGAAGACAGGGGTGCCCCCACAGTGCCAGGGACCCTCTGGAAGGAGCTCACCCCAACAGAGAGGGCCTGGAATTTTTGATCGTGCAATTCCAACAACTGGTTGGAAACAAAATGCTGGTTTTAATGATTTGCTGTCCCAGGGCCAGAGCCTGCCCAAGTCATTCAAAGTAAAGGATAATCTCATTCCTTTGAGTGACAACATTCACTCAAGCACTGCCAGAGCCACCTGTCTTCTGTTGGTCTGGGTCATATCCTTACCTCTATTTAAAAGAATCCATTGTAAATATATCTAGCTCTAGATCAGTTTGTCACCCATTTACAAAATATATACACATATGTTAAAAAACAAAAACAAACTGACCACCAGCCTGCCTGCTGTCCTCCCCCTACCCTTTGCCCAAACAAAAACCCACTGGCAAGATATCATGCAGAAATTAAGTCCATGAGCCTACCCCAATGCACGTGCTCCAATCCCAGAGGATATCAGTGTCTCTACTTCATCCCACATGTAGTGCAAAATAAATGACAGAGTAGTAAAAAAATACTGCAATTGAATTCATATTGAAACTTAAAAACCATAATGGAAATCTACTGCTGTCCTCACGCTGATGGCATGTGCTGAAAGACAAAGAGAGCTCCGAGGAGCATCTCTAACATGACCAAGATAACCCTGCTTTAGAGCAATGCCTGTTGTTACAAAAAGGTTTTTTGCAGAGAAGCTATGGGACAACAGCAGCTCAATTTTAAGCACAAGGAATTAATTCTGTACCTATATGCAAAAGCCAATTGCTATTGACTAAAGAGGGTAAAAGCTGGTTCTTGCACTGCATGAATCAGCTGCTAATGAACAGTAAGTTAATTAACAAAACTGCAGCTCTGACATATGTATAAAAGAGGCCTTATTAAATATGAACAACACTGAGGTGGTAAATAGTTTGATATAAAATGCAACACAAGTGTACAATTTAGTTCCTGGTTTTCTTACAGCTAGAATAAAATACTCCAAGTTCCTATTCTCAAAAAATTTTTTTTTGAAAAAATCTGTGTAATTCTATGAATAGCCTCACTTAAATTAAGATACTGTGGGCAACTGAAAGAACAAACATGCACAGACTGGATTTTTAACAGAAATACACATAATGCCTTTGAGTTTTCTGGGTTGTTGTGGTTTTTTGTTTTTTTGTTTGTTTGTTTTTTGTTTTAAACATTTATATTGAAATTGATAGATGAGATAAAGATGCCACACAAAGTACAGTGGTTAATCTGAAGTCTCATGTAACAGGCAGTTAAGTTCATATTTAGATAAAAAGGCCATTATACCTATTTACAATATACACAGTTGCTTGCGAAGAAGGCAGATTTACAACTATCTTCTAAAAAGCCTTGCCCTCCCTCCCCCCAGTTAAGATGACTAACTCTACAAAAACAAGACAAGAAGGGGTGTTTGGGATAAGTGAGGATTTTCGTGACAGCCACTCCAGCATGGGTTTAGGGGCTGCCAGTTCTGTTGGATTTGTGGTTATTAACCATGTCTTCCTGGGCCTTGCTCTTCTCCTCCTTATGCTATTTGTCTTGTCTGCCTTCTGCCAACACAAACCAATGCAATGATCCCTTTTTACTCTTAGTGCTTAAAACGCAGTATAAACATAAGTGTAAACAGACAGTATTCCAATTCCTTCCAATGCTCTCACTGGTTCCTGGATGAGGTATGCCAGGCCCCCATCAATTTCTGGGCCCCTCCTCTGAGCCCCGCTCATGCTGCAGGTTGTAGAAGCAGTTCTGGCACACCCTGACCGGTGATGAAATCTTCAGCCGTTTGATTTCTGACTGAAACCGGCTGCACCTGTGGAGAATAAACAACCATCACTGAACGCAGGTCCTATCCATTTCTATCCATTTTCTACTGAGCTGTGGGAATTATCACCATGACTTCAAACACCAGAAAACTATCTTAACTCACCTTGACATGGAAATGCAATGCAGTGTGGCAGAAGCAGAATTTAACTCAAATGATCACCAGAATCAAGACAATGAGACTGTGTGACAGCTCAACAACAGCTGCTGTCACCAGTTTAGACTCAGACAGATAAAACTAGAAATATCATCTCTGACCCAGTGGATCTGAGACGAGACTTGCACTTCAGTTTGCGGGTAAGGAGAGCTCACACACATCCTCTAAGTCATACATTTTGTCTGAGGCTACCTGCTAGTGGCCTCTAAATCAGCATCCTCACAAGTACTGCACACAGTTTAAGCAGCCTCAGTTTTTCACTGGAGTTCTGTGATATTTCACAGCTTTACCCCACCTAAAATCCCCAAAAGGAGGCTGTTGGCTGCTTACTTCTGGCAGAATAGCTGTCCACAGTTCCTGCAGTGGTGCCGCCTCTCAGTGAGCGAGAAGCGCACTGTGCAGCCCGAGCAGCTGTCGCCGCCCTCATCCTTCACCCAGTGGTCGGCCGCGGACCGGCCTGGCTGATCACTCACTGACCAGCTGAACACCCTGCCCCGGCTGTCCCCGATCAGGATCCTGCTGTGATCCCTGCAAGGAAAAGCAAAAGCATTCCTGCAACAACTCTGGCACGGTAACACACACAAATATCAATGCTCAATTTTAAACGTCAGAGAAAGTAAAATGATAAAGCACTGGTGTGGTGACTAATGCCCCAATTGCCCTGCTCTGAGAAATGGAGCTGCAACTCTCTGTGTAACACAGTGCAGCTGAACAGGTCTCCCTCTCTAGTGTTTTTATCTCAGTCCTTCAAGAAGGCTACCCCAAACAGAAGCACCACAGAACAGAGCTATGAACAATAGCACCTCTTCCTGATGACAACAGCCAAAAACGTTTGAAGTCCTCATGTGCGAGCTACTCACTTGGAGATGCCGAGCGCAGTGATTTCTGCTGGGTGTGCGTTGTCTTTGCGATCAAATGCCGTGTGCATAGTTAGTTTGCTTCTAAACACCAGCTGACGTTCCCATCTGTATCCTACAAAGGAGTGGGAAGTGGGAGGGGATAAACCAAATTTGCTCATTCTCATTTTTGTTCCCTCCTCCCCCAACATATTTGTAACTGCAACTTTGTAGTAAGAACAAAATCTCCCTCAGAGATTCAAGTTTTTATCTTTTCCTATAACATTTTACTTAAGAATAAAACTGAGGGCTGTGCATGTTTCTTTTACCTGGTCTGAGCTTGCTGTAGTGCCGTGCTTCAGAATAGCTGGGGTGGGGGTGGTTAACCTGAGCATGGGGATGGATTTTTGCTTGTCCCTCTGAATAATTCACAAAGATAAATCCATCTTTCTCATCCAAGCTGAGCTGGTCTGACCAACGCCTAGAGTCATCGGAGCCGCTGTCTGCTGACCACGCTGCTGCTGCTCTGGCTGACGATGACCGAGGCCTGTGGCTGGTGCTGCTTGGTTGGCTCTGGCTCTCCTGCACTTTTATGTCCTGGCCTATGCATGCATCGTCTGCCTCAGAGTCACTGCTGTCCTCTTCATGGGCTTCCTGCCCTGGATTGACACAACAGGGGACAAGGCACTGTTAGTGAGCCTGGTTATGGCCTGAGCTTCTTCCTTATCCTGCTGCTGCACTGCCTGCAACCCAATGGGTACCAGCTGCTGAGAGAGGGACACTACACACAGGCATCTTGGAGCCTTTTCAGAGATTCAGCTCCTGCCAGGAATCACACCATTCATAATTTTTGCACTTTTTTGGCACTTTTTTCTGTTTTGCCAGAGAACAACACACCTTAGCCGAAGCTAAGGTGAATTTAACACCTATTTCCTACAACAGTCCCTCTGAGGAAGGCTATGATAGACAAAAGGAGCAAAAACTTCAGAAACACTCAAGTTTGGCAAAACCTTTCAGCAAAAGTTACACAAGTAAGCACAGTCATCTATGCTGAAACTCTGAAAAATATGATGCAGACTTGTTAAAAACAGGACTTGTTAACACAAAAAACCAGTTAACAAAGACATTTATACTCCAAGTGACACTGAAAATAACCATAATCTGTATTTATATAGTAATTACTTATGAATATCATGAGATTCAGCTCCAAATCCAGATCATATCTTCAATATGAAGAGTGCAGCAGGAAGACGAGATGGCTAAAAGAAACAGTCACAAGGCACAGACCAAAATCTTCCAAGAGTGGAAAGGGACATCATTGCTTGTCTTGTTTAAGCTGTTCCATCAGTAGATTTAACTCGGCTGTTATGCTATAATCCCATTTCATACTAAAAAATATCTAGCTTTTGGACAATCCATTGTGCATGCCAACAGCAAAACAGAGAAAAGTTCCATCTTCACAGAACAAAAAGCTACAATGGGCAACATTTTTTCTTACTTTTTATTTTTCTACTTTCTGTTGTAGCAATATGAAAATACCTTAAGCAAGGTGGTGAACACAGAACTCAGATGCTCTGTTCATTGTGCTCACTGGATGTCTAATGCCTTTTGAGATAAAATCTCCATCATTCCATTCTGCACTTATAACCACAGGACTTGACCTACCTATAGCAAAGATCAGATACAACAGGGAAATACCGAATACTTGTCGGGAGACATACCTATTTGCGTATCCTGACAGTCCTCTTGCATTTCCAGCATCTCCACAGGCTCTGGAGCTGGTGTTTCTGGCACTTGCAAAAACTCCATCCGCCAGAACTGAAGGGACAGGGGATAAACAGATAAACAATGGCACTTACTAAACTCTTGGCTTTTTCCTAAGCTACTTGAAGAGTTAAAATGGCCTAATAGAACTGTGCATTCACACTGGTAGCACACAAGGCAGATCACATCTCCATACTAAACCCTGTTTTTGAGGATTAGAAACTATAAGAGGACACCTGTATTCATGCCTGAATCCACTCCACACAGTTGTTCGACCAGCAGACTCTGGTTAAGGCTGCACCCAAAAGTACTGAAAACTGGGTTAGACTTGTAGTGATCACAGATGACACTAAGTTTCTCTTTCCTTTCTAGCCAGCCCAATGAATTGTCTCAAGGTGCATGAAACTAAAATGGTGAACCAAAACGACAGTCTCCAGGTATGAAAGCTGGTGACCAAAACAGAGCAGGAAGGGAAAAGTATGCTCTGCTGACTTGCTGGCTACCACATCCCAATGAGGGCATCAAAAAAGGAGAAAGAATTGTTCAGGTGAAATTCCCAAGTAAAGCAGGACTGCTTTTGGTCCTGGCCAGGCCATTGTGTTGTCCTGGATAGGCATGACTTTTCTAAATACTACTATCACCAACATATAGGCTTTATTTTCCAGGCAGTGATTCTTGGTACCTACCCGGACGACTCCATCCGAATGCCCCGTTACAATGACATTCTGGGTGTCCCACTCATTCATCTCTGACACAAAACAACACATAATTTGCTGGCTTCGGCCAGTGAAGGTGTTTACACTTGCAGTAGGGCTGCCATTAATGCTCCACACATGGATGTAAGTGCCGGCACATGATACAATGTCTCCCTGCAAAGAGAAATAACACCTCCAGATTTCAATACAGAGTTGCAGGTATTCTTCAGCACTAATATAAGTAAAGCTCATCTATAAACCAAGTTGCAAGGCTGGCACTTTTCAGGAAGCTCCATTCAAGGTGTGTCTGGCCAGCTGAAGAAACCTTTAGGATTATATGATTTTTTTTTAAACTCTACTTAGAAAACCACACTTAGTAGCAACCTATGTGTTCTATTTACAGCATAGACTGTGTTGACCAATTCCTCCACTTTTCATAGCGTAACAATCCAACAGCCTATTTTTAGTACTTTCAGTTTCAAAAGACTGCTCACGTTGACACCGCTCTTTATCACAAAAATATACCACCTTAAATTTCATCTGCTTCCTTATTGGGAACACTCCAAACTAGTGCCAAGGGAAACAGGAGCTGCAGTCTAAAGCACTGGCAGCACTACAGCTAGACCACCACCACCAGCTAATAAACTGTACTTGCTATGCCCTGCCTACATTACAGCCCTCTCCTATCTTGATTTCAGTCACTTAAATCAAGTCACTGCATCTGCTCCAGCTGCAACAGGGTCCATCCAGCCTTGATGGCCATGTACGGGAGCTGGATAAATGGTGTCCAGTAACTCACAGGACCACCAGGGACAGAAGCTTTTTTTTTAATATGTCTGTTTCCACTACAACTGGCACTGCATTGTCACCCAAGGTATCCCCTGTTTCCTTTAAATTCAGCTTAAAGCAAGAGAAGCCAACCAAGGTCATGTATCAAAAGCTCTTCTTAGCTCCTGTGGCAGATCGGTCAGCTCACTCAGAATGTCATACTAACTACACTGCTTCCAGCGCTGTTAATAAATAACCTCTTCTGAGCTCAAGCCACTCTGCATGGAATGCACCCACGCACGGCTCTAGACAAATTACATAAATTATTCCTAAACCAGTTGTTAATCAGTTTTCAGATGAGTTATACAAGTTCTTGCAAATTAACATGAGACCCTAGTGTTTTTTTCCTTTGGTTTAATGATTTCCAACTCTTGCCACTGTTCCCACTGCAGCCTGGTGGATGGAGATTGGCTCTCACCGTTAATTCATTTATACAGAGTGCTGAAATTGGAGCCCTGTGTCCTCGGAGCTGTGTTAGGAAGGAGAGCTTATTCAGATCCCAGATGATGCAGGTGCGATCCCGGGATCCACTCACAATTATGTGATATGCCAGTGACGCTGTTAAGCATGTGACAGTGTCAGTGTGACCCAGCAGTGCCTGCAAAACACAAGTCAGGAGCAAAAGCAGAAATCAGGAGAGAGCACAAAAATTCCACATCAAAACCTCTTACCTGAAAGATTCAAATAACATAACCAGAATATCCCATCAGAAGATGCAGCCACCTTATAAGTCTTAGTTGATAATTATTTCCATATCTGAATATGGTAAAAGTAGTATTTTTCCATTTAAAAAGAGCTCTGACAAAACAAAATTTCAAGGGTCTAATGTTACAGATCCTTCCACTGAAGAAAACCCCATTCTGCATCAGTAGCCTGTTTATAAGGTCAGAAACTGTTCCAGGCTGCACCTGAAATTACATTCTGACTCCTACAGTAACTGCTGATGACTAAGAGAAGACAAAAGAGACAGGAAAGAGTTGCAGCCAAAAAAGCAAAGTCAACTGGAAAGAGGAGAAAAATATGAGCTCCTACTCATATTAGGCCCTATTTTTATATTTTAGGCTTAATCTAACTATTGGAAAAAGAGTCTGAAATACAGTCAGTTTACTGCACCTTACTCAGTTAAAATAAAACTCACTGAATACAGTAAATATATTCAAATATGCTGCCCCAAAATTTAATATACAGTGTTTTGTCATGTACAGTTTTTAAGTAAAGCACTTCAGAAAAGCAGCTTTGGACAGTTGACTACTGCACAAGAAAAACTACTAAATAATTCTCTGAATTTCTTTTCACAAATTCGAGGGAAAGACTTCCTCTAAAAAACAGTCCTTCTATTGGGATGTGTCATGGGTTGACCCTGGCGCAATGCCAGTGCCCCCATGAAAGTATATTTTCCAGAATGGCTGCTGTGAGATGTGACCCAAAACAGAGCAAAGGAGGCTCCAGCTTGGGAATAAGGAGGAAAAAAACTTTATTAATCTACAACATAATGAAAAGAAAGAAAAAAAACCACAGACAAAGTCCAGAATGGAGACCCTCCAAAACACTCCTCCTCCTCCCCCCACCGTTTTCCAGCACCACACAATGAAACAAGACTTTAAATTCATAATCCAGTTACCACCCCTCAAACACCCAACTCCCAGTTCATCAAGGGAGAGAGGAGTCTCCCTCTTGCACCACAGGCTTCCCCAGGAAACACAGTTGAAACCTCCTGTGCTTCCATGTCACACATAACAGCCACCCGGAGAAAATCTGCCCTCGTGACATCTTCTTTCCATGTCCAGTGCTCTCACCACTGTACATGGATCCAAACTGCTTCTCAGCATTTTTCCACTTACTCAAACTTTTTCCTCGCTTGCCCATTTTCTTTTATCTGTCTTCTCAAATCAGTGAGGATTAGTGTTTTTGAAGCTTCCATTGTCCAGGAACAAAAAGGGTTAAAATCTCAGCCGCTGTCTGCCTGGGACTCTGGCTCCCACAGCTGGCTGGTGGCTGGCTGGCAGCTGGGCAAGTTCACCTGGGAGTGCTCTGCTTTTAACCCCTGTGTGTTCTCAGAGGCGTATCCAGGTCCTCCAGTGGCCACACCAGGTGCCAATATTCAAATCTGGCCACTGATTGGTTTAACCACAATTTTCCCAAAAAACACTTCCGTGTCAAACTAAGACAGGATGCTAATGGAACAGTAACACAATTTATAACAATAATACACAGCTGCTAGAATGTTTTGACTTTGTTGTGGTTGGTTTTTTTTTGTTACATTTGTTAGGTTAGTTTTTTCTTCAGTAAACACACAAAACTTACTCTGCACTTAGTGCAGCTGACTTTAAAGCATGGGTGCTTGTTTTAGATTAAAAAGTGCTGTAATTAAAGTAATTATTTTTTTAAAAAAAGAGGAAAAGTAAACTTTAAGGAAGCCTGCTTTTACTGTCCTTCCTGACAGAGTTTTTAAATGGGGATATTACACATAACACTACAAAGCAGATAATTTCACAAAACACACCTGTATAATTTTGTTAACATCACTACCAAATTCCCTTTCTCTCCAGAAAGCTCCTGATAATCCACTATTCTTAAAAACGATGCAATTTTAAAGGTGCATTTTGCCCACTTTGCAGATCACTATCTCAACTCCTCCATTCTCCTGAGATCTACTGGACTCATGGTTTCAAAGGTGAGCAACACACATTACACAATTACTTTGATCTTATAACATTACTTTACAGCTTTATTGTAATTACCTGTTTCAGTGTGAGGGCTTTAGCTTTTTCTTTGGAGACACCCATTTCCCACACACACACTGCTGTGCTTGTTCCTCCAGTGATAACTAGTTTGGGGTTGGGGCAAATGGCACACAGGATCTGACCCCATTCTGACAAGCATTCATAAACAATCACGGCCTAAAAATACAGAAAATAAATTACTTGCAGAACTAGTACTTCGTAGGATAAAAAATAAAAACCTGGCTGCCACCTTGCACTCATTAGGTCATTAAAACCTGGTAAAAAACTGTTATGAGTTAATGTTGTTCTGCCAGCATCCTGGTGAAGACCCTCAAGAGGGAGCAAAAAAAACTGATGCAGCAGATGATTATTTCATTCACATGTGAAATAAATGTCCATAGTTATGTTTTTTTCACTACTGAGTACTGATTGCTGGAACAAATTTCAGATTACAAACCTTGTCTGACTCATAGGTACCCAGTCTGCAGCTGAGGTCTGCATAGCCCCAGGCAAATGTTTTATTCCATGCGGGTGGGATGAGAACCTTGTTCTGTTCTACTGCCAGAATGCCTTTATCAGTACACACGATCTGCCCCACAGGCTCCCTGAGCTCTGAAAGAGAAGATGGGGTTATGTTTTATTGCTGGGAGAGACAAATACTATCTGATCCCTTTAAGAACCTGCTGCTCTTTCAAAGCAAAGTCTCTGTAGTGGCTATTTATACATTCTTAGCATCAGCTGCAGTGCTGGCAAATTTTGCTCCATTCCTAACAAATGCAGAGCCAAATACAGATTAGTGCTTTCTAATTTCCTGACTTAGAGTCTTCTCTCTAAGCCTTGCGATGCCCCATTTAATAGAACATCCTTCTCCCCTTACAGCAGGGAACCACAGATTGCTTTACTCAGCTAGGAATGAAATCCTTGTATAGCATATACCTGCCTTGCAGACAATAAAGTTTTGTTCAGTCCAGTGTCAGATTTGAAGTCAAAAACCACTTTCTTTTGTCTCAGTGTAGCTACCAAGACCATACTTTCCTGCCAGTATTCCTTAGTATTTCTCGGCACTGTGATAAATAATCCTTTTGCTTTGAAAAACACAAAAATAGAGGCTATCACAGGCCCAGAAACAACGTACTCTGAATGTTGTATATTAGATTCAAACTTAGAAAGAGGTGCTTGGGCTCCATTTTATCCCTCTATTTAAAAAGTGTCATATTAAACTGGTGCAGCTATGGTGTTTCCCAAGTTCCTTTAAAGTAGCTAAGAACATAATCATACAGCATTAGGATATTTTGAATTTGTCTCACAAAACTATGGGCAGTAAGAATATTAGAAATAAGAAAGAGATGTACTATCTTGCTGAAAAGTACTATCTTGCTGAAACTCTGAATGCTTGGGCAAAGAAACAGCAATAACTACTATGAGTTTAAAGTTTACCTTTTACTGGGGCAAGAGATGGCCGCAGGTTGTCCAAATGATGGAAAAAGATCTTGTCACCAGTGGAACCAGGGGGCAAAGAGGTTCCCACAGCCTCTCCATTCAGACGGCTTCTAACACGCTTTGGTGGGTGGGGTTTTTTGAAAAGCTGAAATTCACCAAGAAACTAATGATCATCAAAAATTACAGGTTTACAAGGGCACTAGCTTAAAAAGATCATAAATACATCCAATATATCTTCTAAAAATTCTGCAGGTAGGCAAATGCTTTACTGCTCTCAGTATTCACTAATAACTCATGGTGAACGTTTCAAAAATCTTCAACAAACAATACGAAAACCAACAAGGAGCAAAGTTGCTCTGCCCCCTCAGCCTGTGGCATCTCGGTACCCTCATGGAGTCTGTGAGAGTGCTCTTCCAAACACACCACCAGCTGTGCAATGTTGTGCATCATAACTTTTTAAAACATAAAACCAAACTGCCAGGCACATTACTAGTGGAAGAGATGGGACAAAGAAGATGCATGCTACATTGTGCAGGAAAGGAGTGCAAAAATGCACAGCAGCCGTGCCACTGAGAGAGCCTGCCCTGGATCCCCCATGGAAAATAACAGAGGGAAAGAGCAAAATTCTACAGTCACGTAAAAATGTGCTCCAAGAGCACTCACCATCAACAAAGCCTTAATGAAGTTTTGAGTTTCCCAAGTTTACTGCAATCTATTTTCTCTAGCAAAGCATCATGCAATTCCTGGTAGATTTCATCACAGCTTTGTACCTAACAGGCATCTGAGGATGCAGGCAGAGCTTTGGACTCAGCTGCAGTGCTTTTCTATTGCCCTGCTCTCTGCCCCAGTCGCTGTCTGTCCATCTGGCTTTAGCTGGGCCTCGTCTGATTATCATCACAACAGAGGGATTGGTTATTACGTAAGAGGGGAAAACACTACAGCCACTACTTAATTATATTATTGAGAGAGAGCAAGAAAGAGAAAGGAGAAAAGCCACAGAAGACAGATGAGAAGTTCTCAGACTTCCTTCCAAACAATGAGATACAGACAGCTCTAAGTGGGTTGCAGGAAATATCTTGTGGCTGTCCTGAAACATTAAGTGCTGAGAGTTTCCAACACATGGCTTGAGTTCCCAGCCAATTGCTGAAAGTATCTGTGGCTTCCACCAGATCTAGGATTGGAAGTATTTACCAAAGACATTTAAGATTTTCACTGGATAGCAAAAAAGACTCCAAAGAAATGTCCAATAAAAAACCCAAATCAAAACAACCAATACTGAGACCCTCCTCACAACCTGAACACCCAGATTTAATATTACGTTGAATTATTTAATATAGTCTCTTGAAGAGAAAACAAACTTTAAAGCTGCACCAAAAACTGGTCTTTACAGCTCCTTAACTATGGCTGTCCTACAAGAGTGAATCACCCATGAGACTAGGTTAAAAAGAGAAGTTATTACAGAAATTGTTTTATTACAGGGTAACTTCAAACACCTTAGCACTAGGCATTACTTTGAAATTGCACTTTCATTCCTCCCCTATGACTTCGCAGCAGGAACATACTTCCCTTTTCTTTCAATACTGATTTTTAGAGTTGAGCTATAATTTATGCCTTTATTTTAAGGATGTAAAGGGGGAAAAAAAGACATTTCTAATCTCACAAGTAAAGCCCAAAGTCGATCTTTGTGTAATTTATGGAAACATAAATGATTTCATATCACTGGAAGAATATTTATGAATACACTCCCAAGAAGTTTCACTCCTAAAACACCTTCCTGTTTTATATTAACACATTTCAATTTGAGTGTTAACTGGAAAATAAGAATTCTACAAAGGGTATACCTGCTTTGGTATCTGTCCAAAGTTGTTAATGAATCCTATGGTAGCTGTCTCTTTTAAAGGATCATTGATGTTATATATGTCCACTTGTCCCTCATAGAAGAGATGGTGAAAGACATTTACAGCTTCTACTGCAGCAGGACCTTGCTGTTTATAGCCAAAGATCAAGTCAATCCACTCATGCAGATGAGCACTCACAAAGTCACATTCCAGAGCCTGAAATTCAGAAGGCATGCATTAAAATGAGACAAACTGCTCATTGGTTGAGTTTACTACACTTGCCACAAGAGGAAATGCAGAACATGATTTGACATATTTTTGTTACATTTTGACAAATCTTTTCTTTGAAGCATTCTTGCCTCAAAGTACTCTGTAGCCATAAAGGAAGGAGAGGAAACGCTGGTTCTACAGACCTTGGCAACAATCAGACACCAACCGTGAACTCACAGACCGGCCTGTGACTGCACAAATTGAGCTTAGATTAATGTGCAGTGGAAAGTCCCAACAGACATTTTCTACTGTCACCATTAAAATTCAAATTACCTCCCGATGGACTCTGATAAACTCACGAGGATCTCCTTTTGCCCATGGAGGGAGTATTACATCACCAAGTTTAGTGCCATTTTGTTTACAACCTAATAAAAAGAAAAAGAAGGAAAAAATTCGGACTGAAGCACTGAAACTGAACTGCAACAGCAATGGTGAAAAAAAAGTGAAAAAAAAGTGAAAAAAAAAAAGAAAAATAATCAAATTCTAATATCATGTATGTATAAAGGAAGCCATTTCAGTCTTTTCTTTAAAATACTATCTTAATTTTAAATGTCAGCCGATAAAACATGAAAAGTTCTGCATCAGTTGTTCATGTAAGATTGCTTTCAGGAGAAAGAATCCAAATACTCCTCACTAAGGATTCTGAAGAGGAAAACAGCATTTTATCATAGAATGAAATTGTTGTTTTACCCCTGAGAATAGCCTGTACTCCAGTGATGTGTAGCCAAATACTCATTTCCTAACAGTGCAGAGCTAACTGGTATCCCCCACAAGCTCCATGCCCAAGGATACTGATTCAGGCCATTTCCCATGATATGCCCATGGCCTGGGCACAATACATTCACCCTGTCATGGACAGCCCCTTTCTCACTCTGGACATGAAACAGTGGCATGTTGTGATCAACAAAAAATGTATTTCGTAAAACTCCTCAGTTATATTCTTGTTCTGTCACTTGCTGTCAAGAGACAATTCCACACTTCCTATTAACTCAGAGGAACACCTACAAATTTCAAACTTTACAGGGGCACACAAAAAATAAGTGCAATGCTCCAACAGAAACATTACTTGCATCACCAAACTTCAAATCTTCCTTTCTTTTCACCTGGGAGGAAGGGAAGCAGGATTGCTACAAATTACCACAATCAAAAGTACCTCAGTGTTTGACAATTGTTCCTAAAAGAGCCTTTTCTACAGTTGGTCCAATGGTCAATGAAGAATTTCCGATGGTTACAGTCCAAAATTATCAGATACAAAGATAAGTGGACAAGAGCTCAAAATTTTTTCAGTAATACCCATATTCTTTAGTAAAATATAGATGAAAGAGGTTTTGCAGAGTGTTCTTTGAGCTTTGCTTTTCTTTTTTCATAACGCTGTGCTTCCAATCTGTTACAATAGACTTTGAATAAAGGCTTGCAGGCTATTAAAACCTATGATTTGATTAATCTTTATTATTGGTAATAGATTCACAGCACAGAGCTCAGAATATAAGAGCTTAATAACTTAATGCCAGTGTTAAGAGTGACATATAATAAGTAACATGCATCTCCAACAAACAGGTCTCCTACCTTCTGAATAATCACTGTCACAACAGCTGTGACAATTCAAAAAACCTTTAGGAATATTTTCAAATGAAGTTCTAAAAGTGAAGATTTGTCAAACAGATTTTGAGAAGCTTAAAAAAATAAACAACTAAGATGGTGAACACCATCATGGAATAGATTACATGGAGAAAAATGCAAAGTAGAGAAACTTTAAGTAAAACATGATTATTTGTGCATTTTGAACTGGTAAAAAACCCAAACTTGACAAAAATACACCACTCCACACAACAGTCTTTTCAGGGACTAGTTCTGCAATTCTCAGAAGACTTTGTATTAAACTGCTTACAATGAACACTCATGGCTTGAGGAAATACCTGAAGTCTGTCTGGCTCTGTTCTCCCACCCACAGCACTGCTATCAAGCTCTTTTTGCCTACCTAGGTCAAAATTGTTGGAATTGAGCAGGAACTCAGGGAGATAGAAGAACTCAGGGATGAGCTCCTTCACGTCTGCCATGTTGTGCTTGGAGGCGGAGTACCAGGCCTCACGCACGCTGTGGAACATGCGGTCAGCCAGGTCGAAGTGACCGCCCTGCCAGGCAGAGAGAGGAGCACATCAGTGTCACAGCATCCCTCAGCATGGCAGGCTTTGCCAGGAAGGCAAATCAGAACATCCTCTGCCAAATGAAGACACTAGAACATAGCACATTTCTTTCTTTAACGCAACGAATCTCATCAGCTGCATTACTTTCAGGTACATGATAACAGAAAATATAGATAAAGATATACAGAACTTTAAGAAAAGAGTCATCTGTCTGATTTCAAGTTCAGTCTCTTTCAGAGAAACCGCAAAATATTTTTTCACAATAAAACTACAAACTACAAGGGAAAAAAAAAGGTGAATTCCAACACATCTTTTAAAAAGACATATCAAAACCTGCCAGGCAATAAGAACTCTGCTAAAAGGTGTTTCTTCTATGATATTTGATGAAAGCAAAGCTGACTGATCTTACTTCCCAGTGATGTCTGAAATACACAGCAGGCAAGAAACTTGAAGTGAGGTGATGTAAATTTTACCTGTAACCGTAAGAAAATCTGAGTAAAAGGCTCCATCCGGACAAGATAGGAAGCCACGATCATGGCTGAGGAATAGTGAGTCCCATAGTGATAAGCTGGGGTTTCCCCTGCAGATTAACAATCATAAACATAGGAGAAATAAGGTAGTTAGGTGACAGGATCAGTACTAACAGAAAAAAAAAATTAACACTGCATTTTAATTACTCTGTAGCCTTGGACACATTCAGAACTGGAATTACATCTCAGTAATTTTCATTCTGAGATGTCTGAAAGCTTTATATTTTGTCACTTGAGTTTGGGCTGCAGTGCAGTAGCCCTAATTCAACAGGGCTCTGCAAAGCAGTACTGAATGGTTACTCATTTTTTATTTTAACTAACTGAAATGTTGCAGTGCAACTACGGTGATTTCTGCTGAAGAAACATTTCTAAAAAGATCTTTTTTTAATTTTTGGTCTTATTTTTTACTATGGATTTAAAATCTTGGGCAGAAATATGTATCAGAACTGTTGCCTACAGATTTTGTACAGCTTTTATTTTCTTAATTTCCTGGCAAAATGTCTGCACAGCACACTTAGAAAATTCTGATTCGTTTCTAAAAATGAATGTCTTTGCCACCTACTGCTGTTTGACACAGAACAGCACCGCAGTAGTTAAACAGGCCTATCTTTAATGAAAGCACACAAGAAAACTTGCCTTGTCAAACACAGAAGTTTTATTTTCAATATATAAGGAAGCTCTAAAATCATGACCAGGTAACTTAATTGCATCTCATTCTGAGGCTTTTTTAGCTAAGAAGCTGCTGTTTCCTTAGCCAAAAAACCCACACTTTAAGATTAGAAAAGAAAAAGCTAGAATATTGCTAATGCAGAAGCATTTGCATTCTTTGTACTACTAATTTTCATGCAGCAGCAATCAAATTGTATTAGTGGACACAGCTGGTTGTGTGCTTCACGTACCTGCCCATTCCAGTCTTTATATAATATTAAACTCATCTATGTGCAACTGTTCTGTCTTTATTTCTACATATAAACCAAGGCGTCATTTAGATTAAAAACAAACAGCACAGAAAGAAAGCCAATGTCTATTTGTTGTAATTTAGACTTTGTTGGACAGTCACAAAAAAAACCATGGTAGAGTTCTGCACATTCATATCCACATCTCTTTACCCACATTATAAAAATATCTGTGAGTCCCTCCTATGACGACAGGCACATGTTCCTCTGCTCTTTCTGCAGGATGGATTATTACTTACCATTGGGATCTTCCCAATCTTTGTATCGCTTCTTGTACTGGGCTAACCTGTCCTCTGTTTGAGCTCCCATGGGCTTGGCCAGGTTTCTAAATGTTTTGGGATTTGTAAGATCCAGTTCCTTTAAAAATAAATCAGACAATGATGTTATAAAACCAAACCACATCATTTGAAAACTGCTGATTATCACAGTTAACACCACCTACCTCTTAAGGCTGTTATCCATGCTTTCTACACACACAGCAAGTGCAATGTTGGATATGCTTAAAACAGTCCTTCAGTCTGATCCAAGACAGCCAGTGTGTTTTATCTGAAATCACATCTGGGCTCTACACAACTTTTGCCCTGCTCCTCTTATCCTGTCCCCAGGTCCCCCTAATTTTTTTCACAAATACTCAACAAGCCCCCTAACAATATTTTATGTAATGGTCTGGTTGCTGGCAACGGCTGTCCACAAAAGCATTAATAGGATGTTTCACCTTTTTCAAAAACACATTCTTTCACAGTGGGGCCAGATTTCATAGTAGCACCTACCACAGTCTTCTGGACAAGCATGCTTTCTCTGTGGGCTTAGCATACTTCAGGATACACAGTTTAAAGCTAATGCAGACATTTACAGGAACTGCTGCAAGGTAGAGAAGCAAATGTCTCTCTCTGGATCTCAGCCCTCACCTGTGCACAGACCAACAACATCTGTAAAATCAACCCAGCCAAGATTCTCTAATACCCACTTGAGAAGTGGGAGAAACAAAATAGAAATCTTCAACTTATATAAGATTACTAACAAGGCTGACAAGATGTATTATTTACCTCTGAGTCATAGTCTGCAAGGATCCAGGGGAAGACAGGGTACTGCATGAGGTCGTTATAGGATCTGCCGGCCAGAGTGTTCAAGTGCATCAGGTACTGGAAGTTACTGATTTCTCCTCTCTTAGGGAAGACAGATAACAGCACAGTAAAGTTTTCACTTTACAATCAAATGTCAACCTGCCAGACTGTCAATGTGCAGCCCTCTTCAAACATAAAAAACTTACTTCAATATTGCAATGCTCACTCTACTTTTACTACAGCCCTCCCCTGCAATTCAACAGTAGAACCATTTCCTATTTGATGATATAATGAAATACTAAAAATTAAATGCTGAGATACACTTTCTACAACAGTATGTTCCACCTGTTAGAATAAGAGGATGCAACTTATATGTATTGATTATTTATGTATCACTACAAAATGTGGAATTTTATACAAAAAATACCCCAGCATTTTCATACTTACTTCCCATCTTTGAGTAACAGATTTTTCTCCCACTAAAGTGCTAAGCAAGCCAGACCTAGCAGGAAGAAGAAAGTGAATTTCTTGACCTTGCAGTAAGAACTTGGGTTACATCTTCACAAGACAACCCAAAATTTCAAGAGTAAAAGTTATAAATTGCAATTATTAGAAGAACATGTAACTTTTCCTTTTTGCTTTTGCAGTAACTTTTTAGAATTCTAAACACACACTGTAAAAATTATGCAATTCAGTTCATGTGGTGGTGATGAGTAAAATATTTTTAACAACTTAGATAAATCTGATGGCTTCAGCACTCCAATTCCTTTCACAATGTATCAGCATACTGAGAACATTAATTCTGATACTCTAATACTATCAGATAATCCTGATATCAATGCAAGCATCATTTATTGGAAACTGATAAGTCACAGAGGTTGTGAGGAACAGAATCACCTACCCTTGCTCTACGCTGGTGTTTGGTCTCTGCCCAGACACTGACTCCGAGCTGTCAGTCAGAGATGGCACCACAGCCAAAAACCTGCAGCAGCAGTTAAAAGATTATGATTAGTGTTTCTGCCCTTGGGATGTCATCTCCTTAAAAGCAGCATGCATTTAGTACAGTTACAGACTTCCTTTTGAGCAGCTCCACAATATCTCCAACAAAATCACAGGAGCCTCTTCTACTGAAGGCATGTAGTGCCTTCTAGTGGCTCTTTCCTGCAACAGTAAGGTGCTAGCAGGCATCAAAAAAGCCTCCACATAGGTATTTGCAAACATTCACGTTAAATTCTCTAATTTATTTTACATTACCTTTGATAAACTTTGTTTCTAACCCCTTTCTGGAAAGCTAGAAGATAGTTCCGTCCATCTCCTGAGAAAACTTCAATTGCAATTGGCTGAAAACAAAGAGGACAAACCCCATGTCAACAATAACTTATTTTCTTGTCCCCTCTGAAGGTCAGGCACAGAACTACATGCAGCACTAAGTTACTGTGAAGCAGACTTTGTTTAGTGCAACCAAATGTTTTATTTTCGGACCACTGACATTGACTAACATGCCCAATAACTTAAATCTGGGTAAGTTCTAACAAGGATGTCCAACCTAAGTACTTCAATTTCAACACAATCAATAGCTTCACTTTCCAAATACTCTTCAGCTATGTACTGATTTCATTTCTAAAAATTACATCATCAAAACACTCGAAATATAGCTTCCGCTATCCAAATATGACATCCAAGTTACCTGCAAAAGGTATCTCCTTTTATGCACCTCCTTGATATCTTCATATGCGAAAATGCTGCAAGTTCTTTTGAGTTGACTTGGACCTTGCCTTGCTCCCCTAGGTATGATTGGCTCATGCATCCTGTAAAGGAACATAAACAGGCACGAGAGAAGTGATTAAAAAGAAGAGAAATTTTCCTCTTGGAAAGAATTACCCAATTAATTCATATGAGAGTCCAGTTACAGAAACAGCTCATAACATATTTTCACAATATACCATACTACAAATTGCTCAGAACCTGAGGTCTTCCTGCATCTTACATTACCTTGGAGTTGACTCCTCAAAAACCTCACTGAATACTTTTTGTTCAGCTTCTAAGGATCAAGGAAACTCTCTATGAATGTACTCACTTTGGAGGCAGTGTCTCGATGTCCCGTATCTCCCTGGTGGCTGTCATGGTAAACCCATCAATGACGTAGAAGTGCTCTTTCCCAAAAAGAAGCAGCCCCTCGCTGGTGTCAAGGCCCTGAACACGAGCACAGCGGTACATGTGCTGGATCTATGAGGAAAAGCAGATGCTTAGGGAAAGCAGGTTAAGGAGCACAGACTCAGACCACTGCTCTATTAGAACAAGTCCCAGACACTACTGTATCACTTACACATACAGCAAAAATCCTGTCAGTCTCTCTTTTAATCAGACCTAATGCCAGTGACTAGTAATCGGGGAAGAGGTTGGATAAGGCCTCGTTGGTGTGATATAAATGTATCTATTTACCAGTTTATCCACTTGCACCACACTGCCTGAACATATTTTCGAACCTGCAGCCTACTCAACCATGATCACAATGCTATTTAATGGAATACTTCAGATGGACAAATCCTGAAATACCAAATACGCAGCATGGTAAATCAACATTGATCTTGGGGATAAAATACTACTTATCAAGGTTTCCCATTCTAATAAGGCAACAATTAATTAGGAACAGTGTGTCAAATTCAGCACTTATATTTTCAATATTTATTTTCTATCCGGATCATTAAGTTAACAGGACAATAAACCAAGCATGGATAGCTCATAGCCTTCATTTCAGGACAGTGAAATTGTGAATTGTTCCCTTGCAGGCAGAAGTTAAAAAAGAAAAGGATAATGTTTCCAGTACAGCATTTTTAGGGTCAGGCAAACAAAGTACATGTTTTAAGGAAGAAGCTGATGAAATATACAGATCAAGGAATATATACAGGACATTTATTCATGTTTGGAACACACAATGAAAAAATTCCAATACATTAAGTTCTTAGTGTGTTTGAAATACACAGTACCTTCTCCCCTTCTTCAAGAAGTCGAAGCAAAGTTGTATTGTCAGTCTTCTCCTCTTCATCAATTGAACTCCCCTCAACAATTTGATCCTGTGACTGGTCCTGGTTCTCATCATCTCCTCCATCAGGAGCAGAGCGAGATCGTTTCAGGGGAGGCTTCACCAGGCCTGGAAAAGAACAGATAAATGTCATAAAGAGACATAAAAAATTAACTTAAAAAAACCTAAAATCTTTCAAATTACTGACCCAATGCTAAGAGAGAAAAACAAGAGTTTTGTTTTTCCTGCGTAAGTCCTGCAGGACTTATGCTTGTCTTAATGCAAATGCATGAGAGGATGACAAACCAAAACATCTAACCTTTGACTCTCGCAATAGTGTCCTCCCCGTGCTCTGGCTCCTGCTGAGTTGTTTCACCCACTGCGTTCTCTTCTATAGCATCCTGGAAGACCGCGGGGTTTCCGGAAGCCAGGCGCATGTAGTACTCCTTGCTGTCATAACTGATGGCTCTCCGGTAGCGAGCAGGTTTCTTGGGAATAATGGAAGCAATTGCTTGGTCAGCCAACTCCTCAGCCCCCTCAGTGAAGGTCTTTCGGGAACAACAGGGTTTGCAGGACAGTGCAAGCCCATTGAGTGTTTTGTGAGTGCTCATACATCAACACAGACAGGAACAGAGACTCTTCAGGAGATCTGATCTGTTGGCTAATTTGCAAGGAGCTATAGTGCCACTCAAGCAAACATGGGGTTGCAGAAAAGCCTGCAGATAAAACTAGAACATGGGGAGTAGGTGTAGTCAGTATGTTATGAACTGTCATAAAAGGCTGGGATTCTTGTGCTTAACACTGCTTGCTCAGAAGGCTATTTTATCATCTTTTTACTCCCTACCAACATATGCAGTTTATTTCTTAGCCAGCTGACTTCTTTGTCAGGCAGTAATTTGAATAAAAAATTGCCTCAAGAAGATACAATGATGTGAAAGCTGGTATGAACTTAAAGCCAATCCTTTGTGCTGAACTAAAAGCACCCAGGGATTGGCTTTAAGTCTCAAAAATTCTTCATTGATTTAGTTGCTTCTTTTTCTAGTAAAGTTTCTGATGGCTTATGGGGAGGAGACTGGCATGAGAATATGCATGTACCTGAAGTAAGTATTTGAGCATTGTTTGTACCTTTGTGTGGTGTTTTTGGTCTCTTTTTGTGGGGGATTTTTTGCTTTGTAGAGCGTTTGTTGTTTTGGTTTGGGGTTTTTTTTGTGTGTGTGATGTTTCCTTCCTCTTTGTCTGTCCCAACCCCCATCACAGGATAATTATTACGTTCCTCACTTAATTAAGGAAGCAACATTCAGAATAGAATTCAAACTAGCTTTATTACAAGTTGATGCTCGGGATGATAAAGATGCTAAGATCAGCAACATGGAAATTTATTATTCAGGTCAAATTGGCTGCTCCCAAAAATCAAAAATTTTAGGCACTGTAATTTAATTTGCTCACTTATGTTTAACCAAGTCTTCACTCCTTATCAGCACAAAACTGCCACTTAAACAATGCTTAAACATTTGTGGAAACAACTTATGTATAACCTACAAAGAGAAATCCTTTATAGCACTGCTAAGGTGAAGGAAGGAAAACTATAATAATTTATATTAGATATTCTGTATAACAGAATTACTTACATTTATATGAATTAGGTAATTGTAGAAGGTAATTCAAAATGAGTGAATGCACATTACACACTATTTAGTGATGGGCAATTAACAGAGAAAGGCATAATACTGAAATGCTTGCAGAGAAGCAAGCAAGCTTTTTAAGAAAGGATTCATATTTCTTAAGCAAATGTGTGCATTTTATTAATAGCAAAACAGAGAAGAGTCAGCTAAGACAAAATTAATATGGGCTTTAACAAAAGTCGGCCTTTTAAAGCTCATTATCGACAAAAAGGAGAAAAAACGCTCTGCAGATCCTCTCTTAGAAGGAAACACTTTCCCAGTAAGTGCTTCCAAGCGATGTGTTGCCCATTACTAAATGTGTTCCACTAACCAATAGTTTCAGGTCCCAAAGCCACAACACTCCACACAGTGAGAACAGTGGTAGCACAGCCCAACGCAGCCTGTTAGTGTGCAGCAAAGAAGAGAAGGTCTACAGAAAGTTTTATTAGGTGAAGGTTGAGGACAGCATAGTCACATCTTCTAATGTGATTGTTGAAAAAACCCTTAAGTCTGCAATTGTTTACTGAAAGAGCAAGTTGAAAGCCAAACGAAGAAGCCTTGTTAAGACTGCCTAACATGCAGGAGAAGTTGTATTTATTTTACATTCTTTTGGTCAGTGTACTTGTTTCTTTACCTTTTGAGGAATGGTATCATCAGATGTCTCAGGAAGTCTGTTTGAGAAGTCAGACTGGAAACAGGGCATCAATTACATCAGAAAAAGAACACGTTTGAGAAGAATGTATGATGGCACATTCTCTACTTCATGTGAATTAGACTGTCACTACAGCTACTGTGTGTCAGACCACAAGCAGGCAAAAATATCTAATAGCTTAAAATTGACAAACTTCAATGTTTTCTCTGCTATTTTAAAGTACTTTGACACTCAGACATAATTTGAGGGAAAAAAATCCTGCATGCATACACACATGCTTAAAAAGAAATAATAAAGACTGCTTCCTTTCTTAAAAGCAGTGTTCCAAAATTAACAGGAACTAACTGCAAAGCTTTCAAAGGCCACAAACATTTCTGCTCCACAGCCCATCTTCATCTTCACGGATTGATGAAAGTGCATTTCACAAGTGCACCCAAACCAAGGCCTGCAGCCTGTTTTGTTTCTTTTTTTATTTATTTTTTTTTTCCATCCTCAGATCACTGTTTTCCACATTATCTAGATTAAGGCCAAGAACTCAGACTGAACCTCACACAGTAAAGGAACTTTCAGCCTCTGGAGGCTTGTGAAGATGCCAGTGCTGTTTGTTGGCAGGATCACTCACAGCACACCTCACATTATATTGCAATATATCCAAATTTTCTTGGTTTTGAGCCAAGTGACTCAGTCCCTTCCCTAAATATATCATGAGGAACAAATGGACTTTACCAACCATTTAGGACAGACAGAAGAATATCAGGTCATACCAACAGAGTAAAATATCTTTCTTAAGAAAAACCTGTCAAAAAACCAAAATGAAACAAAACAAACAAAAACCACAAAAAACCCCATTTTGCAACAGGGTGTGTAATCACCCATCCCAAACTCCTGAATACTTACCAGCAAGTTTGTTTCCTGCTCAGCCTCGGGCATGTAGGGATACTGGGTATAAAACATGTCATTCCGCACCATCTTTTTCCTCATTCTGCAGGGACCCTCAGTCATCTCCAGCATCCACTTGTCAAGGTGGGAGCCAATGGGGGGCCCCCAGAGCCCTCGCTCTCGCAGTAACTCGTACTCGATTTGAGACCACTCCTCGGTCACGTATTTCGACGCATTCTGCTGACGCTGAACACAAAGACATTTGTAAATGCACAGAATTTGAAAAATGATTTTAAGAATGAAACCAAACAGGAGGACTTCCTGTCCTTATTTGCACAGGAGAGAGAAGTTCAATGAAGCAAAGTTTGGTGGCTGGTTTTTTTTTTTTTAACAAATTGCTTTGAATGACCTGTTTCTCTCAGAAGTTAATTCTTAACATTTATAGCACGTAGCTCAGCAACCAGTTTGAACAAAATGTCTTTGGGAATGTTTGGCAGAAACCACAGGGTGGAACAATTTCATTCTGGAAGGCACAGATCAGCCACTTTATATTACAGCATAATACCATAAAATTTTCTTTGTGTTACTATGAAAGTAGCATTTAGACACAATGCTTTTCCACATTTCCTCTTAATTTTTCTACAATGCTTTAGAAATACGGTGTATTTCCAATCTCTCTCTTTTTGTTCCCTGCTTTTGTTTTTTTTACACTTGTAAGGAATTTAAGCTTCTTAAAAAAAATTCACACTTAACATGTGATATTGTTACGAGAGTTTTCATCTACAACAAGATCAAAATGAGTTTCCTCATTTGTTTATGTGATTGTACCTAAAAACCCCTTAAAAATAACAACTGTATGTAAACATCCAAGCATTTTATCTATGAGAGCCCAATATTTCACAAGCCTCATACTGAAAAATGGCATTGGCAGGCCAAAGTATCAGTGTCAGGTAATTAGCACTGCAAGCCATCCTTACCTCCTGGTATTCTTTATACTGCATGTCAACCAGGTCCCGAACCACTGCAATGTGAGTAAACATCCACTGGGAAATTTCCTAAGACAAAAACAAGGTGACAGAATAAAACAGAGTAAAACTTTATAAACAACAGTTTGTTTGAATGAAAAGCCTAGGAATACACCACATTGCTACACTTGCTCACAAAGAATAGTTCCTTAAAATAAACATTCAGAACATTCCCAAACAGCCAAAGATTGGCACTGAGAAAGACTACTTTTCCCTTCTTCCTTTTAAGTAATATTTTGTGGATGGTGCCTAGTTTGCTGGAAATCCTCAAGACCCCCCCCCCCCCTCACTTTGTCCCATGATATCTCTGTTTTCACTTATTGCTTCCTCTCCTGATACAACCAGGAACAGTTCCTGTCAGCTCAGTTTGTTAAGCTCTTCCCTTTCCCTTTCATTATATACTTGCTCACCAGGAAAAGGAACTGAGAGCACTGAAAATTCATTAATTTCTCAAAGTCACTGACTAATTTTCAGCTCAGAAAGATAACTAGCAACATATTTTTCCACAAAACTTTCAAACCTTCTTTCCATCTTGAGGGCAGAATGGAAAAAACCCCAACATCTGTATCACAGCTTCCATTTCAGTGCAGTATTGCAAACTGAACTTAAGACCCAGACTACCACCACTTCATGAACCAGAAGCAGCTGAGCAGTCTCACCAACAATGAAGGGTTGACTCTTAGCTTAATGTTAGATATGCAGATGGACCTACTAAATTAGACACACAGAAGCAAGATGCCCAGTCTGGATAGTCAAAAAAGGGAAAGACAACCAAGCACAAGATAATACT
The DNA here is from genome assembly GCA_013397555.1 of Urocynchramus pylzowi. Classification (NCBI taxonomy): domain Eukaryota; kingdom Metazoa; phylum Chordata; class Aves; order Passeriformes; family Fringillidae; genus Urocynchramus; species Urocynchramus pylzowi. Next base: position 262,536 of record VZRH01002600.1, read on the forward strand.
TCACACTCTGCAAGATACCCCATCTTGGGATATTTATCACAAATACTGAACATACATTGCTGGATTTTAGACTGCATGTTATTTCTTGACAGAAAGTACCTGTATGGAGAGATTGTGTTTACTCAGCCCACTCTCCTTGCGGTTTCTTCTGGAACCAGTCAGTTTAGAGAGGCCAAATCCACTGCTGACTCTTGAAAGTTTGGACTGTGTGGTTGGAACCAAAGCCTCTCCTCGACTGATGCATTTTTTCTCATGAGCTGAAAAACAAAGTGTTTTTAGAAGGGTTTTTTTTTCCCCTCCCCCCCATTATATTTGTTTTTTTAGATAGAATGACCTTTTCTGTTGCTTAAAAAAAGGTGTAACTGTACTCAAACTCTTTCTGCAAATATACTGGCCATCAGGGAGATATTGGAAACCTGAACAAACATCAGCCAGGAACACAGAAACACAGACACTGCAAAAACAAGTATTCCAGGTTTCCAAATATGTTTTCTGTAAATACAAGTTAACCTCAACTACTTCAGAACTGTGAAATCATCAAATGAGACACATCTATGGAATCGTAATTTCTGCTGTCTAAACTCTTGCTAATTCAGTTAAGCATCAATTGATCTTTATTACATGGATGCAGAGTTAATTTGTCCGTAACTTGTTGTCCACCAGGATTCCCAGGTCCTTTTCCTGCAGAACTGCTTCCTACGCTGAACAGATTTCTCAGCCAAGAATTAGTCATAGCACCACTGCTGCTAGAGAAGGACTACTCAGCCACCGATTTCCCATCTCATCACCAGACCCAGAGTTTGCAGGCTGCACCCAGACATGCTCAAGAGCATCCCCCTCCCTGCCTGGCACATCTAATCTATGGGAATGGTAATAGAGGTCACCACAATCCAAGGGTTTATGGGTAGGAGCTCAATGCCTCTACCACTGTAATCCACAATATGCTATTTGCTAACTCACAGAGGGCCCTGTGCACTGGAGTGTAAGAATATCCTGCATATGGTCCAGTTTCTGAAGGATTCTATGTTACACAGTGCCAGTTTATAGAGTATTTACAGCTACAAAAAAGTTAAGCCTATATTAAAACATCCCGTGCATACAGTTCATTCTGAGGAAATCCACCCTTCAGGACAGACAAATCCTCAGTCAGGACTTACCCAAATGATTTTGCCAACACTTCAAACTCACTTCCTCAATGAAAGGTCTAGCAACAGTTATATCCACTTGGCCACGATCATTGACAGGTAGTGTCACTTTGAAAACTTCTTCCAAAACCTGTTTTTTACTGTGGATCAGCTCTGTCCACACTCTGTTTATGGCTTTTAAAAGAAGCTGGCGACCTGCATAAGATCACAAACAGCAAGCCTTCTACAGTGCTTGTAGAATTGGTATTTTTACAGTAGTGAAATGAATAATTTCTGTGATTACACTGTAGTTTCTCCCCTCCTTGCATGATGCGTGAAATGCCATTGGCCAGAGCACCTTTTTTTGCAATTATGTATGCTATCAGAAAGTCTAACAATTAATTTTGGCAGTTTTTTCTCTGTGAATTTGAAACACTGGCTCTGATTAGGTGTGACTCATCTCCCACACCCATCTATTAATAAAATGAGATTGAAAAAACCTTATAAGAGTCTGTATCTATAAATATATACATAATTCTATACATACATTATGCTTCAGCATTTTTACATATAATGTGTGCCTAAGTACCTGTGTCAACATTAAATACACACATTTAAGAATCACTGAATACTTTCTTCCATAGCTAGTTCATAAATTTCATTTGAATGAAATATTGTAAGCGTGCCACAAAATAGTAACTGTTTAGTTTATCCCATATATTTCTTATCTTAAAATAAGCCACTTGTATTGCATTTAAAACAGTGCATATAAAACTGTATTTCTATTTCTGGAACATGTCCAGAAAACAATGAAGAGCTCTTACTATTTTAACAAAACATTAATTTATCCTCAATGTGTCTATCTTAGTATTTCCAAGAGTCTTTTTATCTATTTTTAACGTATTTTTGTACACACACAGCCCCGACACCCCTCCAGAGAGTAACTGGGTAACACACACATACTACACAACCCTGCCCCGAGTCACTGGGGTAAAAGATTAGTGATGACAATACAGAAGTGGCATTAGGAGTCATCTGTGGCTTTGCTATTCTCAGATTACCTTCACTGACATCTTGATTGTAGACTCCATCTGGTTCTATATCAGAGGGGATCATAATGTGCCAAGTTGTCATCCTGGCTTCTGCTTCCAATCCAAACCCATCAACATTGCTACAAACACACAATGGATTTACAACCATCAGAATAAAAAGACACAAAAAACCCAAGCCAAGATAAAGCAGTTGATTTTGTATCAGATTCACAAAGATTAATAGACACTACTAGAGCAAAGCATTTTCACTTCTGTCCATCTGAGTTCTGACAATTTGTGGTAACAAGCTGAGCTGAAGATTTATGAAGAGATGATGTGCCACGGATACTGGTGTCACTAGCAGAAGATGGTGATATTTGAAGAAACACAAAACAGAGGAGGCCAGAAATGGAGAACACTGGGGTTTGACAATTGTTACTAAGTATCTTTGGATGAAGCACAAGTTGTGTATCTTCTTGGAAAGAACAATGAAAATGCCAGGCTGGCATTTGTAGCAATGCAGGAAAGTAGGTGTCTACAGCATTTGTCACAGACACCTGATATAATGCATGACTGGCCTTACTCAATGCTATACAGAAGAATTACCACGATATTGAACTTGTATGAAATGATTCAACAGACAGTAAATCCAGTGACAGGACCCTCTGAGTACTAATTACCTAGCACCAGTGTTTCCTTCTATCTTGAAAACATTTCGATTTATAAAAACAACAAAATAGTTGGATAAACACATTTGTCAGTATTTAAAATACCTCTGCAAAAGGAGGTAAAATTGTTCTCTATTTCCAGGATGTTCAAACCTAATTTTGTCTCAAAATGAATTTCTTAAGCTTGCTTGCAACTCACTGGCTGGAAAATTATAAACAGCCCTCCAAAATTTGGTGACTTATTTGCAAGGTGAATAAAAAAGGGTAATTTTAGTACTTCCCTGCCCTGGCTGTGGAATGCATTTCTGCCTGAGATATTTACCTTCCCACATGTAGATTAATCAAGCAGTGAGCTAGGCAGCTGATGAACTCCTGATCATGATTTCCAGGTCCCAAAATTAAGTTCCTGTTTACAGTAAGGACCCTTAGGGAATCAAGGAGAGCCACTTGCTGAGGAACAGTTTTGTGCGCTCTTGAGAACTGATACAGGATGGTTCTGTTCAGACAATGATAAATGGCATCCAGCGAGAGTCCCTGAGATCTTCTTTTTGACTGATGAGAAGTAAAAAAAACATGATCAGAAGTAACAGCAACTCATTTTACTGGCACATAATCTTCCCTTGAATTGACCCAAACTCACTTTCCAAAACTGGCATTTTACTGTAAGTGTCAATTCCATTAATTTCAAGGACTGAAATGACATTAATGATTAAACACCTTGAATTTTAACATCTATAAAGATGCTGCTGATTTCTAACAGTAAGTCTTCTAACAATTTCCAATAAAAGTGTGTGAGGAAGGTTCTGAAAAATGTCAAGTTAAATTTAGGGAGCTTCTCAAAATTAATGTGAGGCATATTTTATTGTTTACTTTGGGAGGATTTCTAAAAAATAATGTGATTTGAGAGCAGTTCTTACTCAATTGCTCTGCACAGAAATATGTGCTAAGAAAGCTCAGTAAAGAGAGAGTGAGCCTGAGAAAGAAAAGCATATTTCTGTGCTGACTTCAACATGTATCACTAGCAGATTGTTTAGTGACATCACTCCATGCATTTCCACATAATCTGCAAAAATGGTTTTTCAGGCAGTGTAATACAACAGCCCTGTTACCTGTGCAATGAGCTGAATTATGAAGTCCACAAGAAGCTTGGATTCTTTGTTGAACATGCCCTGCCAAAGCTTATCTACCACACGCTGTGTAAAATAAAACACGTTGTTCACCAGCACTTGGTAGCTCCCTCCACTCGTTATAGGCAGAGATGCATCTTCACCTAGGTAAAAAAATAACCTCAAAGTTTTCTACATTTATTGAATAACCCCATCTGCATAAATACATTATTAATTTCACATTAGTTTATATTTCTAGACTTCCATAAAAGAGAAAGAGATTCAGTCAATGAAAGCTAAAACCTCATGGCTTCCCTACAATAGGACTTTCCCTTTGATGTAAGCAACCACAGCTCTGGACTTTTATTTTATCTTATAAAAAATTATTCTGGATTTTTAAAACATGATTCTGGATTTATTTTACTAATGCACTGCACCCACCGGAAGACAAATTACTGCTGTGGTAAGAAATGGGGAGCCTTACAAGGAAGTTTGAACAGAAATACATACAGACCCTCATGACACCTGGGATGGAGGCAGAGCAGCCCAAGAGGTCCTGGGAAGTCCAGCCAACCACCATGAAATGTGATTTGGCCCCCTAAGCCATGTAGTTTTTGTGAATAACCTATTTTACAGCTTTGGTACAATCAAGGTAGGGAGGGAAAATGCAAGCACATCAACACCATTTGGGGAGGGGAGGGGAGCGGAGAGGAGAGGAGAGGAGAGGAGAGGAATTAAGACTATCAAAGACAGAACACCAAAACAGAAAAAGTCACAGAATCAAAATCTGGTGTCCCAATCAATAGATTGATTATTAAACTTCGTTATATTACCCAATAAAACATCAGCTGCAAGTAGGTGGTCCATGACTCCATCCAAAACATATGTCTGAAACTCCTTCTGCTGGGTTCGTGTTGATCTTTCAGGAGAAGCCTAAAAAAAGATATTAAAATAATATTAAGATAATTAATATCTCTGAGCAAAAAAGAGGGAGAGGGAGGGTGTTCTATGTGATTTCCTTTTTTCTCAGCTCCCATGAACTACATTTTTTTTTCTCTTAACATTCTGTCTCAAGTAAAAAGTTTTTGCTTTATCAAAAACCTAAGCATGCACATCGAGTATATATTGGTTGCATGCAGTCTTGCAGAGTAGGCATTATTCCTTTTTAAATACAGGAAATTTATCTTCTGCCGTAACAGGTACTGGAAAAGAACACATTCTGAAAAGTTGCATGAAGCTCTCCTCTATAAACACATGTTCAACCTGTGATTTCCTCAGCTGACACAAGTCACCTCCTTCAGTAAACAATGAGCAGATGGGACAGATCAAATTTTTAAGTTGCAGAAAGAGAAATAACAGTAAGTTTGGCAGTGTGTACCTACCCAATCCTATTTATGCTAACGGGTGAGTAACACTGACAAGTGATAACAAGTTAAAAGAGCTGTGAAGAACTGCAGCCACTTGAACATGATCTCAAATATGCCTCCCAGTGTCTGTGGATAAGACATCATCTGACATTTCATTTGTTTTTGCTTTGTAACAGCAAAGAGGTGCCCAACTGACCCAGGAAATTTGTTAGGAAATATACAAGCATGCAAACATGGCCCAAAATTCCTGCAGCTTTCAAAAAAAATCAGGGAGACTCAGCAACAAGTAAGGTGAGGTAACTAACAGGCAGATCAAGGTGAATGAGAAGTGATGTGAACATTTCAAAATGTACTGTCTGAAAGTGTAGGCAGTTAAATAGTAACTGAACTTCTCACCTCCTTGCCTCACCATTAGCAGGACAATGCTTTCTTCAAGTGTCATGAAGTTCAGAAGTTGATTTACAGCAAGATAACAGTTATTTTGTGAGGTTTTATAGTATATGGCCCCATATGTCTTTTTATCTAACTGACACCATCTATGGTACAATTTCTTTTTATCTAACACAAACAGAACAGAAACCCTAATTTCTGCAGGAGTTTTGTATTTTCAACAAAGTCAATACAGATGTCATGGTTGAAAAGGTGTTTAACCACTGTATCATACTCCACAAAATAAAACTTGAGGAAAGCTTCTTATGCTGGTTTTCCAAGCCATTAAAGAAAGGTAAACAAGCTACTCTTTATGAAACATTAGTATTTCTCTTTTTTCCCACCCTTATTTCGTGACAATTCCACTGAATCTCAGGTCATCACTAGCCTAACTTTGTAAGGCAATAGAAGAAAAAACATTTTAGGAAAATAAGATGTCACAACTAAGCTCAAATAACAAAACCAAACCAAAACACAAACCACAAAGAAACTCTACCTCTAGCAGAAGGTCTACTAGTGGAGTCTGTTTGCTGGCTGGTGTGAGACATAGGTTATCAATGATCATCACACGCATGAAGTCAAACACGAACTTCTTGGCAGGGTGGTTGGTCAGGTAGGTCTTGGTGCCCACATTGCAGTATTCTGATTGGCTCCTGTTCATGCCAGAATCAGCTGCAAAGGCTTTAAACTCTTCAGCTGGGGACCCAACTTCATCATCGAGATCAGTGACCTGTAAAAACCAGCATATTAAAACTGTAGAGATCAGCTAATTAACGGCAGTTTCTTCACTTCTCTATTCTTTGCTTGTCTTTCTAAGGGTATTTCACTTCACATTTTGCTTCTTAAGAAGCCTTTTTAGAAAATTATGATGTTCAGAATCAGTTCCCCAGTATGGAAACATCCAGTTTTGGATTCCCAAGGCAAACGATGATCTGGCATGAGTTACATTTCATGCTCCCTGACCAACAGAATTGGGCGATTTCTAGATACTCAGCAAAAATAAATGTTCTCATTGGGAAAAAAAAAAAAAAGAAGAAAAAGAAAATTTTTGAAAAAGTTATTAACTAAAGCAGTTAAAATAAAATCAAGACAGAAGCCAACTAAAAAAAGGTCATCAAGCTTACATAACATAAAGCAAAAAAGGAACTGAGCCCTTTTTTTTTTCTTTTAATACAATACCTTCATCAGAGTGCAGTTATGGGTAAGCCGGTTTCCCAAAAATCTCTAAAAGAAGAAGAAAAAAAAAAAAGGGTCTCCACAGCTTTCCCATTTCTGATGAACAGAAACCTTGAAAGGCTAGCTCTTAAAGAGGACTGTAACAAAAGCACAAACAGTAATGAAAGCTGTCAAATCCAGAAGACTCTATGCAACTCCCTTCTTTAAATGAAAGAGGAGACAATATGATTTCCCTCAACAGGCTTCTTGCATCGCCAGCTTACATGTCAAGTAACCAAATGTTCTGAGCATTTGGTCTGCTTTAGCAGGAGAGTGTTTTCAAGAAATTAAGAGAAGCCCAAATACATAACCTTTCTATTTTTAAGAGCAATCTCAGAAAAGCTGAAAGACCTTTTAAAAAGTTAAGAATCTTCTCTCAAGGCTGAATTTAGATTTTAATGTTTTGTTGCAGAAATCTGGCTGTGATTCAGCTATTTCACCAGGCACTGATTAGTGCTACACATTTGGGAAAACAAAAACACTGGAGGAGTAAACCAATTTGGAGTGAGGAGCACCCTCAAACAGCAAAGAGCTCAAGTTGCCAGGAAGCTACCCAGAATTTCAAGGGATCTAGTAGTTAAAGCCTGCTTAGAGACACAAGGCTCCTCTAAAAACTCTGTACAGGTGAATGCCAAATCAGCATTACCAGTTTGTAAGTGTTTGTTTTTTTTTTTTTTTTTTTTTTTGAGAGAGCAAGCTCCTAGAATCTACTTTAAATGCAAGTTTAACAAAAAAGCAAAAAAAACCATGTCTTTATGAGAGACTCACCAGCAGGCACTGTTAAAAATTGGTCTCCCACTTTTATTGACAACAAAACAATAGCACATCACAAGTTATTATTTCCTAAAGTTTTTTATCATACTCTCCATAGTTCTAGCATTTGGCAACTCTAGACTAATTATCCCTCCATGTTCTTAATAAAATAACTTTTAGATGTTAGCTAACAATATCTGGTTTTTTTCCTTTCCATTCATATTCTGGAAATAGCATCATTTGCAAATGACACTAGAATCAAAGAAAACTTCAGCCAGCAATGCAACTAAAGTTAAATTCACACTCTCTCTTGGCTTGAACTCAATAGTTTCCGGAAATACAAGAACACTGTTTTGTGGTTAAGCCACAAAAACAGAAATGGGAATGGGAAGTGTGAGGAAATAGAGGTTTTAGGTTTCATCACATTTTCCAGAGCAGAGGGCTGACAGTCTCTTTTGCTTGTGTAAATTTGAGCTAGCATTTTTCATTCTATTGAAAATAATGTCCACTAGAAAATAAGCAAACTGTTGATTGCCCCTAAAATGGTGCTTCTCATATCCCCACACAACAACTACCCTCCAGTTTAACACACTCTTCTCTCAGTTTCACAACCCAAATACAAAACATCCAGATCAGCCCTGATGATGACCTCTTGTGCAAGTGAGTAGAGCTTTATCTTGGTATGACTGGTAATTGATAAATCCTCAAAAGTAATGTGAAAAATTGAACAGGCAAGCAGTTGGATTTCCTACCATCTCAGAGTATGGTCGGATGTTGAAAGGAAACACTGTTGCTGCCAGCGCACACAGGAACTCAGGACTCATCCACAAGGAAATGAGGTCGGGTACATTGTGATACAAATACCGGAAGAACTGCATCAGGGTAACTGGATATTCCCGAAGCCAAGAGCCTTCTTCCTCTGACTGCCAGGGCTGGGTTGAGAAACAAACACCACATTAGCACAGACAGCACCAACTGAATATTTATTTCAGAAAGGAAGAACACGCTTTCAAGCATGTCTTAAACAGGAGACCAACTGCATTTTACAGCACATCATCGACTGTGAGCTAAAATGTGTGCCCTATGATGTAATGACTCAGAAATATTGGCAAACATGACCAGACTGAAGCCAACCCAAAATGTGATGGCACAGTTGAACACGCCTGGTGACAGCACACAAGACACAGCACATGTCTCTAAGCATGTCTGAAGTGTATCCAAACAGGTAAGGACCAAACACAGTGATTGGTCACCAGCAAAGAGACAGAACATGTGACAACAGGAATGGGTACTGCAGCAGGTAGACTTGTCCAGGATATGCTTCTGGACATGTTACCTTGGGAGAAACATGCAAGCAATAGAGCATATCACATACACATGATGATCCAACAGGTGACAACCAAACAGGTGCTGCTTTTCAAGCACTTCAGGAAGCAATTTTCAGTAGATAACACATTCTGGCTTCAAGGAAATACATAAGTATTTCAGTTTCCCAATGAGAAACCAACTTTCCCTACTCTTGACATTAGATTCAAAGATGAGAAGATGACCCATTTCTCTGGCAGTAAATTAATTTCCTCTGGCATAGGGCTATTCATAGTCAGGGACTTCTCTGCATGGGGAAGGTTCATGAACTAAATCTGCAACTGACATAGCTCTGAGCAGATGGGATATGGAATCTCAAACATTCTCCCAAGATGTTAATCAGGAAAGAAATTGAATTATCTCTGCCAAGGACATTGAATACTTCTGCTTTCTTGTTTTGTTTTAACTGCAGCTAAACAGACAGCCCAGCCTTTTTGTGGAAAAGCAGTGATAGTTTGTGGCTACTAATATTTCTACAGATACTGGGAAAAAAGTAACATAGAAAAACCCAAGAAAATAAACTTTCCACCCAAGTATTGTAAGACTAACTCGCAGCCAATTTTGTCATGATACTAACAAAACCTCGACCTTTCTAATTTGGCTTTTAACCATGTGGAAAACTTGAACAACACAGTATACTGAAATACAAGCAAAATTTCTGATGCTTACAGAATTCAGCATGCTCCTCAGCATTCCCAGTAACAAGAAGGCAGCTTCTGTGCAAACACTGTGTATTGAGGAGGTAACAGTGCCACAGGAGGCAGGAACTCCAAATATGAATGTCCAAATGGAGTCTAAATCAAACTGCAAGAGGTGAAAGAGAAGACATGAAATAATCCCTTTCTCCTGTGCAATTGTATACTGCTTTTTATTACAGATACAATATACTCATTTTGCAGTAGATAAAAAATTAGTTGTTTTACATCCTTCGAACTTTATCACCAAATGTCATATGAAGGTCACAAGTCAGTGAAGAAAATTTCTTTCAGCCATGACCTAATGAAACTGCAACTCTCATCTTCTTACTTTCTTCTCACTTCTCATAAAGTATGTAAATGTTTTGAAACAAAAGAATTGTCAGCACATGTACTGCACAATAAACTTAGTTGATTCACATCTAGCAGTAAAACCCACATGGTATCCTGTAGGCAAAAGAAATGAACAACACAAACCAAGTCGTATTTTCCAACAAGTCTAAATAATTAAATAAATCAAAAATAAAAAGGGACCAAGTGTCCACCTCTAGCATTAAGAGTGCTACTAAGTAGTTGAATTTAGTTTCAGTTTAAATGTGTCATACTTCAATGTTGTAGGCAGAGGAGAGAGTTTCATGCCTCTACCTCATGGTAGCAGAGTGCTGAATGTGCTGTCAAGTATTCCTCTTTAGAAAGAAGGCAGGTATCTTCTGGTTTGAAAGTTTTACTTTTCAGTTCTCACTGATAAATAATGTCAGCACTGCACCCATTCTAAATAGGCACCCTGTCTACCTGGAGCATGTGTGGCTTTTCTTCACAAAGCACTACCCTGTGGTTCCTTGGACTGTTATAGGTCATTTAATATCGACTCACTTACTTCAAAAAAGCCCAAAATAACCTGTTCAGAATAAGAACAACCAACATTTGCCAGCAACAACTGAGTTGTCTCCCTATAAAACCACAGAGACTTTCTCAAATAAAAGCAACCTTGTTTTTCCTGTAACCCATGAACTCTCTTTAACACAGCAACTGCCCACACCTTAAACAAAAAACCACAAAAAACCCACCTCACAACCAAAGAAAGCAAGAAAAAGATTATTTTCCCTTCAATGCCCTCAGCATTCCAGCTTGAACTAGGGATCTACTTCTCATCTGACCCCAAAATGGACCAGAGTGGCACTAGTGACAGCTAAGCCATAGCAGGCTGGCTTCTACATACTCCCAACCCAAAGGGCTTAGCACTAAACACTACATCATGACTGTGAGTCAGCTGCAGAGGAGAGGGCCTGGTTAATTCATTATTTTCTTTCATGACAGACAGAATTGCATTCACATCTTTCTGGATAATCCCTACCTTGGCACCCTGATTACACTGGCTGTTGATGACAGGTGCACTGACCTGCAGATTTTCAGGCAGTTCAGTGACTGGCTGCTGCAGGAAAAGGGCCATGAGGAGGAAATAGAGTGCAGGCACATTAGTGTGCTTTGGGAGAAGGGACTGCAGAACAGGGAAGCCTGGGAAGTGACAAGCATCCCGGTTAATCTCCCGCACTGTTGATCTGCCACCAGCACTCCGGCCGACATTGAACCCTTTGAGAGAAAACAAGATACAAAGCCAACAACGTTACAAGGGAATTACCAGTGAGGACCCTTCTTGCTCACCTGATGAGATTAAAAGGGTACCTTCTCAGAAACTAATGCTGTACAAAACAAACATGCGCATACAGACTATCACACACAACACCATTCTGCTTCAGATGTCTCATTTGTTTTAAACAATTTAAAAAAAAAGGAAATTACTGCTTTCCAGTACCACATAGATGACACTGTTCCATACAGACTGCTTAATGTAAGTGCTTACACACACACATCCATATTCTGGCTGTGACCATAATTTCTGACTTTTAAAACACACAGGTTTCTGAAAATAGGTATTTTGCTGTCTGAGAGCAAAATATCACCTTAATCTCAGTTGCAGATTTATATAATGAAGTGGCAACCCATTGTCCATTTAAGTCAATGGGCAGCTAATTTTTGTCTAGAGAAGTCTCAAAGGCATCTTATTTCAGATATTTTGTTAATGATTAATCAGCTGGTATAAGCATTAAACAGTCTTGCTTTATTTAAGTGCTGCCAGAATCACCTTTTGTGACTGTGCTTCTATCTACATATTTCAACTTCCTACTTAAAGGAAAAAAAAAAAAAATACACCTGGGTGGCAGAAGCACTTATGTTCAAGCAAGGAAAGAGACAGGAAGACAGTTCAGTCTCCACATCAGCACTGTGAGCCATTGGTCTGACATTACCAGTGGTCAGGTGGTTTTTCTGAAGCTCAAATACAGATACACTTTCCACCAGAAACTGACTTTTTAAGCAGAAAATGTCTATCAGGTATCAGACTAATGAAATCTGTGCTACACAGTTGCAGAAATTCCATCAGTAACCTTCAACAAAAATTCACTATACTTGGTTTCATGAGAAATCTTGGAGCCAGTATGTTACGATTTCTTAAAAAATAGCATACAAAAATTAGATAATCTGTCACTATCAGGTTATGAGACTCAAGTTTAAAAATTTCTTTTTAACCACAGTCTAGCTTGGATTCAATTAAAGTGATAGTATAATAGGAAAAAAAGGGAAACTTGAAAAATGCTTTCAAATGTAATTGTAAATCAAAATCTTACTTAGAAAAATTTTGTGACTGAAGAAAACGTTTATGCTATTGGACATTTAAAGTACATACTAAATAAAGAATAGTCTATTCCTGAAAATGCTAATTGTTTTCAAGTTTTTAAAGCACAACCAGGGCAAGGGAAATGCACGTACGAGTTGTTTCTTAAATAAAATACAGAACCTTAATCAGAATGAGCCAAACAACAGATGCTTTTTATTTTAACAATAAAATATTTGCATGTGTTTTACAGCTTCTGAAAAACTGTTTTCCTTAATCCTCCTAATTCATGGCAATGCAAAGAACCATCCTATGCTTGTAGCTGAATATCCTGAGGGATATATTGTGGGAAACAGTAAAAAGAGAGTTTTCTTTAAGCAAAAAATAACAAGATACTGTAACTGAAATCTATCAAAGATACAGAGTAGAAAGAAATATTTTTTATATTTTTGTATTTTCATTTCAGGAAGAGCCCTCTTCCTGAAGAAAGATCACTTCAACAACATTTCAATTACTTCCTTAAAGTAAACTAATTCAGAAAAACTTTTAGTGCAGTAACATATCATGTACTGCTGCAACACAGACAGGTGGCTCCTTGAACAGCTACTTACAACAATGAAGTACTATTGATACCACTGCTCTGATCTAAAGGCTACTGAGACTTATGAAAGACCCTCATTTAATGTCAATGAGTTTGCACCAGAGCCTGAACAGACATTTATCTGAAAAGCACTATTTTATTTTGACTGGAAAAAAAAAAAAAACAGGTCGATGGGAAATTCCACTACACCTCTCTATAAAGAACTAACAAATGTTACTTCAAACACTTGGAGATACATTTCAGACAGCTCAGAGATGCTCAAAATGGGTCCTGTAGCACTAAAGCCTTATACACAATTCTAGGTCACAAGGGGTAACTGAGGGGTCTGACAACCTGGCTAAGTGAGGATTCAAGAACCTGAAAAAAAAGCCTTTAATAGAAAGTGTGCTTGTGTACACAAGAATGCAGGATAGGGAAAGGAAAAGGAATGCTGAGATGATACAGTAAACACAGAAATTTCCAAGACAGCAAAAATTCAAACTGGTAAATCTGATGGACACAGCACTCACTAGTCAAAGCAGCTCAGATATAATGCTGCATAATTAACTATTAAAAGTAAACAAACAAGCAAATTTTACTGAATCTTTATCAGTTGTGTGCATAAAGTGCTGCTCTATGCTTCCTTTGCACACAGCTCAGCCATGCCTACCCACAGGACACGCTTAACCTTACCCTGATGGTAAGAGAAAAAAACCAATTAGCTACATATGATGCACCAAAACTGAACTACAACGACATCTGTGTCACATCAGCTAACGGCAGCTTTGTAAAACCACTCCCTTTTGCCTAGGAAATCTTAACTCTTGCTTGTAAGAAAAATGAAGTGCAGAAGCATCTGATGGCAGCATAGACAAGAGTAACAGAAAGGCCTCAGACAGACAGCACCCCCACAATAATCCATAGCTCAACATCCTAGCACAGGTGCTCCCAGGAATCCCTGAGCCCCGAGGGGCTGAGATGCCTACCTAACACAGTACCAATCTTATTGGTCAGGACAGAATCCGTCTGATCCAGCCAACCTCCACCACTGAGACCCTCCTTAAACTTAATAAGGATGGACTGATTACTCAACAGGACCACGAGAATTCGCATGGCTGCCGTGACTGTGGTGGAATGAAGATGTTCTTCCATAAACATCATAATCCAATCGAAACCCAGTGTCTTGACCAGTTCTTCACAAGCTCTAAGTGAAGGGAAAAAACAAGTCACATTTTACAGCATTTAGTTTCCTACTAGACAGCAAAAAACAATGTCCTACACTGCAGAGCAAATCTAGGAGCAAATTTGTAGTTAAGTTTGTTACAAACAAGTAATATCACTTATCAAATCTTTATATGAAACAGGTAATGTGTGTTTGTTTAGAAGAAAGGAAGGACTAAATATAGCTCCTGGGACTAATTCCATTGCATGAGATTTCTCCAATTGCTGCTTTTGATAACAAATATGGAATTCTGAACTGAAAGTTTCTTTCTTTGTTTTTATTACAGGAAGAGTTACTTGGGAACATTTGAAAGTGTTTTTTACAATTTTAAGGGTCATTCCAGGGTCGATGATGGGTCAATGATCTTAATGATAACCCCTACTGAAGCCTCTGGATCTCAACCAAATGAGAAGCTGACTATCTCACTTCTCTAAAATCAAAAGTTTTCTCTTTGACAGATTTTATTTTTCTATAGCCACATATGAAGTTGAGAGAAAATAACAAAATTAATAATGTATCCCATTTCTACTAGCATACCTGAGAGTAATTCAGTGACATCTGCATAAATCATTCAACATTTCCTATAAAATGATGCAATTTAACAAGTGATTTGAAGGGAGGCTGTACAATTCTTCCCCTTGAAATAAAGTATTGTATCCTTTCTCTGCCTCAAGGTTATTTTTTGTACTTACTGCAAATTAACAGCTGTCTTTTCTTTAGATGTATATAGAAGTTTCAGAAGGATATCTAAAAGCCTGTTCCGCAGTAGAATAAGATTAGCTGAAACAAGTCCTGCAAAATCATCCTCTGTTCCTAAATATTGAATAAAACCAACCAAAAAAAGAGGCAAAATTAGGGTTTTGAAACTTGGGCATTTTAAAGGCTATTCATAATTCCATATATAAGCAAATGCAACCTGACTTGCCACTCAGGCTCCAAGGAAGCTGTGCTAAAGTGCAAGCAGCCTGTAATATGGTGCTGAGAAATGTCTGGTGCCTCCTTATCACTGTCCCACAGACTTAAGGCAGCTTGAAGAACAGGTAAAAGAGAATCATAGCTTCTCAGACAATAATCTGGACTGAGCTGGTCAATATCTGTCACCCTTCCTTCCCATCCCTCCCTTCTCTCAAAACTGCAAAACATGGCAATTAAATAAACATTTTGCGTTCTGAAAGCGGAGTGGTTGGGGGGGGGGGATGTGGAAAGCGTAAGGAATTGACCCTGATACTTCCCAAACCCCTCCAAGTCTAAGAAATAGAGAGAAAAATTAGTCTCCTTTTCTTTCAACACATCCCCAAGCTCATCATCAGTTGAAAAACACATTTACTGCAACCAAGGCAACCCATGCAGCTCAGGACTAACTTTACAGCTATTTTGCAAAAAATGAAGATAGACAGATAAATGGAAAATTTCTGGACCAAGGTTTTGTGCACAAGATACAGACACAAAGGATCTTCTATGGCATAAATCCAACAGAAGTGGTGAACCGCAGTACCCTAAAAATCTCATGACTTTTGCCTCAAAAGCTTCTCTTTTTATTTCTGCCACACCCTGCATTTCTCCCCAAGGTTCTTCAGTCCCCATGTAGGCAACAAACAGCTCAGGCTGCTGTTAACATGGGGGAAAAAAACCCAAACGAAACTCATGGTCTGTAGTCGGAACACCAATCTGGATCTGTCTCCAATACCCTCTTTTTCACGAAAAAGCTCAAATTTAATCATCTTTGAGACCACAAAACAAAAACTATTCAAAAGGAACAGGTGAGGCACAGGAAAATAATGATGAATCCCACCAGACCATGGAATGGTTTGGGTTGGAAGGAACCTTGAAAGATCATTGAGTTCCTACCCCCCTGCCTTGGGCAGGGACACCTTCCACTAGACTTCCTCTGTTTGCTCAGAGCCTCATCCAAACTGGCCTTGACCACATCCAGGGATTGGGCATCCATACCTTCTCTGAGCAACCTGTTCCACTGCCTCACCACCCCCTCACCACCCTCACAGTAAGGAATTTCTTCCATATAACCAATCTTAAACAGTTTGAAGGCATTCTCCCTCACAATATCACTACATGCTGTAGTGAAAAGTCCCTCTCCAGAATGTGCACACTGCCCAAACCCTGTTTTTTGTGTCACCAGACCAACATAACTAACAGTAAAAGAAACATCTCTCTCACTTGTCCCTCTGCACCAGTATATTCCCAAGAGATGTAGAAACAGAGGTTCTTTAGATAATCCTATTTATTTGGCTGACATCAACTGTGGGACTAAAACATTTCTGTTCAGGGAGACTGACTGAAAATGTAATTGCACAAGGTAAATAGGGTAGAAATGGTCTCAAAACAGTTCAATGTAAGAATTATTGAAGGATGGTAACATTTCTTTTTTTGCCTAAAAAAAAGTTACTAGGCTGTCTTAGCTAATTCTTTCATTTCTTTCACACCTGGAGGGCTGATGCACCCATAACTGGCACCAGGTTATAACAATATTGCAACATTTAATAGTTAATAACACTATTTCTACATTTTTTTGTATTCAAGCACAGAAGAGACCACAATGTATTTTATTCTACTGCTTTTAAGTACTGTCAACACTTACCACTATCAAGCTTTTCTTCATTGTTTATTTCCATGACCACAAACTTCTCACAGACTGCAAACGTAGGTAAAGTGGAAGAGATGAACTGTCCAAACCTTGATGTATACAGAAAAAACATCACTCATTGATATGACAGATGCACTCTTATCTATCAGTAATTCACCTTAAATATAAAACCATGACACCAGTGACAGAGAGATACCCAAAAATGTCAGCTTCCTCACATCTGAAGATTGTTGAAAATGGTCCTCACTTAAAGCTACTTAGCCAAAACACAAATTAATTTGTAGTAATTAATAGAATCATTGCAGACAAGTCTGCAGGGAAGGGACCCTGAAAATGTAAGGATTCAGGAAAGGGAACTGGGAGATACCCCTGAGTCCTAGTAAAAAGAACACCTCAAGTTAAAGGAGAACAAAACATTATACTCAACCCCTTACAGCTGAACAATTATTACATCAAAACAGTGGTTACTCAACTCTGGAAGAACCTTTATGCCTATAGCTTGAGGTTATGTAACACAGGGTCATGGTGTTCCATGACAAGATGCTGATGTACCACTCCAAGAACGGAGATGCAATATATTCCTCTTTCCTCTGCAGCTAACCTGAAATGGCTCCTAGCTAGTGCAACTTTTCCCAAGTTATGCAACATTTTTCATTCTTTATTTCCAGGAAGGAGAACAGGGAACACTGGTCTACAACCTATTCTGTAACGATTTAAGCAAAAAATCAACAGTTTTATTCTTGAATAATTTTTTGTCCTGTATAATTAAAACAAAGACAGGTAAGATGCTCAGGCTGAGGCTTCTGATACCTTTAATTGTACTTAAAAGTAAGGAGCTGAAAACATGACCACATATATGCAAAGAGCTCCTGAACCCCACAATATTTTATCCATTTCCATTACAATGAAATAACAGATGAAAAAAATCAAGTTATAAAGGGGTTAAAATATTCTTAAAGCATTTCAAATACTCCTGTACATATGAATTACAGTAAATAGTGTAATTTTCATCAGTCAGAATTAGTAGTACTATATCTGATAGCCTTAAATACCTTTTTATACAGTGATGATTAAAAAAAAATCTGGAACTAAACCTTGCATTCAAGATAGTAATCAAAACTGCATTTTAACCAGAAATATCTTTTTAGCCCATGTCAAATAATATTCAGTGGTACTCAGGAGGAATGCTTAGTGCTTTACATGAACAAAAGGAGCTGCTCAGCACCTTTACTTTTCACCGGTAGAACATTAAACCATTAAAACAGTTTGATCATTCAACCATGCTTGGTCAGAAACAAATTGAAAATCATATGCAAATCAAGGCTTCAACATATTGCTATTGTCTAGTTCAATCTAGTTCATAGAGAGAAAAAAAAAAATCAGTACATGAGCATTCCATGCCACACACTCTTCAGCAGTATGGCCATGAAATACTTTTGACCAAGATAACAGAACCAAGAAAGACAAAATTATCTAGGTGTGGGCTACCTGAGTAGGTCATAGCTGCTGGGGAAGCCCTGAAGTAGAAAGCTCAGCACATTGCTAATTGCAGCAATAGTAGGCTGGGACAGGGACATGTCTCGAAGAGTCAACAGCAGTCTTGGGATGAGCTGGAATTCTCTCATTAACTTTGCATTTTTTGCTGCTTCACTGGAAGGAGAAAAGAAATGAGATGGCAATTTAAAATTGGAATATCCTCTAAATATCACCTAATCCTGTAAATGCCATTACAAGGCTTGCAACAGTTCATACCTTGACTCAGTGAGGAGTTCAATGAAGTGCTCAAATAATGACAGATGAAGCTCATAGGGTGCATGAAGCCAGACCTGAAATACAGAAAAACCAGTATTTTTTGTACACGACGTGTAGGTTAAAAACAATCATTAATAAATCAAAGGTGATGAAGACATTAAAATCATTCATATACATGACTGTTCACCTGGGCATGAAGAACCACACATCAGTTCCAAAAATTTCCTGTAAGGGTACCATGCTGAAAACTTATAAAGGGATCTAGACAAAAGGTTACACACCCTTGCCTTTTTGCACAAACTTTAGATAGTGCAACAACTCCAAAGGAGCTATTTGGCTTACAAGGCTGTGTTAAATTTATTTCGTTTAGGTGAAAGTTTATGTCTTCATAAAATTAACTTACTACCTTCCACCAAGATTAAACTCAAGGTCTTCCCTGCTTTCATTTTTTACCCAGCATTGCTTGCACTTAAACTATTTAGATTCTCTACCAAAACCCCCAAAATATCAATTATTCAATCAACAGAAGTAATAGAAGACATAAAAGCCAGAAAGCTCACAGTTACAGCTGCAAATCTTAAAATTGATTTGCTATTGAACAAAGCATAATTCATACTTGTGTTCTAGCGTATAAAACTGGCTTAAATGAAAAGCTTTCTAGTTTTTGCTTATCTTCTAATCTTATAACTTAAAATGATGAGAAAAATCTTTTAATTTGCCTGTTCTGCATGAGTAAGAACATCTTATTGAATTAAGTGAAATGTTTGGGTCACTGATTTATGAATAAAGTAAGTAATTAAAACAACAATCAAAAACCTGAAAAAACAATAGCCAAAATCTCAGACTTTCTTCCTAAATAAGGTTTTCAGGAGTGCTTTGAAATACTCAAATAGACATCTAAAAAAAAGAAATGGTTAAGTCTATTAAGTCATTTGTGCAAAACTAACTTGCAATATTAAGTCAGCAACTTATAGCTGGCTTAGCAGTGCTAGTAGGCTTTTTACTTAATTACTTTAATGTACATGAGTAAGAATTCTTTTAGTCAGTCTATGTCAGGTACAGATAATGCCAAAGGAGCACACACCAAAGTGTAAGTTCTGGGAATCTTTTATCAGCCTCTACTGCATTAGCATTTCCCTCTGAAATGTGCTACTTTCCTTACTTTAACACAACATTTAAGTATTTCATAGGTCATGCAAACAGAATTTTAACTCCCTTACTAATAACCTTGCAGGAGATGTATGATAAAGTGATTCCCATGTGCTATGTTGAAAATTTACCTCCCACTTTTATTTTCAGGGCACTTTTCATGCCTTGATATACGTACTGCAGTAGAACACACGGTGAATAGAAACTGAGGAACAAAAAACTACAGAATGTTGTCTTCTAAGACATCAAAAAGCAGGAACACCGGTGGCACCCATCCATTGTTTGTGCAGTGATTCAAGCCATTTCAGCAGGAAAAGTTACCAATAATCTTGCTGCTCAGCTGCTTTACTGTACTATATAAGAAATAGGATGTTCTCAGGATAACAGCCTAATTTGCTACTGTTGAATATTTAAGGTGCACTATCAGCATCTGACTTAATCACTATCCAGCATAATAATCACTCTTCTGTGCAGCTCTACATACTTCAAAATCACAGAGCAGGTCCTGGAAGGCAGCGGAATTTGGGATAATGGATGTCTCGTGCCCGCTGTCAACAGTTCCCACCAAGGAAAAGGTCAGGTGGAGTATGTGGCTGTTCAGAAGGGACCGTTTCTTCTTTAACAGCATTGCCAGCAGCTTGAACAAGTAAAAAGAAAAGGAATTAGTCCTGTGAGCACACAGCAATGTTGTCTAAGCATGCAGGAGATGAAACACCTGTGCCCCTTTTGAGAAGGCCTTTAAGTAAGTCTGCTGTTTGATACTCTTGATGAAAGAGTTTGAAAGTGGCATTAAAGTTCATTACAAAAGCAGCATATTCAAGACACTCTCCAGCTCATAAAACATCTGTTTACACCACAGACAGGATCTAGGCCCTGAGGACTAGGGACACACACACTGCTCTCAGCTCTCTGGCAGTCAGTTAGTATAAGACAGCACATACTCAAGCATTTGTGTTCCGGGACAGCAAACATGGACAAGGCAGACAAATGGAGCAGGCCTAGAGCACTGCATGCCCAAATGAGAGGTATTCTGGCACTGAAAAAAAGTAACATAAATATGAATAAGCTTCTTTTTTCTTGTTACGCCTTGTTCCCCTAGGCATGACTGCAGTCCCTGCTTCTGCTCTAACTTCTTATGATCTGGGCTGGGAAAGAACCATTTGCCAGATTTACTGTTATAGTCTATTTTCTTCTGAAGCAAACTTGTTTAAACACTCAAAATCCTGGCCTGTTCAGCTTTACCATTTTCATTGAAATACTAAAGAAACACAGATTTCTGGGAATCTCCCTCAAACCACACTATTTACTGATGTCAATATAAGTGGAATGTAAGGTCACTTGTGATGATCCACTGGCTAGTCATGGTACAAGAAGGACACTGTCTAGACTTGTTTGATCACAGTAAGCCAAGGTCTGCACCAGGCTCCTTGGGATGATAGGTTTTGATGTAACTGCACCAAACATTAGCATTTCAAGGTTTGTAAATACACAGCCTGTGGGGGCTGAGGAATTGGCCAGTGGAATGGTTATGGCATTCCCCTGGAAAGCCAACTCCTAAGCAAGGCACTTCGCAGTTAGGGTGAGTTCACCTCCCACCCAGAGCCCTTTGCACTTTTATGTAGATACGCTGTACCCCACTGGTTCTCCCCACTTTGTTACATGTATCCCTGCTTCTCTCCACCCTCCAAAGTTCCTATAGAAACCCGAGTTTTCCCTGCTTGGACAGCTTGCTGTCCCTGGCTCCCCTGCAGAGGGCCCTTTCTGTTAATAAAGGCCACATACTCTGCGGATTGCTAAACAGCTGCTCCAGTCCCTCTCTCTGCGTCGCCTCCTAGAGATCAGAGAGCTAGCCGTCACTCTCCGGGACATGTGCCTGTGACCCTGAGCAGTCCTTCTCAGGACACTTCTCCTCTTTGGGAAGGTCGCAGTACCCGCTCCACCACCGCCTCCGCAGCGGCAACAGCCCAAACCACAGAACTTTCAACTTCAGTAAAGCAGCCTCCATAAGAAACATAAAACACATTACTCATGTGAAGATGCTTTTCAAATCAGTCAACCAATCCTTCTGCATAAGTGATTGCCTTTTCCCCATCCCAGTAGAGAATTAATGTCTTCAGCTTGAAAGGAAACAGCATCACTAACTACAAAATCTATGCAGTCTCCTTAAAAGGATGCTTTTAGGAGTTCACTTGTTTGGGTTTTTGTTTTTTTTTTTATGTCCTTATCATCTCTCTTGCTGGCACATCAGAGACACAAGCTCCTGGGCTTGTAGGGGCGGGTTCAAAATCACAAGAAAAGACTAATTAAAGTACGACAGTTGTGCTTTTCCTGTGATGTTACTGAACGCTCAGTTTCAGCAATGCAGCTAAATGTGCAAGAGGGCTTAGCAAAAAACTTTTCCCCTCTCTTTTAAAAGACATTGTAAATAATTCATCTATGCTAATTAACCAAGAGCTCAATAAACTTTTAAAGAGAAACTCCGGCTACAACACAAGAGATTTCCATGGGAACTGTGATGACAAACAGTGAAATTCAATTCAATCAGCCTAGTCTGTTTTAAGACATTTCTTACATACCTGATAACCTTTGATTCTTTCCATCTCTTTGCTGGCAAGTGGATTGCTCTTTACCACACAGACCAAGGCTTTCACAGCTGCATACAGCCCTTCCACATCTGATGCCATGGCTACAAGTCCCAAAATAGCAGCAGCCCCACCAATGTACTGTAGTGTAGTGGCAACAGGTTTGGGGACAAATGTTCTTACTCCTGAGCACAGGCAGAGAAAATTAATTAAAATATATTCAAATTGAATTTTTGCAAGAAATAATTGTGAAAATGTGAAAGCAATCTTCACTTTAGCATAACTTGAATTATAAAAAGAATGTTACTAAAAGAATTATGACACCTCAGAAGAGGAAGTGAATGAAATATAGAACAAAAGTTTATGACCTAAGGTAAAGTAACAGAATATATTTTCATAATAATGACCATAAACTGAAACAAGCATCCCATGTGAGCAAAAAAAAAGATAATAGTATATTCATAAAATATAAAAATGTTCAATAAATATGATGCACCATTAACATTCATCAATCATGTGATTTATCTTCTAGACCTAAGTTCTTACTGACAAGTAATTAATAACATTAAAGCATAATACTTTTTAAGTGCTCAACTCACCCAAATACCCTATCAAAGCTGCACCAATGGAGCGTGCTGGTCCATTCAAATGCCCTGCTGAGTTATGTAGCAGCTTCACAGGTGTAGCATTTTCATGAGAAGAAATTGCCAGCTAAAGAAAACAAGAAAAAACCAGCAGGGGTTGAAGGGAAGAAGTTATTTTTATACAAGCCTAAAATTCATAACTTACGAATTTTCCTACTGTGATCAGGAGTAACATACAACAAACCCAGATTAAGCCTTTCCTCTCAGGAGAGATGCTCCATTCCTCTGATCATCTTGGTGGTCTTCCCTGGACTCACTCCAACAGGTCCATGTCTTTCTTGTGCTGGGGACCCCAGAGCTGGATGCAGCACTGTAGGCAGGGTCTCGCCGGAACAGAGGGGCAGAATCCCCTCCCTCACCAGCTGCCCACAGTACTTTGGATGCAGCCCAGGACATGTTTGGCTTTCTAGGCTGTGAATGCTCATGGCTGGGTCATGTCCAGCCTCCCTTGCACCAGCAGTTCCAAGTTCTTCTCAGCAGGACTGCCCTCAATCTGCTCATCCCCAGCCTGGACTGATACCAGGGATTGACCCCCTGACCCGGGTGCAGCACATTGTACTTGGTGTTGTTAAACCTCATGAGCTTCCAACTGGCTCACTTCTCTGGGCTCACCTAGCCCTGGAACTCATCCAGATCCCACTGGATGGAATCCTGGCCTTGAAGTGTGTCAATAGCATCACTCAGCTTAGTTTTATCAGTGAATGTGCTGAGGGTGCACTTGATCCCTCTCTGTCATTAATGAAGGTATTAAATAATACTGGTCCCCACATAGACTCATGAGGGACAGAACTTGTCATCAATTTCCACTGGGACTCTGAGCATTTGGCACTGGGACTCTGACCACTTACCCAGCAGATGCAACTGTCCAACCACTTTCTCATACATCTTAACAGCCCAGCCATTGAATCCATCTTTCTCCAATTTAGAGAGAAAGATGTTGTGGGGGACTATGTCAAAAGCTTTATAGCAGTGCAGATAAATGACATCTGTAATCCTTTCCTTGTCCACTGATGCAGTCACCCCATCACAGAAGGCCCCAAGGTTGGCCATCTAGTGCCTAGAGAAGCTGTGAGTTCTCAGTTCCTGGAAGCATTCAAGGTCAGGCTGGAATGCACTTTGAGCAACCTGACACAGTGAAAGGTGTCCTTGCCCACAGGAGGGGGATTGGACTAGATTGCTCCTGGCTGCATTGAGCAAATTGTCTTGAAGTAAGTTAAAAGAAAGGAAAAAGTCATACACATTAGCTGACTGATTTCCCAACATACCTGTTTGGAAATAGCTTTACTATCCAATTTGTTGTAAACTTTCCTTATTTTTGCCACTGTAAATGAAGAAACTGACAGTGCATAGAGACCAAAGGAGACCTTCTCTTCAGGTACCAAAGATACCGGTGATGGATTGATTCCTTCAGACTTCGAATCTTTACCTTAAAGACAGAATAGAAGTTCCCTTCATTAATGGTGGTGGTTTTCTTTTAATTTGAACAGTAAAACCTTAAGCAACTTAACTGCAAAATAGGTATAAAAAAAGATTTTTCAAATAGCTGAGATGTGATATTGTCCAGCCTAAAGGCTGTAAACTTCCCTTCCCTTCTGAAGGAAAACAAAGCAATCAAAAGCCAGAGAAATGCATTTGGTAAATCTGCATCTTTGCCTGTGACAAGTGGTTTTTTACTACAGTTTGATAGGAAAGCTGCCTTGGAATGGTATGAGAGATGCAAGATTCAAAGAGAATATATAACCATATCTTTAAAATTTTGTATCCTTTCTGATTTCACTTTTTACAGATAAATATTGTATACAATAAGAATAATGACTCTTCTAACTGGTTTAAAACCAAAGTGAGGAATACCAGCACTTCTACTATATCTCAGCATAAGAATTTGGATTCCTATCATCCTCTTCAACAGCAGCTACTAATCTTTCGCCTGTGAAGAGCAAGCTTTTCCTCCCTGCTCCTGCATACTCTCTCACCTCTTCTGCCAGTATGCACACAGATTCCAGCACAGCCAGCCCAAGTTACCAGGTGCCACCTGACTTGTACTTACATGGAACATAAACCGCTTGGAAGCTCCCGACGTAATTCGGTCCCAGCTCGTAAATGGTGCTGACCCCTGGGGCAGGCAGCACTTCCTCCAGGAAGTGCGTGGGGCCCAGGCGCCACACCAGGGAGGAGAGCTGGCGCTGTGCGGGTGGCGTGCCAATGTAGGCGTACACTGTGCTGACCACCGGGGGGTTGGCAGAGCCAGAGCCACTGGGGCTGCTGTGGATGTAGTGAAGCTGTGAGGGAGCAAAATACAGGCAAGTTAGGGATGGAACAAGGGTACTGTGACAAGATCAGAAATTTTGTCCAAAAATGGTTTTGCAAGCCAGGGGAAGTATCAAATGATTGCTATATAACACAGGGTATTCTGACACTGTACTGAACTAGACAGTGAACATCAAACAGAAAGGAAATGTGAAGACCAGAAGTGGCTATCAAAAGATGAAGGTGTGTATGGAAACACAGGGGGAGAACATGAGAATTCTGTGCCTAAAGAAGCTGTCTCTTGATTCTAAAGACATGGTACTCAAATTATCGGTACTCAAATTATTGCTCTTTCTCCTTTCCCAGCCTTTGGAAATTACACCATTTCAAGCTAAAGTGCAAATGTGATGAAGTAAATTCAGCAAGACTTTTCAAACAATTAAACAAATACACGACTAAGATCCTGGCCAATACATAAAGACAATAATAACCTCACAGGCTTTTTTCTATTTACATTTTAAAAATTCTGTTAGGAGCTATTAAATTTAATCATGCATAGCCAGAGAGATGGCCAGACAGACACTCATGTATTACAGCTGTCAGCATAACAACTTACTGTAGTCCCCCTCTTGCAAAAGGAATACTGGGAGGTAAACTTTGAAAGTCAACATGTTGTTTTATCTACAGCAGTACAGTAACATTAGCTAGTTTAAACCCCACACCAGGTTATGCTTTATACCTTAAAGCCCACACCTGCCAGTTGTCAAATGATGTTTGGATATCTGTTACAGCTTGGGAATATTTTGTGCTCAGTGGACAGGTCCACAGTGCCCTTCACTGCTCTCTGAAGTTTCTTCCACCTAACAATGAGACATTGACCTTTGCAAATAAATGTGGTGTTTGCTTGTTTTTTGTTTTGTTGCTTGGGTTGGGTTTTTCTATTCTGTTGGGGGTGACCACCTTTTGGATGGGGTGGTGGTGGTTAATTTTTCTTTTTTATCTTGTAAGATTATTTTATTGCACAGAGAAAAAAAATCACTCCAACCAGTAAAAATGAGAACTGAAAGATTTATTTTACCTTAACAGTGTTAACAAGCTGTCCGTCAAGGTAGAGTGCAGCTGTGCTGTTCTTCAGCATGCCTTTACTCATGACCAAAACTAGGTGATGCCACTGGCCTTCCACAATAAGGTCACCGCAGCGGAAACGGGCACAACAGGGAAGAATTTCATAAAATGATGATTCCTCACTGAAGTCATCAACTAAAGGAAAGGCACCAGTTAGTGGGCACCAGCAGAAATGTTACAAGAGCTTAAAAATCTCAGTATATACCCAGACATTTGGCAATTGTATTTTACTTCTCCCCTTATCCCTTCCCTTCAAAATTTTAGCTGGAATTACTAGCTGGCTCAAGTTTTTACTTTCTCATGCTGCCATGCAAATCACAGAAAGATCTTTTGTTGTTTCCCAAAGAAGTTTCTACAGCAGCAGTGACCAAGAACCAACAGATGTGTCCCCAAACCCAAAGAGCTATTTTTCATCTTTCTCATACTGTGGAGAGGATGTTACCCATACTCCCAGACTTTTTATTCCCAC
Source organism: Urocynchramus pylzowi (assembly GCA_013397555.1). Lineage (NCBI taxonomy): Eukaryota > Metazoa > Chordata > Aves > Passeriformes > Fringillidae > Urocynchramus > Urocynchramus pylzowi. The sequence continues at coordinate 289,332 of VZRH01002600.1, forward strand.
TTTTGTATCACAGAAATGACCCTTACTCTACTTAAAAGCTGTCCCAACAGAAAGAAAAAAAGAAAAAAAAAATCCACAAAACCCAGGGAATGTTTCAACCATGAACTTTTCAGATCTCTCTTCATTCTTTCACACTGAAGGAAAAGAAACCATTAATCCTCTTACCACAACAGCTGCCTACACAGGGAGAACACTCATTTCTTTAGAAACAGCACAACGAAAATGTTAAAAGCAGAGTACTTAGAACTAACGTTCAAATACAAAAATAATCTCAAGTTCTTTTTCTTAGCCAAACATCTCAGAGCACAATTCTTGCTCTCAATAAGGGTCCTTAAATCACCCCATTTATTCTTACAAGAGACTGTCAGCACTTCCAATCCCTGTGCTGTGCACAGCAATTCCAGTCTCAGTTCTACAGGTCCCTTCCTGCTCAGCACTCACACACCACCAACTATGATTTAGACACAACGGGTAGCACTTGAGTGAAGCAAAGTGTCCTGGTTGAAGTAAAAAACAGTCTTTATAGTCAGAAACCTTCAGTCTTCTCTGATAAAGCCTTTTCAAATCCAATCGCTTTCAGGGAGTTTGATTATAGGGGCTCACTAAACTAAAAACTTATGAAATACAGCTTCAGTGCAGGCTAAAGCAATTAGTGTGAAGATAAACTTGCTCCATTCTCTAAGAACTTGGTCCTCTAAGAAAGCACTGTCAGTAATTTAGGAGGTTTAATTCTTACTTTACACTATGGGTTTTCAGCTCTCAAGTTTCAGGTTTTGAACCTGACTTCTACTAAGAGACACTGCTGCAGTTAATGATGTGAATGTTTGCTTAGAGATTATTCCTTCTTTTCATGGTAACAGTCCACTTAGTTGTTTGTGGGAGGTTTTAATAATAACAACATTTGAATAAATTCTTTATTAGTGCCTACTCAAAAGTAAAGAACAGAAGCAGGAACAGGTTTTTGACAACCATTTGGGCTGGTCTGGTGAAAAGCTAAGCCTGAAACACACACAGAAGGCTGCCCTGCTCCTCTCAGCTCCTCCACAGACTCAGTGTGTAACAGCCTGTCAAAACCAACCACTTTTGAAGGCCCTGATGGAGGACAAGGCTAGAGACAGGAGACAGCTCATCCTCAAGCCTCTGAGTGCACTGATAACTCTCTCTAGTAAATTTACTGGTATCACCAGCTTCACTTAGATTTTCACTACACCTCCTGTAACTCCTCCTTTGGTCACAGATACTGAATGGAGATACAAACTGTTTCTGAAAACTGAAACATGAAGTGAATGACTGCTTGCCTTCAAAAAGGCTTCTAGTACTGGGACTATCCAGACTGAAAAAGCCTTCAAACTGTTAGTTTACTATTTCCACACTTCTTCAAAGCAAAGTTAAAATTTGCACCTCAAGACCTCAAGAAATGATGTCTAAAATGAATGACACAAGATAAATCAAAGGCAAAACCTTCCAAAATCAAAGATGTAATCCCTCCCCTGAACAGATATTACCTGGGGTTTTGGCAAAAATTTTTATTTTATATACAGACATTGAATCTTCTTTGGAAATTATAAAAGCTCCATAAATTAATATTTACATTTTGCATTTTTCCATTGTCAAAAAATCAGGATCTGGTAAAGCAGCAACAAAAGTTCCAGCGCACACAGTTCTTCTGGGTTTAAAATAAACTTGCCATTGCATCCCTATAATATTGTCAGCATTAGCTGATGACGTGGCACAACTCTTACCATAATTCTGAAGCAATTCTTCTTTAGTTGAAACAATCAGCGAGCGGTCTTTTGCCGAAAGGACAATGGCAAGGCAGATGTAATGCTGCTCTGAGGAGTTTGCACGCCGCACTACAGTGAGGAGTCTCACAGGATGGTTATTGGGAGGTGTACTAAAATGTTCAATACAAAACCAAGTTGAGTAGCTTAAACCAGATGGTGGTGGGAAAAACCTTTCACCTAAAAATAAAAAAAAAAGCCCATTACACAGCTGCAGTTAGGATATCTACTTGATCCTGTTCCTTTTTTCATATCAGCTCAGCTAATATTAGCTGTGTTTTCTAAGATGGTGAAGAAGCCTCTGTTAAGGGAATATCTCCCTACCACATACATCTGAGTTCACTTAATATCCCAGGATGTCCCCACTAATTCTATCTTACTGCAGTAAGCTTTCACCTTAGTTTTTAGACTTAAAAACTTGTTTAACTAAGCGACAATGTTCAAATATTCCCACAACTTTTAATTAAGCATTCCAGGTTCCTGTAAGGTGAATAATCCACAACAACATGTAAAATGATGGCAAACTATTTAGATGGGGCTTTTGTGATGGTGTGTGCAACTACACCTGTAATAAATGCAGTCAAGGATTCAGCAGAACAAAGTCACAAGTACGGCATTACAATTCATTCCACATTTCCTATGCTCTACACACTAGGACCTCAAATTTTTTCTTAATGCATTTGGGTTATTACTTATACACCTTGTTTGATTACAATTTATCCTTCTACTTTAAACTTTGATTTTAAAGCAATCACACGTTTCTATTTTATATTGCTTTTTATTTTCTTGGGGGCAACAAAAACACACAAAAAAAAAGACACAAGAAGTTCTTGATTGTGGGTGCACAGCGTCCAACACCACGCTATCAGTTCATGGCTAAGCAAGGAGTCTAAGAGAACTAAACATCAGGAACAAAAGACTGTTTGTTACCAGTCATAATGGAGTACTCACCAGTTCCAATTCCGCTTACAACGGCACCATCAACAAGTCCTGTAGTAACAGCATTATTTGTAGGTGCATTGTGGGGAGCCAGACTTGGCAAGAACAGGCAGCTGTTAAACACAAGACCAGTAACGGACTGGAGTTTATGGAAGTCAGTGTAAGTGGAGCTCAATACAAACAAAACATGGCTTAGGAAAATATATACCCTAACCACACATGCTTTGTGACTTTATGTAGTAATGGAAAATAGGAATTCATTCTCAAGATTGCTCATTGTGAGTCTCAATTATCTCTAGCACAAAGAACTTTGGCAGTGTATGCCTTTGGTGTGAAGGTATAGAATCATGCCCATGTGGCACCATAGCCTAAGATGTTCCTTTGCGGGCACCTGCATCTTGCAGCAGCCTTTGAGTTGTTCTGAACCTTCTAAAGAGACTGGATCAGCTAAATAGCCAAAGGATCTGGCAACTGCAGACAATGATGTTCTTATCTTAAGAAAGTATGCTCTTACACTAACATCATATTCCACCAACTTAGCTATGGTTGGTCCTTACAAGAGCCACTCATTCTGTGGACACAATGGAAATCAATATAAGGAGAAAAATTCTTAAATTTTTAAAAAAAATTATTATAGAAGCTTTCTTAGCTGACTTGCTGAAATTACAAGAACTCACAGCTGCATTATGTGAGTTACTTCTGGACATGTTACCAGCACCCACAAATCTCCTGAAGCAAACACAATGAAAATTTATTTTGCCACCCTATTTCAAGTTCTTAGGTCTAGACAATTTTCTTCTCTCTTACAAAGGATGTAGAACACAGCTTAGAGTAACATTTGTTTACTAAAAAAATAAGTCTGTCCCTGACTGTATTGGATATTAAGGCTAGATGGAAAATGGGAGCTGCATCCTTGCTTTGCAGAGCTGACAAGAGAATGTAGACAGCAGCAGAGCTCCCAAGTATTCAAGTTTTTCCATTCCATTTTTATAACCAAACATTTTCCTTAGACAGATGTTGAGAATGGTGCCAAGCTTTCATCTTCTGAAGAGTTAAATTATATTACATGATCCTCAAGGTGCCTCACTCAGCAGGTGTTTAATTAGAGAGAGAAAAACAAGTAAGTGGTGCTAAAAGAAAAAAATTAGCTAAGCATGATATCCAGGCTATGCCTCCAGTTAGTAATACTAGGCTTCTTTCAGTTCTTTGAACTCATCATAGCTGCCTTGTCTGCTTCATTTTATTTCTGATACATTTTCACATTTTCATTGTTTTTCAGCAGTTTTAAGTGGGTCTCATAATACCTGTGCCATCCAAATGTCATACATAAATCTCAGCAACCCTTTGGTATGCTGCATTCCTTTGTTTTAAAAGGGATGTGAAACCCAGAACTGAGAGGGTCCTATCAATGATACATACTTCTTTTTTTCACTTTCACACATGGCAAGCAAGCATTTTTTATCAAGGTATTAATGAATGAGAAAGTGGAAATTTACGTGACTCGAAGCATTCCTTTCTCCTCTTTAAAGAGTTCATTTGTTCCTTACTTGCAAAGTCTATTAAAAATTACAAGCATGCGTTTGGGAAAAAAGGAAGTAAGCAAACACTGCACTGTGCCCCAAGCTACTTGAGAGCATGGCAGGACCTTACCCAAACCCTTCCAGAGATGTGTCAAACTCAATGAATGCCGGCATCACTGATGATCCATGAAGCCTTATATCATGTGGGGTTGTCATGGAGACCAAACACTTGACTCTGGTCAGGGGCACTGTGCTCCCTTCTGCTGGCTTGAGCAGGCTCTTGCTTATCCGATAGTGTCTGTCCTCGTGCGCACCGAAGACGCTGTCAGGACCCAGACCTTCTATGGAGGTGACCATGCTATCTACAGGAGAAGCCAAGAAACAACATAGCATTGCAATACAGCGTTGCAAAGGAAGGCATTTTCAGGCTGTTTATCTGGACCTTTCAAGTCCGGTGGAATAGCTGAATTGTCACACATTGTCAGCTAGTTCAGCCTCTCCTAAGATAATGAGCTGGGCAGTATTGCTTTGATTATAAAAATGCTCAACCAAGGCAGAAAGATGAGCATCTTGCACAACACTCCAAGGAAAGTTTGTGGTAAAGCCAAGAGGCCCTCCCATAACCTCATGTCAGCACAGCATCCTTTTTGCAGAGGCTCCTCTTCAGATGCATTCCTGCTACCTGACTTAACAGGCAGGGAAAATTCTGCTTTGAGCTTTTCAGATGCAGTCTCAGAGCTCTTAGTAAGCAGAAAGTCAACTTAGCTTAGGCAATTTAACATAACTTGTGGTATTCAGAAAGTAGTTTTGCATTCTCTTTCCTACGCTAAAAGCTTTCTAGTCTCACATTTTCATAATTTTCATTGTTTATTTTTCCCAGTGATAATACCCTAATGCATATATATATATATATATATATATATAAAAATAGAGCACCGGCCTATCTCTCACCTAAGAGATAAATTGAATCTCTTTTTCTCCATTCTTTTAAAATTTACTGAACATGACAATATAATATGAATTCAGTCAATTTATTTTGTTTATTTATTTCAGGATTTAATGCTTAATCAGTATAATCTAAGATACTTTCTAGTTTCTTTTAAATACTTCAAAAATTTAAACTAAGGTATTTTTAATTATATGTTACAGCCAGCCATACAATGACCAAACTGACACACAGAAATAAGTATCTTGTGCTTTGGAAATTTTTCAACAATTTCTTTGTATTACAATTTACTGAGACTCTCCTATACTACATGAATAGCCATTCCCAAGCTCTACAACTCATGGATAATAATAGGAGATTGAGTTATTTTACCTGACACCTTACTGAACCCATGGGAGATACTACACAGATATAATGATTTCTTGTGTGCACATGAAAGTAGCTGAGAAAAAATAATGTTAAATAACTACAAATGCAGGACCTACTCAAGACTTAAAAACAAACTACTACCATATTTAACAGTTACTATTCCTAAAATAAAAACCTGTAATAATTTTTGCTGGATATGTATTCAATATAAGTACTACATTCCCTCTGGTTTTAGAACTTTTCCAGTTCTAAAACTGTTCTGATGATTTCACATTCATACAAAACTGGGGTAAAGTTGGGTTTTTATGAATGCTTATCTAAAAATTTTAAATAGGTATGCAATTGGGGGACATGAGTGAAACATTATTTACACACATTTTTAGCACTTCAGCACCTACTTCTCATTTCTGGTTCAAAACTCAGTGAGCTGGGTTTGTGTACTCGGTACTGTTTCAACAACTTTTTGTCCCAGGCTCCGCAATTCAAAGGATTTCCCAAGCGTAAAAATTCCCTAAGAAAGAGAATAAAAAAATTTGGAAGTCATTTTCTCTTTTTATTTGTCTATAGTGGCACCAAATCTAATAGCACCTTTAAAAAAAGACAGTAATTGCTTGCAATAAATATAACTTTTAACTAAGAAAATAATCCAATGCATAATTATGATCCATAACACATCTGATCCATTCAAAACAATTTAATTTTGGAAGGCATGCTCTCAAAAGTTGACACTATTTTAAATAATCAAGCAATTTTGATAAAGTAATTTATCATAAAATAAAGCAATTTTGATAATTCCCTTCTCTTCATTTAAAAACCTGGCAGGAGGTTGCTGCATTCTGCAGGAGAACATCAGGACATTTGATGATGCATATCCAGCAAGCTCAACTCTTCTGGAGAGGCAGATCATAGGCTGAAGTAAGCGACTTTAGCTTTGTTTTACCAGTGTGTCCTATTTGGTTGGGGGAATCATTTCATAGCTATCAACACCTGTATCTCTAGATAACTATAGCATCTCACTATAGAGCTACCCAGGCTATCAGTGCCTATGCTTAGGGAAGCTTAAGTCCCTGTAATGTGACCATGAGCTAGAGGGCTCCTTGAAGAATCCCTTCTGACACAACTACATGTCACTGAAGGGAACTGAGCAGCTGTCCTGGCTACAGGTCAGCCAGCCAGTGATCCATACGAGATAATACAATTAAATTCCCTCTTACAGCTGAGATCACAGAACTCCAGGACAGTTTGGGTTGGAAGGGACCTTTAAAGGTCATTTGGTCTAAGCCCTCTGCTGTGGGCTGGTATAGCTTTCTCTTACACTAGGTTGTTCAAAGCCCTGTCTAACCTGACCTTGAACAACTCCAGTGACGGGGCATCCACAGCTTCTCTGGACAACTCTTCTAGTGTCTCACCTCCTTCACTGTAAAAATGTCTTCCTCATGTCTAATTTAAATCCAGCGTCTTGCACTTTAAAACCTGTGGCACTGGTACTGTCACTACAGGCCCTGGTAAAAAGTCTCTCTCTGTCAAAAGACAACCTATTTGATGAGAAATAAAATGGGATATTGTACTATCTCTACCACATCAGGTCACAAAGGCTCTCTACCACTGCCAGCCATTTACAGCAAACCAGGGACAGTGCAGGCTGCAGGCCTCAGTTCAACTCAACTTAGGGGCTATCCTTCTGACCTCAACACCATGGGCTGCAGAGCCTGGGAGGCCAGCCTTTCAAACATCCTTTGGAGTGGTGGATGCAAGGAGTGGTCCTCATCTGCCAGAGCAGCGCTGCATCTTTGCAGAAGTCGTGCGTGGAGCCCAGCTTCACACATGACTTGCTGATTTCTCTCTGTATGCACCAGAGATTGCAGGATGTTGGCCACTGCCAGCTGGAGATCCAGCGCATGCTGAAAAAGAGAACAGCACAGTGCTTGAGAAAGGGCAAACTGAGGAGGAAAACAGAAGAAAGGCTTTAAACATTATAATAGAAAAGAAACTGCCATTAGCAATAAATACAGAAAATTAACTATACTTAAATATATGTGCATACACTTGTGTGTTTTCAGGGGGTGTGTGTGCATGTCTGTGTGAAGAAATAATACTCTGTACAAAAAAGGGTAATTACTTAGGCAAAGGATTACCAGAACTATGGTCAAGTAATTCAGGTAAGAATGGTAACTAACCTCTACTTTTCACCAGCAAAGAGAGCCAGCTTAGAGAGAACTAGAAACTCTTATTTTTGTGACTATTAAGCTATTCCTTGTAACTTAACATAGAAACAATCATTTAGGTTGGAAAAGATCTTTAAGATCACTGAGTCGAACTCTTAACCCAGCATGGCCTAGCCCACCACTAAACCATGTCCCCAACTGCCACATCTACATGTTCTTTAAAGACTTCCATGCCTGGTGATTCAAACAGTGCCCTAGGCAGTCTATTCAAGTGCTTAACAGCCCTTTTGGTGAAGATGTTTTTCCTAATATCCAACCTAAACTTCCCCTGGCACAACTTGATGCCATTTCCTCTCAGCCTATCACTTGTTTGACTTGTTGAGACTGCCCCTCCCCTTGCTACAACCTCCTTTCAGATAGGTTTAGAGAGAGGTAAGGAACCTCCTTGAGCTTCCTTTTCTCCAGGCTAAAACATTCCCAGCTCCCTCAGTTACTCCTAACAGGACTTGTGCTCCAGACCCTTCCTCACCTCCTCTGCCTTTCTCTGGACACAGGTCCAGCACCTCAACATCTTTCTTGTAGTGAGGAGCCCAGAACTGGACACAGGATTTCAGGTGCAGGCTCAGCAGTACTGAGTACAGGAGGATGATCCCTGCCCTGGTCCTTCTGGCCACACTTGCTGATAAAGGCCAGGATGCCATTGGCCTTCTTGGCCACCTAGGCACAGCTGGCTCATACTGTAGACCAGCATCCCCAGGTCTTTTCCAGTGACTCTTTCCCCAGTCTGTAGCATTGCCTGGGGATGTTGCAACCCAAGAGCAGGGCTCAGCACTTGGTAACCTCACACAACTGCCCTCAATCCAGCCTGTCCAGATCAATGCAGATACTAAACAGAACTGGTCCAGTTCTGAGCCCTGGGGAACACCATTGGTGACCATCTGCCAGATGGGTGTAACTCCATTCACCGCCACTCTGGGACTGGTCACCCAGCCAGTTTTTAACCTAGCAAAGAGTCCACCCACTCAAGCCATGAGCAACCAGTTTCTCCAGGAGAATGTAATGGGAAACAGTGTCAGAAGCTTTACTAATGTCGAGGTAAACAACATCCACAGCCTTTCCCTCATCAACCAACAGGGTCACCTTGTAACAAGAGACCAGGTTAGTTAAGCCTTTCATGAAGCCATGCTGGCTGGGCCTGATTTCACAACTGTTCTCTATGTGCTGCAGCATGGGATGTGTCATGATCTGCTCCACAGCCTTCCCAGCACTGGGGTCAGACTGAGGGGCCTGTGGTTCCACTACTGATCTTCCTGGTCAGTCTTGTAGATGGGCATCAGATTGACTAATCTCCAGCCAGCTGTAATCTTTGTGATTAGCCAGGACTGCTGGTAAATGATGGAAAGTGGCTCAGTGAGCAGTTCCACCAGCTTCCTCAGCACTCTTGGGCAGATCCCATCAGCCCCATAGACTTGTGAGTTTTTGAGTTGTGTACCAGGTAGCTAACTACTTCCCCTTGGATTATACAGGCTTCATTCTGCTCACCACCATAACCTCTACTAAACTAAAGACATATGCAACATAATTGTCTAATTTATGTTGTGAAGGCAGAAAGTTACCACACTCATGACCAGTAGAGACTGGGAAAGAGGAATACAGTGATTCTTGCAAGCTTTCAGAACACTTTTTTTTTTTTTTTTTTTAATAAAAAAGTATTCCTCAGGGAAGACATCTCAAACAAAAAAATACATAAGCAACTTCCAAAAATGTCCAACAAATCCTTCCTATACAAAGTACTGGAAGACATTTTGGGTTGGGAATTGTACAAAGCAGTCAGTACAACTTTAGAAATAGAACGTATTTAGAACTTTAAACTTTAACTAGAACAACTTTAGAACTAGAACATATTCCAGCTACTTCAAACAGTGTCCATAGCCCAAGATATGATGTTCAGTCCTGTGTCCTCACAGTATGCATTAATACCTGATACATCAGGGAAAACATGAATTAATCACAGTGCTTGGAAAGTTATCTGATGGCCACTTCAGACCTTTCTTTAAACTTACATTACTAACAAGAGTTTGAAAGAGATAAACAAAAGAAAGCCTATGAAATAAAGCAATTCCTCTCAGACCTCTAAGCCACCAGTTATACAACTCAGCCTGTGAAATATATTAGCTTTTCAGCACAAAATGAGAGGACATCACCAGCTTTCCTATTTCCCACAGCCATCCTTTTCCCCAGCAACTCCCAAAGCTTCAGACCACGCATTTTTTTTACCTTACCTCTGGGTGTGTGGCTGACCCAACAGAGGCCAGAAGATCCAGCATTGCAAGCATAGCACCAGGGTGAATAATGACTGCATCAGAGCTTTGTATGGACATGGGTCCTGGTTGGAGTTTCACATCAGCTATGTTTTTCTGAGGGCAAACAGGAGGTGTTGAAACAGAATGACAGGCGTGCCTGCAGGACAGAAAACATCCCATGGTTACAACACTATGTACTGGCCTATAGATGTTACTCCCTTTTCCTTTCTCTTTCCCCAGCTAGACAGAACAAATGTTCTCTTTTCAAACCTGTTGGGCATGTTTCCCTAAAGACAGCCTGGAGAGGTTTCAGTTTCTCAACTATTCTTGAATTTGGAAGTGTCTTCCCTAGGTGCTACACACGGTTTCAAGAACTTGAGATTGTTTTTATTGTCTCTCTTTTTCTATTCTAGTTGCAGTGGTGGCACACAACTGCAGTGAGCAACCTACCACTGCTCCTATTCTCTGGATGTGTGTCTCCCCATTCGCTTTTCATTAACAACTGATTATGAAATGTACTACCACAAAACTCTCAGCAATCTCTAATCAGCCTAGGGGAATAGAAGGGTGGTCTATGTGTTTACTTATGCCAGCAATCTCTATGTTCTCAGTCCTTCCATGACTGCTACAGTCATTTGGTTTTACATGAATATGCTTTAGTTTGATCCAGGGAAAAGAGGATTTGATGCACTGACTTAGAAGCAACCAGTGGTCCTGAGAAATGCAGACATGGTCTTCATTGAAACTCTTGGAGATATCAGCTTGATGCCACTCTTCTTTCAGCAAGGGTTTCAACACACAAACAGCATGAGCAGCTTACTGAACATATGGTTTCAAGATGATGCTTTAGAAGCAAAAGCAAGATCGAAAGACTCATGCTCACCACAAAAAAAGAAAACCAAAACACACAAGAAACCCCCACAACAAAAAAACCCCACAAACCCAGAAAAACCCCAACTCAAATCACCCATAGCCCACAGTATATCATATGCTTATTTGTAAGAAGAAACAGAACAAACCCTGTGTAAGAAATTTTTTTTGATGATCGCATAATGTCCTTTCTTTTACAACTGAATACAGCAAAACAAGAAGGGTTTCTTCTTATGAAATCAGCTGAAAGAAGTATTTCCTCTCTTCTGTTCTCAGTGACAGAAATTTACTCAATCCCTGACCCTAACACAAGTTAGAGTTTGAGACTGGCTGCTCCTCACCCTTTAGACACTTCCAACAAGGCAATCTCTTTCTCCTGGGAAAAACAGGACATAGATGGGAGATGAGGAAGTCTGCAAACACAATTCCGCCCTAAACACAGCCACCAAGCCCAATCCTCCAGTAAGAAATGTATTTATGGGGGAAGGCTGAGACTTCAGATTATTCAGCCTGAGACAGGACAACAGGAAGCACAGCATAATCTTCTTGTGCTGGCTGGAAAATTGGTTCAATAAATAATGCTCCAGTAAAAAGGTTCCTACTGAAAAGCTTTATGGCAGATCAGCAAAAACTTGGCACCTGAACAACCCAAGATTACTGTTCAAAAGAGAGTTCTTAAGAAAAATTAGACTATCGATGCTTTACTCATTTAGCTAATGCTTACAGGAAACAGAAAATAATATGGCAATTCTACTGAAACTGCGAAGAAAAAGATCCCTAAATGAATGTTTCTAGTGTTTTCTACAAACCCTTAACCCATCAATTTTCTAAACTCCTCGGTCAGCCCCACCACATATGGAAACATCTAGCAGGTAAGAAAGGCTTCATTGTTTCTTTTAAAAATAAATGGAATTAAGAACAGTGTAACTGGTAATACTATCACAAAGAGTTAACTCACGCCTCTGCCCTAACTTGATGCAGAAATTGGAACACAGGCAATTGTTTCTCATGTATCCTAAAAGCACTGCTCTTTATCTGAAGGAGAAAACTGCAGTCTCTTTCCAATGTCACCTTGAGCATCTCAATGCAAGTTTTACAGGATGCAGTTAAAAAACTAAATATCCATTTATATTTAAAAATTCTCATAAGTCTAGTGAATTCCATTCCTTAAGACATTCTGTCCACTTTTAAGTACAAATTTTACTTTTAAGCACACTGACAGTGTGGTTAAAACATGGTAGTACCCAGAGAGCATAACAAAAACATTGCTCACTGTGTGTCACAAACACAAATATGATCCTGGTCTCAAACCACCTGGACTGCAACATTCCACACAACTGAACAGGCAATACAGTCCAGACTAGGTTTCCTGTTAGCAGTCTAAGAAATAATTGTCTTTTTAAAGCATGTATTACTGAAAGTTTTTCATGTAATTTTAAAATACCTTCTATTTTTAGTTTTTCCATATAAGGAGAACTTGTATCAATTCAATAGAGGAAAAAAAACAGTTTGCAAAGATATCTCTACACAGAAAAAAGAAAACAGATCTCACAAAATCCTTCCAAAATACGAATTAAATGTTATAGTTCTATGGGTCAGGGTAGAACTTGCAATAAATTAATTTAGCCATACTTCCACATTCTTATGTACCTCCTTAAAGGAAGAAGAAAGAAGAAGAAGCAGATAATGGAAAAAGGCAGTGTACACAAGACGATATGCATCTGTATGTCTAATCTGTCTAATTTAATAAAATACATAATTGAAGATTAATTAATATAACTTTAGTTACATAATTAGCTACAATTATTGATGAAAATTACAACAACATTTTGATCTGGAAAGAAGTAAGTTTGATTTATTGTAGATAAACCCTCTGCATATTGTTCCCCAAGAGTGATCACTATACAAACTTTTTAAAAATAATGGCTTAAAAGTCAAAGCTACATTCTGTTCTTTACTTTACCCTGTCAGGACCAAAATATCCTAAAAAAATTTTTTTTTTAAATTATTTTTGTTAAATTTTACAACAATCAAAGAGTTGAAAAAGCTATAGTTCTTGATTCAAATAACAGAGGTCTGGAAGAACAATGCATTCCAGGTAACAGGGAGGACAGTCATGTACTGCCATCCCAACACATGCTGCCAGAGTCTCACCTACTCTGCTTCCATAAAGGAGAACACTTGGAGGGCAGCACTCCACAGGGAAATATAGCTTTGAGACATGTCTGAGAGAGAATATTAGCGTATCAGTGCATCCAAAACTATTCTAGACTGTGTGAGAAACCAGAACTGTGCTATTTTTGTTTATAAGAATTATTTGTGTGCACAGTGTCTGCTTGCTCTTTTAGCCAAACAGAGGGCTCTCCCTCAGGCATCTGTCTTACAAGTCAAAAGGCAGAAAATCAGGCCACAACAACAAGGGAGATCCCAGGGATGCAAAGCAAAGAAGACAGAAAACAATAAGAAGAGCAAACACTTCTCTGGGAAGAGTCAACTTTGACAGAATCTGACTGTATCTGATATTTAGGAGGAGAAAAAAATAATATTGGACTACAAACCCCAAGCTGCTTATTTTTGAGAGCAGAAAGATCACAGCCACTGGCACTGAATTCACTAGGAATGACAAACACGATGCTGTGAGAAAGCAGACAGCTGTTCAAACAGACTTTTTGGAAAGCCTAGTTTAATTTTTTTACTTAAAACATGCTTTCCAAAAGGATCTGAAAGTCACCCAGGCAAGCATGATCATTCTTTCTGTCCATTTTTACTTTGAGTCTTACACAATTTGTTACAACCCAAAGGATTTTTTTGTTTGTGAAAATCCATTTCAAAAGCACTTAACCCCAGCAAGTACCTACATTACTGTACTGGAGCTTACCTGAATTGCTGAAAGCACCCCACAGGGATAATGACTTTTTAAACTGCCCAATCTCTTCCTCAGGTTTGCAAGCAACTGTTTGCATTTTCAGTACCACAAAAAACCCCAAGGGAAGCCTAACGTATCTATTCATATATAGCTATATTTATATTTGAATTTCCAGGCTGCGTCAGCCACCCATCTGGCAGTCTTGTTCATCACACCCTGGAATCAGCTCCTGTTTGTCAGGAACTGCTTGTGTTCTGCTGCAAGCCTTTGCATATATCTGTGTGTTTGAGTAATTCAGTGAACCTGAGCAGCCCTGCCACCTACAGCTGGGAGAACAGCAAAATGTAGCAAAGGGATGGGCAATCTGCAACACTAGGGGTTAACACAGGGCTGAAGCTGTAAAGAGCCTCCATTAGAAAACACTGTTTTCTTACATGTTTCTTCAGAGTAAATAGCAGGGAAAAGACTTTGACAGCTAAGGTTTTTCTCTGTAAACTATAACGTTTGTTCTTAAATGCCTCAGTGTTAGAAAAGAAAGCAAATGACAAACTAAGAGGTTCTGGGTTACTGGGAAGGTGCCCTTGTCCAAGCCACTCCCAGTAGAATACCCAGGTATGACTTGGGTAACATCACTCAGTAAAGAAAAAAGGTTCTCTTTACTAACCTGCTTTAGGATAAACATTCCTTTCAAATCAGTTTCCAAAAGCATCTTTGGTTGTTTTCCTTTGCAAAATATTTTACATTCCAACCATGAAGCTTGATGGCCTATCTTAAGCAGTATACTGCTCAATAATTATCATATTTTCTCCACATGGCACCTGCATCTCAGATAACCCTGTGTCTTTCAAATGCCTTTTCAGCTTTCAAAAGCAAATTTCTGTCTAACTTGCATCTGTAGATAGTGAAGGGCTGCTCCCTTCCCTGGGGACTCCAAGAAAATGTTTTTTTACAAAACATTTGTAAAAACAATGTTTTGTTTTTTTGTAAGTAACACTGTTCAGACAGTAACCTTTATTTAAAAAAAAAAAAATTAAAGTCTACCAGACACATTAAGATGCATAAGAAAAGACTGTAGCTTGGGAGTGAAAGTGGGTGCTTGGATTTCTGAATTGGGCCGTTTGTGATTTCTTTCCAAACCTTTTAATTCAGCATGTCTCTAAATGATTTGGTAGTCAAGTACTGACAGGTTCATTCTTTATTTTTTATTCTCTGCAATTACTAACAAATGAGCACCTTTACAAGCCATTCACCTTCCACCAAAAGTAAGCTTTCTTGAAAAATTAGGAAAAAAGAAATCCTGCTGTATTCACTGATCTACTAGCATAGTCTGAATGCCTTTGAACTGCTCCTGAGAGTGTCATATATACCTCCCTTAGATCATTTCTTATACTAGGCTTTATCTGGTTTTGAAACACAAGACTAACTTTAAGTGCTATGGGAATCTGGAGACATAGCTAATCTCATCACTGCCTAGGATTCACTACAAAACATGCCTTTACATTTTTTTATCCAGTAAACACACAAGTGGAAATGCACTCCTCAGAATAGCAATTTAAGAGAAACATCCCTCCCCCCAAAACTAAGAAACACAACAGCGAGAGAGAAAAATCCGAAACAAGATCAGCTTCTCTTTCAAGGGTCGGTACCTTTTCCTGGACAAAGCTGGCGTACCCCAAGGAGAGGGGAGAGAAGTCTCATTTGTCAGGCAAGGAGGGATCTGTTCTGCACGACTACAGACAAAACAGACAGGGGTAGGACAGAGAGGTTAGAGAAGAAACCAGAGGCCATAAGCTTGTTAGTTTTACAAAAGCACCAATAAAATTGTTACTTGGATCCATCCTTCAGAAACAACATGGATGACAAAGGACAAACTGAACAACAGCCTCAGGTGAACACACAGACATGCAAAGTGTGCACAGGTCTTGTGGTATGACTCTGCACTGCTTGTTCATTGCTCTGATGAGAGTAACTGATAGCAGTAAAGCAGAACATCTTTCAATGTTCAACAACAGAAACTCAGAGGAGAAAGCTTCAGTAAATTAGATATAACCAACAGGAGTAAGAAATAAAGTCAATGTAAATTCAATAATGAATGATGAACAGAAAATCTAAAGAAGAGAAAATCACTTAAAATAACAGCCCCCCCCCCCAAAAAAAAAAAACAAGGAAATTAAG
>VZRH01002600.1:305305-328196 GCA_013397555.1 Urocynchramus pylzowi
AAACCAAAACCAAAACAAAACAAAAACACCCCCCCCCCCCAAAAAAAAAAAAAGAAGGGAATTTAGTGAGGTATCTTATGCAACATCACCATGTGATTTACTTACCCTATTGTTTCCTCATTCTCTATTGCTAGCCAGTGTCATCTTCTACAGTATGAGTAACATACTCTTAATACAAATTGTCCTCCTGCAACCTGAATGCTTTAATAATGCTTCAAAATGAGATCAAATAAACTGATTTCTGAAGTTGGCTTTTTGGTGTGTCAGAGTGTGAGAGTGTGTGTTAGGGTGTTTTTTTGTTGGTTTGTTAGTTGTTAAAATTTTCTTTAAAGAAGAGAAAAGCATTAAGATCTCCTGCTTTGGGGGCAGGACGGCCCATGTCATTAGAACAGGGTCACATACATTCAAAGGCTGGGGTATAAATAGCTTAAAGGTCCTAGATACAAAGCTTAGGTTTGTGTTTCATGTTTTATACCTTAAATTGTGGCAAAAACTACTTTAAGACAAGCCAATCCTTAATACATATTTCATGAAGTTTTGTTGTCATTTTGAACTTTTAAAACACATTTCTGTTCAGTTTGAGTTTCACTATAATTTAAATTTAAATGTTAAAGTTTCACTCTGGGAGTGTCTCCCAGTTAAATTTAAAAACCCAATAATTTACAGACTACCTAGAACTTTAAAGAACAAGCAAATCCATGTAAAACAAGATGTCCATCTTATGTTCTAGCAAAGAGAAAAAGAGGCACAGGGAAGACCTTATCAGTCTCCAATACTACTTGAGAGATGGTCATAGCAGTAAAGTGTCCATCTGTTCTCCCAAATAACTAGCCAAACGACAAGAGGAAATGGCCTCAAGTTGAACCAGGGGAAGTTTAGATTTGATATTTGGAAAAAAATTTTCACCAAAAGGGTTATCAACCATTGGAACAGGCTGCCTTCAGATGGAGTTGAGTCATCATCCCTAGGGGTCTTTAAAAGACGTATAGATGTGGCACTGAAGGACATGGTTTAGTGGTTGATTTGGTAGTGCCAAATTTACAGTTAGACCTGATCTTAAGAGTATTTTCAAACCTAATGATCCTATGTTTCTAAATTAATCATGGTATTACTTAATAATTTACTTTAAAGCTCCATATCAAATGAAACATGAAGTTAAGGTTTGACATTCAACAACCAAATTTTCATTTCACTTAATAAAAGCATAAAAATATAGTATTTCTAATGATGGTAATGCAACCTGCCAGCCTATCAACCAACAGGTTGCTTCAACACATCAAATATAACTGTGAACTGATATCTCTATATTAACTGCTGCCACAATAAAAACTTCCAACATCAGAGAGAATGCCGTACACCTTGGAAAACACCAGCAAGACAAGTCATTATTTGGTCAGATGTTGATGACTTATCCTCCTTTCTGGCTTGAAGGAAGTGAAGGAAGAAAGTAGATTAAAATGGAAATACAAAAGCTTGCAGTGGAGGTATCTGAAGAGAACTATTTTGGGGAACATTGGCATGGGACAGGCAGAGAAGATGAAAGGAAGGGAAAAAAAAACCAAAAAACAAAGGTCATACCTGTCAAAAGAATCTGTTGCTACCTTGTAGAGGTAAATAAAAAGTTTGCTGCAGTGTCTTAGAGTAGGTGACACAGAATCCAGGGATATTTGGTCATCGTCCAAAAGTCTTTGAAACAGTTGTGTATTTGAAGGGAAGACATTCAAGGGACTTATTTTCCTCAAGTCTGAGAAGCAGCCAAGTAATCGAACAGCATCTGCCAGTTTTTCATACTGGATTTCTGTCTTGAAGAAGTGAGAGTTGGCTGGCTCATAGCGCATTGCTGCAGTCAATGTGCAGAACACAGTGTGAAGCAGTTCAAACACTTGGTTCTGGTTTACTTTTTCCCAGCCATTCTTAGGTGGTGAGCACAAAGATCTTTCCATGGCAACAAGTAAAGATGTGACATACACAAATCCACCAACTTTCCTAAAAACAGTTCTTGTGCGGTGACTTTCTCTCAGCACTAAGAGTAGGGCCTGTGGACAAAACAAACAATCAAAACAGGGAAACAACAGCAACAACAAGCAGCAGCATTACAAACAGCCTGGAAAAAGGTAGAAACATTTTTGTTCACAAAACGTTGTGCTAGCAAAATCGTCATGTCATTTGTCAGAACTTGGTAATGCCTGAAGTCTCTGAAGATCAACTTTGTACTACAAAAATTCTCATACTCAAAAGTTTACAAAATAAAGAAAAAGAGTAGGGGGGAAAGTAGAACATTGCCCCTTATGTACAAATAAGAAATTACCTTCCAACAGAAAAGACCTGACCAAGCCCAGAATGGAACCCAAAATTGCCAAGTAATTCTCTTAGTGACAAGGTGGAGAATATCTCTGTTAGAAAGGAATCTTCTCTGCCATCACACTTCACTGGCAGCTATGAAGCCACAACGGCATCCAAATATAACAACTCAGTTAGCAAATTCGGGCAGTAAAAATTAGCCAAATATGCCCACTTATTTTTAGCTTTCCTCTATAAATCTCTGAATTGAGATTAAGACTATATATTAAGAGTTTCTTCTCAAAAGCAAGCTGTAGAGAGAAACAAAAGTGGATAAAACCTTACTTGCTGAACAAATAAATGCAAAGCCATGCTATAAACAGCAGAAAATACATGAACTTAGGTACTAGAGAATAATACTCATTATCTGTGATATCAGGGGGTGGAGAAGCCAGTCCACACAGCCAAAAATAAATGAGAAGGATACCTGTCATGGGAAGTTTGACCCATGTGTGAATATAGACTATAGAAGAAAAAGTCTCCCTACAGAAAGCATCGTAAATAACAGAAAATTTTACTGATACAGAAAAATAGGCCAGGGGGAATTTTCCAGGACCGAAAGTTTACCTCTTCAGAATCAAGCTGCTTTTTTTAAGCACTCAGAAGATGGGTAGGGAAATAGCAAGACTGTCATCTCTGAAGGCACTATCTCCTTTCCTGACAAACTTGAACAAACAGTAAGAGACACATCACCACACTGCTCTGGGCTGTCAGTTCCATAACCAAAACTTCTGAGAACAGCACCAGTGGAGGACAAGTACAACAGGTAAGAGAAAGACAGAAATCCTGATTTTCTGTTAAATCCTCTGGTGAACTCCAATATCTTTTCTTTCCCTGTAAGTATGGTGAATAACACATGCTCAAAAATTGCTGAAGACCTTCACAGACATTACACAGTAGATGAATAGTTTTATTACTGGCTTTCCTTTCTGTCTTTTTGGAATAATATGAATCTGTGAGAGAAATACTACAGCTCTTTTGAATAGAAATAAACCTAGATGTCTGAGTTCTCTTCATTAAGACTCATTTGCTTTCAACTATTTGCCTCAGCTTTTTCACCCTAAAATAAATTAGTATTTTGTAAATTTAAAAAATAACATTAGCTACTCTGAGGATAAATTGGGGGTCTAGATTAGCAAACAAAACACCTAATACAACAGGAAACAGACAAGAGTTTTCTTGCTCCTTCCTCCACTCCCAGCCTTACTTTCTTACTATTCCACTATTTTGCTTAAGCAAGCAAGTTCTTTAGCTTATCTTCTACTGCGATCATTACAATTTGCATTTATATTAATTATTTCAGCATTCATAGATACAAATTGGTAAAATAAGATGCCACAGGAAATGCAAGCCAGAGCTGAAAATAAACGTATGTTATTTGCTTGCTATTTTTCCATATGTGTTCCCATTACTTTTAACTGAATAAGACCCCACCAGGGAAAATTATCATTACTGCAGAACCTCATTTTCTATCAGTAAATGTGATGACGCTAAAAACATATTCACTAACCTACATCTCCAATTCTGAAGCCTACCATGGACAGATGGTAGGGAAAAAGAACCAAAACAAGGATCAAATATACATATTTCAACTCCAGAGACAATCTACATACTACCTAAACACCACCCATCCAATCCAGTGCCCTCAGTGTTTTCTCTCTTGGAACCACACCTAAGGAGTAAGAGTGCTGAAGAAGAACCGTTCACTTACCCTTAGGATGTCAGTTTTGAGCTGCAGTTCCGTAGGTGGGGCCGAGTGCATCAGCCCCAGCAGAGTGCCCATGTCATCCTCTCCACTGGGTGACAACACCAGCTGCTGGATGATCATCAGGGCGTGCTGGCGGCACTGCGGATACTTCACGATGTTGTGCACGCACCTGGCACCACCAAACTCCCTGAAAATGCCTGTTCAGAAAGAGGGCGGCAGGGTAAGCACTTTAAGAGTAAGCAAAATATAACCACTGGCAAATAATGACAACAAAACAACACCAAAGGTGTTACTTATAATTTGCATTTCTACAGAATGAAGGGCAGAGTTTTAGCTGCATGGATGTGCAATGATTTGCTACTATTTTTCCTCCCCTAACACAAATAAAAATAGAACTTCAATGTCTTCTGACAAAATTTTTCACTAAAGGCATTGTGTACAAGGATGGAGGTCAGCTCTAAGAATTTCCTCAATAATTCTGTTACTCCAACAGGAGTTACTCTTTACATGCTAGAGGTCAAAGGGTCTCAGGATGAAAAAAAAAAATGTACCAAACCCTCCATGTTTTGTGAAGACCATATACTGTTCTGGTTTAGGGTAGTGTTTATCTTACATTTAGCAATTACCTAAATGCAATATGAACTGAAAATGTAACTGGGATGTTTCTGGACATGAGCACTTGAAGTTGTTCAGAAGTGGTTTAGTCTATCCACATCATTTGTAAGATTCTGCAGAAGATTTTTTTGTGGCAAGACCTGTCTCTGCAGAGATTAAGCTTAAGTCAAACAATGTTTTTCAAGTTTGCTGGCTACTGCGATAAGCGAAAATTATATGAAAATTGATTCTGAAAGCATTACAAACCCAAAGTAGAATATATATGGCATATATAATGTGTGTTTAGTACAGTGTCAGCACCTAGAGCATTGCCCTACGTTAATTACTGAAGATGAAAACTGACTGGGGAAATGGATCAATGCTGCATTACTGCATCAAAAGGGATCATTTTCCATGCGACTATAAACTCAAAGAGCAGTTTAAATGATCAAGTTCAGGATTAACAAGTTGATTCCCTCTAACATTATATAGATATATATACAGACATGAATCCCACTATCCATTTTCTGCCTTCTGCTTTCTCTGATGTCCTTTGGATCAGAGACAGATTCAGTGCAAAAGGAGAGGCCTCAGACCTTGAGACAGGTGAATTTGTTGCACCCCTTCACAACTAAAGCCCATCTCCTTTGCGGTCAGGTTTTCACAGAGACTGGGGTAACATTTGATGTTTCTTCCACTCTCAGTGTAGGTTCTCAACTATCCAGTGAACCTGTGTGGGTCTGGACACCCAAATTTCTTGTTGAAATGTAGTTAGCAGTTCTGCAATTCTCTGGAAAGCTTATGAGAGAGACTGGTTTACAATCAGAAACCAAGCACTGAGTGTGGTACGAATCACTGCAAGGCTGTGCCTACTTATGCTTCTGTGATGACCTATAACCTCTACTGGCCTCTGGATACAGCACCACTGCACTCACATCCCAGTATAGACAGCAGCCAAACTTTTTGAGAAATAGTTTCTCAGCTCCTCCTGTATGCTCTGTCCTACTCCTGAACTGGGAGAGCTACTGATGAAATGCAGCCCTTGAACTTTCCAAGATTCCTCAGAAATATCATCTGTGGCAACATCCCGAAGTGCCAATGTCTTTTACACTCCCGCTGTTGTTTCTCCAGTGAACATTCAGAGATTAAATCAGTCCTGAGAAGCAGCAAGGAGGTCCTGGTGGCTGATTGATGCTTCCTAGGTGAGGCCAGGAATGCCATCTAACAGCAGCCAAGGGTTTGTCACAAGGCAGGTGGATGCTACCACGGTCTCAAAATCACTAAGTCTTGGTAAATAAAGCATAATACAAAACTGCCTGATTTACAAAAGGACAATTGTAACAGAGCCCTGTTTGTACATACTGTCTGTGAATAACTCTAATGAAAATGAAAAAAACATCTTTAACTAAAGACACAGGCATTACATTAAGCAGACATGACACTGTGAACACTGAACTACATTTCTAATTATGTGCTTAAATTTTTTAATATCCAAACAGTCTTACAAGCACTACCATGGATTATTATAGAACTGCTGAAAAGTGATGGGGTCTGGTGTTTGCCTTCAAGTAAACAATACCAAAGAAATTTAAGTTAAACACTATCTTGTTCTCCTTATTTTATGCACTCTAGGCTATGTTGTATATTCTCTTTGCTGGGAAAACTTGGCCAGAGAGAAAGTGTATTTCAGTGTATTTGAATACTGGCCTGAAGATAGAAAGTCAAGACATGATTTTCTTTATACATATCTTGACAACAATCTCTTCACTCACCTGCGTTTGTGTTTGATCCTTGTAGTAGTACTGTCAGGGTCTCCATAACCAATAAAGCCAGCTGCTTTTGGTCCTCAAATGAACTGTTTCTTGAATCCACTACAAAAAAATTCCAGAAGCTAAAGTCATAGAAAATATCACTCTTTTCAAAGATGCTTCTTAATATTTTCTACCAACACTTTTATTTTCTTTGCTTCCCTAGAGACCATGCAGCCTCCACCATTTTCCAAAGCAAGATGAAATTTAGTCTACACACGCATTCCTGGGAAAGCTTCACTATGAATCATATGAAAAGTTAATTTTGGAAAGACAAGAATTTAAACTGAGGTTTTAGAGCACTGTGAGCTCCACTGTGAGTGCCTGACATTGCAGCTATTGTTTCTTTGAGCCACAAAACTACACCAATTGAATATTAAGTGCATCAGTTCTTGTTCAGTTTTCAGTACCTGAAAAGAGAAATTCTGCAAAAAACCCACAAACTACACTCACATAATTACAGCAAATGTGCTGATTGCTCAACAGGTGTAGCAGACCAACAATGCAATTGGTGTAGTACACACAGAAAAACACTGCAGGAAAAACAGTGAGGTTTTTTTTTACTTTTTATTAGAGTAATTTTAAATTACTCTAATAAAAAGTAAACCCCAACACAAGGACATGTGCACCCAGGTAACACCCTGATTAGATGACAATTTCATCTATTTATTTACAGGAACATAAGAACTGATGTGTTTTCCAATGGAGTTGAGGGGAACAAAGCTTTCTAACTAACCTACAGCTACCACTCACTAATGAAGCTTCATACAATTAAACCCAGGTGAAACACCCAGCAGTTATGGTTAAAAATTAAGTGTCACTGATGCACACAAGCTCGATTGCAGTTTGAACGAAAAATGCAAGAAAATTGTCTGTGTGTGCATGTAGGCTCCTATGGCACATAGCAGAGCCTGCTTTGGAGGCCTAGCAGCTGTGCAGCTTGTCTGAGATGCTCCAGTCTGGAGACGACTGGTCTTAATGTATTTTTTTTTAATGCTTACAAAAATGTAGACCCAGCTTATAAAAAAGTCTCCTATTAAGAGGTCAGCTATGCACTCTATAGTATTTTTTCAAAGCTGGGGCGAAACACAAAGTTATAAAGTACCTTTTGCTAGGAAGAACATTGATGCTATGTATTGCCCCTACACTTTTTTTATGTTAAGTAACAAATATTGAACCAGTAATCAAAAAAAACATTTAGAAAGAAAAATATGAGCTCATACTACTTTGCATTCATACTGCGTCATTCATTACAGTTAGTCTCGAGCTTCTCTCAAGAAACTGAGAGAAGCAATTCCAATGAGCTTTTAACATGGCACAGAAGTCCTCAGCAGAATTCAGCTCTTGAGGTACATGTTCAGACTCTCACATTTCTCCTAAATGCCAGACTCCACTATTTCCAGCCAAAAAAGACAAGCATTAGAAAAATGGAAATGGACACACTACCTTGATCATTCAGTGCCTGAGTGGGATCTTTCAAAAGGGCCGCATATTTATGAAGAAGATTTACCATCACCTCCAGAAGCCCCACTTCCCTGAAGACATCCTTAAAGATGTAATCATGTCGGGTAAACTTCAAGAGTGTCTTCATGGCAATGATACTACACTGAAAAGAAGTGCTGGATTTTAAAAGGATGCTCACACTGATCAGTTCTTTACAGGGTATGTAATTCAAGCTGAAGACAACCAATTCCAGCATTTCAAAGTATTTGGTCTGCACTTCTGGAAGTTTAGGAATTTTCTCTGCAAACTGAGACAATGTGTGCTGCGATTCCAAAATGAAGTAGTTGGCATTGTCCGCCATATAAATATTCGTGATGGCATCAAGGATGATTTGTGCTAGATAGTTGGTTTTTGCTCTTAAAAATGCATTCTGGAGGACAGAAAATGCTTGAATATTCCTCACACTATGACCTAAATCAAAAAACAAAGTGGGATGGGAGGAAAAAGGAAAGAGAAAGTTCTTAAGCATCATAAACAATGAATACACTTATTAATAATGACCCATGGATTTTAATAAGTGGGAATAAAATAACAGTGTATGATGTCACTTTTTATTAAAAGTCATTAAAATTAACTTCAAAAAAGCCTCTGCACAACCACTTACACAGCGAATTCCACAACCTACTATTCTTTAGGATGGCATCTTAATCTTTGATAGTAAGAGTTTATGTAAGCATCAGTAAAGATGCTGATCAAAGATAATTTCTTTAAAATAGATAAGTACACTTATTTAGTGTTAAAATGTACACGGGGTACTGTCCTAGAGACAAAACAAAGCCTGCCCATCACATACCCAAGCCATAGGAGAATTTAAAGCAACAGTGATACGTTCTGTGTTCCGTAATGCAGAACACAGCCCTTGCAGCTGGGAATAAAAAAGCTTTGGCATGGTCCAGTACTATTAACAATTAAGGAATTAAAACACAGGGAAAGAGTTGTAAAATATAAAGTAGCTATAATATTAGCACATAAACATCTCACAGCCTTAAAGCTCAGTCACATTTCTTCTAGTAAGTACCTTCAAGTTGATTGAAATCTCATTCACTCAGCTAAAGAATGCACCATTTATGAGTGTGCCCCAAAATTTTCTATGGACAGATATTATTCTCTTCAAAAGAGGACTTAAATTCAACTTTTTTAACTTCTGTAGGAATAGTACAAAACACAGTGGACAGATCCCACAATACAGAAAACAACTAATGGTAAAAAATAATTACCAAAATACACAATCAAAAGTGAGCACTTTAAAGACATTCTAAACAAAGCATTTAGGAAGTTTTAACAATAAAATCTTTTTTTTTTTTCAAATAAAGGTATATGTAAACTGTTAAGCTGATTTGAAAACCCCTTTCATAAACAAAAAATTCTTATTTATTATATAAGCACACTATTATGGCACACTACTCCCTTCATTTTTGTAAACTAAATTGTCCAATTGAACATTAAATTCAATTATCTTCATGCCTAGTCTCCCCATCTTCCATTTCAGTACTTCTTCAGAAGGCAAGAGAAAACTCCCTTGTAAAAGAACATTGGAACAATACCACATCTGGAAGAATATTAGTTACATTATAACACATTTGTTCCTAAAAGGACTTCTTTACATGCTATCTTTACTAGGAAAAATGTTCAAATGAGGGGATTTAGAGCTTATCAAATGTGACAGGAACATAATAGTGTCAGATACAACTATTAATACTCTAATTTAGTATATTCAACAGTTGTTCCAGGCAATCAAGTAGATTAATAAATTATTTTTGATTATTAGGAGGACCCCTGAAGAAACCAAATTCTAACCAGCTTTTCAGAATTCAAGAACTAAAATGATTTAAATTGAAATAATTGAGAAAATTAGTAAATTGAGAAAATACAGTCTTCATAAGAAGATAATTTGCCAACATTATGATGAGCAGGCAAAAGGAACAGAGATGTCCTGACAAAATACCACAAAGTTAAAGAACTCTTTTGCAGATTGCAACAGACCATGGTTCTCTCATAATACTGTATCATAAAAGCTGATTAACCTAAAAAAAATTTTTAATATTATTATCAAAACAAGGAGAAATCAAATTCTGAGTGTTCACCTTTGTCTATTAGTGCAAAAGAAAAACAATTCCTAAGAACAATGAACTCTCTCCATACCAGAGAAAGGAAGTCACTGTCCAAGGAACCTAGGATGTATATTAATTAGTCTATACATCTATAAATGCAATCCTAAAACAAACTTTTCTTGTGCAGTGCTATATCTCATAAAAGTTCAACAAAGTAGCTCCACAGTCACTATTAAATTCCAAAATCCTTAGTTACATACAAGACTAACCTGAATTTTAAGTTTATGCACAGGGTATGAAACATAAGTTTATTTTTATGCAACCTTTTCTCCCCCAAGACTTCCTCAACCTTATCTCCAAATTGTAACTGACTGTGGTTTCAAGCACACCACAGATTTTATCACTCTGATCACACTGGTGATGAAATAACAGATTTCAGCTCACAAGTTACATTTGCCTGAGCTGACAAAAGCTAACAGAAAGCAAAGTGGAATAGGGGAAGAATTCAAAAAAGAAAAAAAAAATATCAATCAAGTCAGCACATCAGCCTTTCATATCAATTTAGTAAGAGAGCAGCTCAAAACACTATAAATCAAATCAGTGCATCTCTCCAATAAGACAATCTCTTCAAATCTCCATGTAGAGAACTGACAGCTTTGCAGTGAAGAGGCTGGACCTGTCCTCAAAGACAAAAGCCTTACGCTTTCTTCTTTGGGTACCAACCCCAAAATATTTGAGACCAAAATAACTGAGTATTTACTACACAATCTTAGAGAGAGAACCTAGACTTGGTTGCCAAGGGTTTGTGCAACACACAGCTGCTCTGTATCTTGTAACAAGCACTTACAACAACAGAAAGCAAACAGAGAGAGAAAGAAAGCAGACTAACCTCTGCCCGCAGGCTGTGGGACTGCAAATCCAGGTAGCAGGAAAGGTACTCCAGTGGTAACACCAGCTGGCTTTAATTCGTTGACACCGTATGTTGTTAAGGAAGTTATCAAATTAACTAAGTCCTTTAAAGCATCCTTAGATTCAGCTTCTTTTGCCTGTTCTAATCTAAAGAAAATACAATAGGACCAAGTTAGCAGCACTAGTTTATCTGAACTCAAGTCACTTTAGCAAGATTTGTTTTATTCTATCAGTTTAGAGACTAATTTTACTGCCCGATTCCTGCAGTATTTTCCATTTCCACATGTCATACCATTAGGTTAGTCAAACACTGGACTTAAAAGAGCAAACAGTTATTTGCCATAGGAATTTACCTCATAAATCTCTCCTTGAACTCAACAGTCTGCTAAAAACCAAGAGACATGAAAATTACATTAAAAATCCTCTCACAGACATGAAGACACTGTATAGGAAAGTACATGGATAGTCTGTAATTAAAAAGATCTGTAATTAACTTGCTAGACTACATCTGCCACTTTGAGGGTGAATATTTTGTGCAAATGAAATGGTATCTTGGTAAAGGCCTAGCGCTCACAAGCATGGGATGAAGCACGCTCACTAGAACTACAAACTCTTACCACCTTTGAACACAACAGAACAGAAATGTTAACATCCCATTCCAACCATTGTTTACTGACAGAAACACACCATCATTCCAAACCCTAAAAAGTGACTCTGAATCATAACACCACCCTCATTTTCCTGCTACTTCACCACAAATAAAACCATGTTTAATTGTTTGCTAACTCAGTAGATCTCAGGAGTGAGCTGGGGACCACATTCTTCTATAGACTCAGGCAGTGAAAGCTCTGTTTTGCTTCTTGCTGACAAATGATTGTGGGAGCCCTTCACAAGCAGCTCATTCTGCATCCTCCATCATCTTCTCAGTCAGACGTGGCTGAGGAAGGAACCTCCTTCAAATAATAATCTCCTGCAAACAGTCACTACAGAAGCACGGACCTCACCTATTATCATTCTACTACTCCTCTACATGCCCTGCCCTTTTGCATCATACAGATGAAATTACCAAAGTGCTCCTCTTGCCATTACAGATCTTCTGCAATTTGTTATTGAGCCACCTTCTTCGCACATCCTTCTGCTTTTCCAGCTCCAAAGCCTTTCCTCTTTGCAGCTTGAGACCCAGTGTCCAGATTTCACACCCTCACATGACAGTTATCGTCACAAAAGTGCCCCAGAGCTGAACAAGTCTTTGTGGGTAGGTTTGAGCCAAAACAGGGAGAATATATCACTGTGGTCCATCACTGACCAATGCATGGGCTCATTCAGATCACTGTTTTTTGAAAGGAACTATTTTCTTCTAGAAAACCCCCTCAGGAAGAAATGAAGATAACAGATTCCTATGCTATCAACCTTTACTGATGCCACCTGATGATCCCATGTGTCCTCCTTTTTCAATGAGACATGCAAATCACTAGTCTTCCTATACATTTGAAAGGAATCCCCCATTCTTTGATTTAAGGATGAGCAATCTCAGGGAAGAATTTGTTTAAAGCACTTGATCTACAGAGAATCACTTTTGTACCTCAACATGTAACATGACAGCACGCTCCCCTCATATTTCCCCTAAACGCTGGCTGACAGTTTCTGGAAAACAACTGTATTTGAATTACACTACTTTGAATTAATGCTTTAGTGATATAACATACTCCAAAACTCCACTTATAGAACAAGAAAAATATCAATTCCTTAACAGGTGCTTTAGCTTTTGCGGCACCAAAGGTAACTCATGAGTAACTTTAAGTGCAATTAAAAATGTCAAATGTCATGGTATCTATTTAAAACAAACAAAAATCCCCCTCAGAAGTATACAATTAGTTCAAATATTTGGGTGCCAAAACTCAGCGTACTAACACCAAAAATAGGGAGATAACATTAGCGTATCTCAGTAATAATGTCTTAAGCACCTTTGACCCAAATATACTTCGTAAGGTGTACGCTTATAGTTAGCCAGTATGTACCTTGGATTTGTAAAATATATATTTATTTTACAATAGTAACAGCTAACCATTCTTCTTCCGAACTTCATATTCAAACAATGCAACACAGACGGCCTGTAGATTTTACACAAATAAAGCAACAGACACTCTTTTCTTTCTCAATCAGAAAATTAAAGGAGTTTCCTTCATGGAAAGAAAAAAGAGATCATGGATAGGTCATACAGCAAAGGTCTTTTGGGCAGGCATTTTCATTACCATATTTTTTAATGCATTAGCAGCTTAGAAGTACTTTTGATTAGGGAAAAAACAACCCCTATTTCCTCATAGCATTCATCACATTTACATATGGGATTTTTCATTATGATAGCAAGATAAGACAATAATTATAGAATTATCTAGGTTGGAAAAGGCCTTCAAGATCATTGAGTCCAGCTGTCAACCCAACACAGCCAAGCCCACCACTAAACCATCTCCTTAGCCAAAACGAACTCCAATCAAACTCAAAAATCACTAGTTGCAGCCAAAATTTTATGTTCTGGATTCTCTCTAAATATTTAGTACCAGTTTTTTTAAGCAACTGCTGTCGTTCCAAAGCAAGAAAAATTTAGTAATAAACCAGTACTAAAGAACAAAAAGTTAAACAATGTAGTTTCATACTTGGAGAGAAGCACAGAATTCAATGTTGTGGTCCTAATATCTTCATTCTATAATGATCTATAATCACTTATTTGTTTAAACCTATTAATCTACTCTTTATTAAGAAAACTTTTTTGAAAGTGCTCAGTGATCTGTCTACATTTCTTCAAGCACTTTTGCCTACCTGAGGAGGAGGTCACAGAGGAAGTTGTATCCTTGCCATATCCTAAAATCATCCAGCAATGTTTGGGATACATCACTGGAGTCTTTGAGAAAACAAGAAAGTCCAGCAAACATCTCAACTATTTCTAGGGGAGAAAGGTCATCAGACTGCTGCATGTTCTGGACACACGTCGACAAACATTCCTTTTCTGAAAAGAATTGCAGTGGAGAAATTTAGGATTTTACTGACATTATTGACAGCAAGAAGCATAACCAACACACAAAACACAGCAATAAGGTAACTTATTCAAGCATCTCTTGTCACAGAACACTTAATACCACCTGAAGATGAAAAGGATTCTCAAATGGCTTCGGATCAGAATCCTAACCTCTTTTTGCCAACCTCTTCCCCCCTTTTACAACCTCTGCTCTTGTAAGGAGGAAACTTTGTAGATAAATACTAATTTTTACCTAAAAATCTGACCAGATAACTCAACAGAATCAAAAAATAAATATGGCAACTGTAAGTAATTCTAAACTGTATTTTTTTCTTTTAAAACACAAAATTATACAAAGCACTGGCTTGAAGTGTTAATAAAACCCTACACATAAACCTTTACACTATGTCATCTTATTCCTTCTCTGGTTGGTATTTCACTGGCTGGCATCAAAGAGATAGCTTGCCTTGCCCTGTATAATTCTTATATTCCATCAGTTCATTAGGTCAGTAACAAAGTTTTCTCAAATCTGTAGTGAGATTTTAAGTTGCACTTTGTTTTAAAGATGCTCCCTTCAATTATTTGCCATTTTAACTTTGCAGCATGCACAACACAAGCACAAATCTTTCTAGATAGACTGATAACAAAATTTCCCAGAGATCAAATCAGAGTATGAGAGCGTGAAAGGATGCTCCTTTGCATATGAATAAATATCTTAAATTTTTCCTGAATATAAGTTGAGCCTTGTGACAGATGTTATCTCTTAAGTCAGGTTCACTTTTTTAATCAAAAAGAAAGAGGCAATGCTGACTGGTTTTCTTTTTAAGACTCCATTTCACTTTTTAAAGAACCTGGAGTATCTTTTCCCATGCCAGCTTCCCGCCGCTATGGATCAAGCCCATAGAGAAGCAATAATGGTAGCAGCTGTAACATGCCAAATGACAGTCAAAACTCCAGTTATTTTCTTTGTTGCACTTAATAACAGCTTCGCACATATACCTTCTACACTCATCAAAAGCCCACCAGAAGCCTATCACCTTGTAAGTCCTATCTAAAAACACTCAACTGGTGAATATGCTGTGCTTTGAGTGATACTGTACATTCACATATTTTTGACTGGAATTGAAAACACACTACTTGCATAAGAAAAAAAACCAGACTGAAATTTTCTGTGAAATATGTGGAAGCAGGGTGACAGGGAAAATAAACCATCAATATGGAGCCTTGTAGCTACTTGCTTCTCAGAGTGTGAGCAACCCAAAACTGTGGGTTTCTTCTCCTCCAGTAGGTGTACACTGATAAAATTGTAAGGATGTTAGTTCACTCCAACAGTCAGTCCAATTTAAAAACTACAAATGCTTCCTATGTGGCCCTACAGTCTAAAAGCCTTAAATATAATATTAGAAACATATTTTATCAGATTTCTTACCTCAAGTCCTGCATACCTAAACACCCATACGGTTTTCGATTAATGCAAAAAGATTAACTTGTATGCAAAGCTGCTTCCAGGCAGCTAATATCCTCTCCAGTACTGGTGTCCATCTGCAAGTTGTTGTGAACCAGCTTGGCACCTTCCTCTTTACCAGCTCTTTGCAAAGATAGATGATGACTAAAGTACTACTTTCATTAGCTACCAAAATCTGTAACCAGCTACACAAATGTCCCTGTACACTACAGTTTCCATGCCGGCAACAGACAGGATCAACTTGTCTTAAAAATGGACAGGAGACTGGAATGATTCTGGATGCTTCACTCATTTGATGACTTACAGGCTGGATTAAGCTCATAAAATAACTTTAACTTGGCCTTCAGCATGCAAAAAATCTTCAATCTGTAATCTGTAAGGCAAGGTGGGGAAGATGAGGGCCTGGCAGAAGAAATGCAGGCTGGCTGAAATGTCAGCAATCCAGGCAGTGAGAGACCAGGGAAAACATAAGGGCTCCAAACCCATCCAGTACAGCCAAGCAAAGAGCCTCCATGGGCCATGCCCTAAAAACAACATCCTTGGGTTGGGAAAGCTGAGCTGGACCACAGGGGAAAAAGACAACTGCCTGCTAAGAATTAATGCACCTTCACAGCAAATATTTTTCAATACAGGCAGAAGTTACTGAAAGCCTTTCTTTTTGCTTATCGTGAACTCTTCCCCAAACATGAGAGGAAACTATCCTTCCAGGTTAAATTGAAATGTGAATGAGACAGACTCAACTAAGATCACCTCTCTCACTACACAACAGCTTAGAAATGTTACCTGTATGTAAATAAGGACATGTCCAAACTAAAAGCCTAAAAGCTTCCCTATTATTTTCATACCTATTTCCCAAATAAGAAAACTATGAAAGAAGAGCAGGAAAAAAAATCTCAATAAATAATACTAAAGAAAGAAACATACCATGGATGTATTTCACTACATTGACACTAAGGCCATGACGAGATATGGTCATAAGTACTTCTCCTGCACTCTTCCTCCAAGGCAGGTTATAGGGAGGGCACCATGAGGTTATTGCACTGAATAGAAGCTGGAGATCATCCTTCTGAGCCAGTTCTTCCGCCGGGGACACAAAACTGCACAATTTTACTAGGATCTGAAACAGGAAGTCATTAAACAACTAGCATTAATACCTTTATCACTGCTAATTTTGCCTAGACTCAGTAAAAGGTGAAACGTTCTTCCACTAAGGAAACACATTAAAAAAGGTAATGTGCTGTTTTCCCTTTGTGTGTTTCTGTACTTTGAACACAAGACAAGGTTATTTGACACATGGTTATTTCAAGTCCCAGTTCAGTTTAAAATGCTTACCAGAAGACTGGAAGCAGAATTTAAATCTCTTAGGCTGACACAGAATATTTGATGGATACCAGAATATTCCATTCATGGAGAATCTGCCAGTTGCCTAATTTGCAGGTTTAAATTCTGCACTGGGGGAGAAGCTCTGTGAGGCAAACTGCTGTATTCCTTCCTAATGCAGGAAGAAGGCTATTGATGGTTGTTGGCAGAGCAGCAACCATAACATCTTGGTCAAATTAAGTTTGTCAGGAAAGGCTACAGCAAAACTGCAGACCCACCTGAATAACTGTCACCTGATCTGAATTTCCTAATTATCAAAACCAAGACAAAATGCAGCCATACAAGTGAAGCCACTATGACATGCTCCCTTTTCTGCATGCTTTAAGACGTCTGATTTTTTTCATCTTGTGCAGGAAAAACTGAGACTTCCTCTCAGAAAACTGGAGAGAGGCTGTCTGCAACTGGATGGGGAGGTCTGAAACCTCACTCATTCCAGTCAGTTCATTTGAGAGCATCGCTTTATTATCAATACTAATGGTTTTTTACTACATCGATTTCAATCAGTAATAGCCAAAGATAACAAGTACTAGGACTAGTTAGATGAAAAGAGAATAGCTGTCCACATGTTGTTCCTTTTAAATATCTGTGCAGAAGAGCTGCACAGATTTCTGTGCAGGAGGTATTTGTCAAAGACTAAAACTAGAGGAGGAGTGGGAATTTAACCTCAAATTTGCTTGCAGGAAAATCCAATTCTCTCTTAGCTATCAGTTTTTTAAGAATCAAGGAAGAGTAAAACCTGGCTCAAGTGAAAAGTTTCTAGACTTTGCTCTCATGAAGTATTTGCAAGTATTCCTCTTGCAAATTCCCTGACCTATTTTACCTTTCTTACCTGTACAAAGACTTTCTGTAGTAGCGCTCGGCGCTCTGCGAGAGGTAGTTCATTCTGTGCTCCTCCAACTACCTCAGGCACGTGTGGAAGGTCAAAAAACAGATACAGACATTTAACAAGTGTGGAAGGCACTGACATTGTAGTCATGCAGTCCACAGTTTTCTGAGGAAGAAGAAAACACAGTGAAAAATAACAGTTCAGCATATTATATATTCCAAATGTCAATAATAATGCAGTTGATTGAAATGCTGGTTTTTCTTTCTCACACCTTTGGTGAGGTGTTGACACAGCAGTACAGATTCACCATCTATTCTTGTGCCTATCCAAACAGTAATTTTAAAAATAGGATGATTTATTTACTTGACAACAGCACCTCATAGACACAGTTCAGAGCAGTCAATGCACAGGACAGAAACAAAACCTGTCAGTCTCTGCCAACAGAAGTTAACAAGTTAATTACAAGACCTTCAGCCAAGCCCTCATCAGCTATCATTTCTTTGTAGTAGGAAAAATGAGAGTGGGAGGAGGACATTTCAATCTATGCTCTCACTTGGCAAGAAGGTGTAAGGAGCTGTAAGAAGCAAGGTAGTAGAAAATATGAAAGCATCAGAGGGAAGAAAAGAGAAATTGGTGTGGAGGCTGGTGACACACTAAAACAGAGATAAGATGATGTGCTGAATTACAAAGGCAGATTAGAGCAGAAATAAACCACACATCTGCCCAGTATACTGTCTCTCTGGAGGGCAGCACCAGAAGCAGAGACAGGAATGATTCACTACCACCCCCATTCATCACTGCTGCTGGCCTTGCATTTGCAACTACTGTGGCCCTCCTCCAGTGAGGTGTGCAAAGTTCAAGGTCTGAGCTATTTAAGTGCTCTATGTGCCATGCATCTCATAGGGCACTAAGCAGCAGTATGCAGAAGAAGTCTTTGGGCAGCAATAAAAGTCGCATGCGTTATTCAAAAGAACATTATAAATTAAAGTCTCAAAACTACTCTTTTTTCAGGCAACTGAAACCACAAGGAGCTAAAGCGTAAGTCCTGTGGCAATATAAGAGAAAGAGGATCTTAACACAGAAAATCAGAATATAGTTACATCTTTTGGTGAGTATTCATGCAGTTCATTTTATTAGTGCTTTTGTCTCTTCCACTCCATAATTCATTTTTAGCTTTGCTGTTTCAGACTAACCTGTCCTGATGAAGCTAGTAAATTGATTGTGGTGAGCAGCATCCAACCTCTACTTGCTTCTTCACTTTGATTGACCTCCAGAAACTGGACTATGGCACGACTTGCAGCCTCTGTAGAAGGCAGTAAAAAGAAAAAAAAAACAGTAAGAATTCAGTCTGCTGGTCTGCAGAAGGAAACACATCCTCTCAGCAGCCCCAAGCACTGAGCATAAATTCACCTTTAGAGCACTACTTAAAAAAAGGACTAGGCTTAGGCCTATGCCTTCCAGACACACATTCCAGTCTCACACACACACTTGGCTTTGACACTGGCAAGGCTTCAAAAAGTACATTCTTTGGTCACGCATCATCCTTTGACCAGCAGACAGATTTCAGTAACCTGCAGCGACTTCTGTTTGAGTCGTTTTGTTTTATGAATATACAATATACTTTTTCCAAAGACATGAAGTCACCATCAATTAGTGACCTCTGTGGAAATAGCTGAAATTTCTGAAAAAAGCACTGCACTGAAACAGCAGTATGGAGGGTAATGGGGATTATAGGGAAGGAGAAGTGCTGAAAGACAAAAGAAATAAAAAAAAACAGGGAAAAAAGTAATATTAGGAGTATGATCAGTGATTACCACATCCCCATCCTACATTTTTTGAGAATGAAAACAGTAACAGCTTACAGATAATTCTTATGATTGAGAACCACTTCTGGATGCTATTCCATATCAGTCAGAGCCAAAGACAAATACTCAGCCTAGTAAAAAAGTTATCAGCCTCAATAAATAAATCAAGAGAAAATGCAACCCTGTATCACTGCTGCATGAATACACACATGTAAGAAGTCTATAATGCCAGTTGTGATGTCTGTCCATTACCTTTAAGAGAAATCTAAAAACATTTTTTGTTAATAAATGTGTATCAATCATCTCCTGTGCTTTTAGTGTCAACTAGAACAGAAAAGGAAGGTGAATAATATCACATAAAAAAGAAATTACAAAGGAATTATCAATGGAGAAATAAATCTGCAACTGAAGAAAAATCCTATTTTAATATTGGCTTGTTTGCTTCATCAGCTGTTAAGATTCCCCAGCAGATACCTGGGAAATTTACTTGAAAGGCAGCAAATTTCATATGGCAAAGTACTTATCAAACTTGTAATATCAATAACAGTGAGAAGATCACTTTCTGAAGCATCACAATGTAAGCTGTGCAGCTCTCTCATGTTTTTGTCTGGCAGACTTTTTCCCATAACAGACTTTTGTACAAACCACTGGCTTTTCCAATTCTGGTGCTAAAGTAAGGAGAGGCCCCTACAACTTCCCTCCATGAGACTGAGATAAAGTTTGAGATATCAAGGTTGAAAGTAAGGCAATTTATAAAACTCAGGCAAACAAGGACAAGTAGGCATTTCCCAGCATGCTGACCTGAAACTATGAGTGCAAAGCACTGGTCAGGTGGTTGGATACATGAACAGACTTAGAAAGCCTGTTCATGGCCAACTTAGAAAGCACAACAGCCATGACACAGTTGCATTTCCTACACTAAAGGCATAGGCAAAATGCCAGAATTCCTGACAAAAGCAGTTTTTCCTCAGTTCTGAGAGCCAAGCATGTCTAAAGCAGGCACTGCTGCTATAAGGACAGTGTCCCACCAGCACAGCATAAGGTGTGATTTTGTGGGTCTATTGTCTTTCTATCCCACCTGAGACAGAGCTGGGCAATCAGTCTCTGCCTGCAAGAGACTGTCTGTGCACACCAAACTGGGTGCGCACAGCCTCCTTTGGGCACAGTCTCCAAAGCTACCTATGGAATAAGGGCTCGTTCAATCATCTTTGAAAGTGAGACTCAGTGGTTAAGTCCATGCTTCTGAAAAAGTTGTCATGCTGCTGGCATCCTGGCATAGCAGTTGAGCACTATAAATAGCAGTTTCAAAACTGTCACTCTTAATTAAGCACTACCTAAAACACAGACAGCATTTTAAGTGCTAGAACACGTTCTCTTGTCATCTGCTCTGAGCAAATTTAATAGCGCTATCATTTAAGATTAACTTCTATCATCACACTAGTCTTAATTTATTCCTTGTACCTTTCCCCTGTTTTTGAAGTGCCCAAGTCATCATTTAACATAACATCCTCTATGTGTCCCACTCAGATGTCCTCAGCCCTTCAATTTCTGCTGCAGAAGAAAGCCAATTCAGGAGCTGGATATGCTGACTAGTAAAAACAGCAAAGAGAAAAACCTATGAAATAATATGTAAATATACCTATTGTGACAATGGTGCAAGCATTTGCACACATTGTCACAACAGGTATATTTACATATATATACACAATAGGTATATTTACACATTGTCACAATAGGCATATTTACATACTCACACACACGTGAGTATGACCATGATTATGTGGTTACGTGGTTAATACACAGGAGTCAGATTTTCCAGCATGGATTCAGTATATATGGGATAGAGGCTTGGTAGAATCAAACAACAAAATTTGTTTCATGTGTAAGAGGTGCTTGCATCCTGGACTTCAGAAAACCAAAAGGTAGCAAGCAGTGGGATTAGAGTCATCCAGATGGGTAGCAAAAATCAGTGTTACAAGCACTGCAAGCAATGTTGTTGCCTATAGCAATAGCACTAAGGGCAAATTTAGTACAAGAAGCTTTTAGTTAGATGATCTAGAACCATAAACAGCATATAATAGCATAATCAGACTTCTGTCTAGCTTATTCTGGAGGGGAATATTAGTGAAAAATATATCTGTGCATGTGCCAAGGGTGGGAGGGCAGGTGCAGTCAAAAGTATACATGAGTGTGTCAGGGGGTGGTGATTGTGAAGCTGAAATCAGGGATCCCTTCTCTAATGGAGCCTTATAGAAGTCTCTGCTTCTTCTTTTGGGAAATGCCTGAGACAAAGTCAGGTACCTAAAGTTACAGAATACAACTACCTAGATAGTAAGAGAGAAGTATCAACCTAAATAAAAACATGGTGGCACAAAGTCTGCCTTCCATCATCAGAAGCAGAGTTGGGCTGTCATCACATGCAGCAGATAAGAAGTGGCTGATGCCTTTGCAGCGTGCAGAAATGGAGGGCTGCTCATCCAAAGATAAAACAACTCAACTGTGCTAGCTTTTAGCCTCACTAATGCAGATGATAATAGAAAAGGCTTTCTAGGATCTCTTAGAAAGGCTCTATATTGTACTACACTTGCCTTGCATACGATTTGGTAGAAAGTACCAAAAGCAAACAGAAAGTTGACCAAAAGTAGTAAGACATAGGAGCTGTTGATCAGAACTGGCTTTTAATGAATACTAGCTGACAGGACACTTCTTTTTCCCTTCCAGAGCAATTACAATAAACACAAACCAAAATCACCTTGTAAAGCAAAGTTCCCCACAGAACTGGAACAACATACATATGCAATGAAAAAAACCAAGATGTGCAGTCTCAGCATGTGAAATAATTTCCAACAATCTCTTCTCAGCAGAAGAAAAGTCAACATACCTAAAAAGGTCTGAAAGCAGCGCCTAAGTGCACTTATTTTATTGACAAAGATCTTCCCTATCAGGAAAACTTCAGACTTCATGAGGGGAGGAGCCTGAAAGGCACCTTAGTAGCAGAAGATCCCTTCAATTATCATCTGTAATTCACCCAAATGCAAGATGCACTTAAAGAAATCATACTAACTTCTGTGAATTGAGCATAAACATAAAATTAGTTCTGCTGATGTGTCAGAGATTTACTGCAAAAAAAAAACCCCAAAAAAACCCCCAAACCACACCAGAGTTTGCAAATTAATGGATCTTTAAGAAGAATAAAGGTAGGCATTCTCAAAGGCCAAATACCAACCACTGATGTGGTTTTCTGCAGTGATGATGAATGTTTATCAACTTGATCTCCCAAAATGGTTTGATGATGAGATAATCATAGTCTTTCAGCAGATGTGCTAGAAAAAAGCCTGAAGGGGCTAAAAGCATTTGCAGTGGTGAAACAGTTTGAGTACATCTGTGAAATTAAGATGAAAAGAAAGAAACTGGGGGTAGAACCTCTCCCCCCACAAAAAACCACAAATGAAAAAAACCAAACAAAAAAAAAAAAAAAAAAAAAAAAAA
>VZRH01002600.1:328379-383926 GCA_013397555.1 Urocynchramus pylzowi
AAAAAAAAACCACCAAAAAAAAACACCAAAAAAAAAAACACCAAAAAAAACCACCAAAAAACCCCACCCAAAACCAAACAAACAAAGAAAAAAATCCCCTAAAAACTACAAAGAAAAAATAAATCCAAACTGAAAACAAACTATCCCACCTCTCCTTCTCCCCTAAAAATAACCCCTTAAAAAAGACAAAATCACTACAATAGTCAGAGGGTATAAACAACAACTGAAAGTGCTGGAAGTAGGAAGAATTAGTTGAACAGCCCAGCAGTACAGTAAAAATAAATTTAGCATTCAATAGTAAATACTGTAACAAACACAAACAGAAAATGCTGTAAACATGAAATGAAAAACTGACTGAAATTAATAGAGACACAACTTAACTGAAGTTAGAAGGTGCACAAAGCAGTGATGTACACTAGCTAGCCAAATAAAATCACCAAAAAACCAAACAAACTTTTGAAACTGTCTTTGAAAGGAGGCTAAAAAGTCCCAGACCTGATGTACCACATCAGGTACATAAGGTTTGCTTTCTCATTGTTCAGTTTTCTATCCTTCTTGTGTTTCACCTGTCCTTGTAACCACTTATTCATATTCTGTCTGAAGTATGACTTTCCAGGTAGCAGCTCTGCCCATTGCTAAGGGAATCATTCTGAATCTCCCTGGGATAAATGTTTATGCATTAAATAATGGGCCCTGACTAGATGTCATTTGGTGTGCTTGAGATGCAGACAATGGAGAAGACTGAGTTAGAAACCCGTTTAAGTAAAAATGGAATAATTACTACCACAAATAATAACCAATAACCACCAAATCACAAGTTTGCACACCCTCAACTGATGAAATATGAGAAGCTGTTTAGAGTGAAAGAGAGGTGTTGGTTAGAGCCTGGTGCTAATAACACCAGGTTATGGGTACAGGTTGTGGGTACAGCTCACGTATGGGCCACTGACCTAAGAGCTGGACTCGATCCTTGTGGCTCCCTTCCAACTCGGAATGTTCTCCAATTCCTTCCCTAGCAACTTTAGTCTAAAGACATGCTGTTGGAATATCTGCAAAATCCCAGAACCACCAACTTCAGCCAGAGTATGTCTTTAGAAAAACACATTAAATGAAAGTGTTGCTTCCTCTCCAGCCAAAGTAGCCATTAGTAACCACATTGGTTCTACCAAGTTTCAGCTGTGCCTGTCCCTTTTTTCAGAAGTTTTTTTCAGCTCTGAGCCAGATGCACTTGCTCCCAAAAGAAAAGTCCATTTCAGAACTGAGACTATACTAGAAATAGATGTTTGAACATATAGTTTACATAGTACTACCATAACTTTTGATCAATTCAGACACAAAATTTGACTTATTTGTGACAAATGTGGCAGCTAAAAATCTCAAGTACACAGAGCTATCTCACCCATAACCCCACCATCTTCTAAACAGACTAGACAGTCCATGGCAAGGGAAACTATTCACTAATCCTCATCAACAGTTACTGCTGTCACCAGAAGATCATCCCTGTTATACAGCAAAGACTGAAAACTGCAAGATAATTTAACTCAGATTTAACTGCTTAATTTTTCTTACTATCACTACCAGAGAAATAAGTTGAAATGTAGCTGAACACACAACTACAATGGCAATGTTCAGAGACCACTTTCAGAGGCACAGTTACTACTGAATCACAAAACACTGTTCTGAGAAAACTACTACAGTCTGCCAAGAATAACTGAGATATGCCTCCACCATGGCAGGCATTACTCACATAGCACAAACAGCATAAATATTCAAAGGCCTGATGAAAATAATTGCCCTGTGTTCCATTATCAGATGGAGTAGGGAAAAAAAAAAAAAAAAGCAAGGAAAAAAAAACAAAAAAAAAAACCAACCAAAAACCAACCAACCAAACAAAAACCAAACAAACACAAACAAAAAACAAACAAGAAAAAACCAAAAAAAACCCCAAACAATCACAACATACTGACAGGCAAGATTTAACCACACCACGTTCCCCACTGTAAAATACTGCAACACATGTATAGAAATCAAGTTCTTTCAAAATTTCTTCCCTGTAATTAACTATGGAAAGCTTGTCTCTAACACAGGCTCAGCTATTTTGTTGACTTACATGAAGCACTTCACACCATCAGGAATTTGCACTTGTTTATTACCAGTGACATTTCCTGCATGTTGTTGCTACTGAAGTTTTTTACTTTTAAAAACATGCTAGGAGATGGCAGGTTTTTTTAGATGATCTAATTACCTGTCAGCAACTATTAAGACATGTTCTATCCTTTTGTTTGAGACACAAAAAGAATGGAAGTTGTAAAAAAAATTATGCAAGTGTCTTCACAATCCACAGACACAGCATGAGGCCTTTAACATTAAACATATTCTAAAAAGCCAATAACTTTTTTTTTTTTGAAATCAGCATCACAGGAAGTGAGTATCTAGCTCTAATCATTTTAATAGAGAAGTCTACAAACTGAGTTTTAACAGTATGTTAATTGGTTATTTCTGGAGAGGCAACTGCAGCTCACTGGTCCCACCAAGAGAGTCACAATGCTACTTCACAACATGGATCCATCAGACTTTCTTGAGGCCTAAAAAGGATTTACTGACAAGAGTAACAGCAATCCTAATAACAGAGGAAAAATGACTGCTTTCTGTTTTAACAGAAACATTGGTATTCATTACATTAAAGCTTAGAAGAGCACCAAACTGTCTTTTTAATCATTGTGGTCAAGTTTCTAAGTGGGGTGGAAAACATGAAAAATACCCCAAACCACCACCATCAACAAAAATCTACCTCTGACTTGTGAGGTTTTAAGAACTGGATTATCTTGGAGCAATAAGCAGAGATACAGCTGAAGTAACACACAAAAATGGTTATTCCCCACAGAATCCAACTGACTAGCAGGCATAACAGATGTTCCCCAGGAAGAAAGGTCAAGCAAACACCTTCGTTCTGTCAGCACGGCTG
This sequence comes from Urocynchramus pylzowi, assembly GCA_013397555.1. Classification (NCBI taxonomy): domain Eukaryota; kingdom Metazoa; phylum Chordata; class Aves; order Passeriformes; family Fringillidae; genus Urocynchramus; species Urocynchramus pylzowi. Next base: position 331,345 of record VZRH01002600.1, read on the forward strand.
TTGGACACTTATTTCCCCCTAATACTCAAAGAAAAGACATTTTGCGCCTGTTTACCCATAGAGAACAGATTTTGTCTATGATATCTGTTTAGCCATCTGGAATGTTTCACTGCTTCACTGTTAGTCACTCGACTTAAAATGGAAATATGTTGTAATTGGCACAGTTTGTGACTCCTGACTTCCTGCACAATGATTTTCAGAGCCTTTTCCAGTCCTCATTTACCACCAAATCCAAACTGAGAACACAGCACAGATCTTAAAATTATTTAGTAGGCAAAGACTTGATACTTCTCAGAAGCACTCCTCTTCAGAAAAGGAAGCCTAAGAGGAAAGATAATGAAACTGCCCTCTTGGTGCATTGTCCTCAGTTATGCAACTGCCAATACAAGATCAGGTTCTGATACATTCAGGGGTCAACAGAACCAAATCTCACCCTGACATTTAATAATCAGAGCAGAAGAGGAGTCCATTGACATTTTTCTAGGGCTGGCAGTGTTCGTCCTAATGTGGGACTTGCTGCGCTTTCACATCTTATTAGCTTCCTGGCCAGCAGCTAATTTAAAATACATAGTTTTGGAATGTTAACATATCCAAGTGACACAACACACCACCAACAGGCACCTCAGGCAAGATACAGCAGCTGTTCACATGCATGTTCTTGGCCTCCTTCTCCTAGCAGGTCATGCAACTCAGTTCACATTTCTCTCTCTCATCTGCTGAAATTTTGTGGAACTCAGCTTTCTCCATAATCCAGGGAGGAAACCTCCAACCTCTTCCTCCTCTCTCTCTCAGTCCAAAGGAACAAAAGTCAACACATTTTCATTGCTAAAAATTCAGTTTCTGAGCCTGCACAGTTGCTGTGAATGGCAGCTCTTAGTATTCTGACTGATCTGAAAATCATGATGGACAGATGTGGAAAAGGCCACCCTTGTGCCCCATGCAATACCTGTAGACTTATTTGATGCCCTCCGTCGAATTTCAGTCACCATCAATCGTGACACTTGAGTAGTAAACTGCAGGAGGTCAGAAAATTTCTCTGTCATTGTACTTGGAGGAGCATTTCCAAACACCTAAACCAAGAGAAAAATGGATGCATTAAAATAATTCAGTTTACAAGGATCACTACAAACTACCATGTTCCTTTGTGAAGAAGTATTCCTATGGAGATTACAAGTTTTTCTTTACATGCTGTAGCATTCATCACTGCACTGGTTTGCACAGTGCATGCCCTAAGATATGTTCAGGGTTGGAACTCAGACCTCATTCAGGGAGGTAAAATCTGATGAATGGAGGTGAAAAGACAGTTGTAAGTTTTCTTGTAAGATGAAAACCCTGCAGAACCCCAAAAGACTGAGATTGCACTTAATGGGGTAAAGAATAGGTACCAGACCAAATTCTTCAACAGGACTTCTGTTTTTAACATCAACTCCTTTACTACCTACTAAATATAAAGACATGTGTAAAGTCTTTCAAAAGGACTAAGATTTAGAACTGCCCTGTTACATCCTTCCTCAATAAAATGACAATACCAGGAAGTCTCCCAAATTGCTGATATCCCAAGGACTTACTCTCCTCTTTTGAGATCCTCAACACAACAGCAGGCTTTTTTTTTAATAAAAGGTCACTTAATTCTAGTAACTCATTCTTCATGATTAAGCATTGATTTAGTTATTAAATAATATATTAGATCACATATAACAGGGAAAAATATGTTAACTGTGGTATTACACTAAGCTGTGGAACACAATCTCGAAATGGATTAGATAGTTGCTGCAGTAATTTACTCTTCATTCAAGACTGCACAAAAAACTGAGACTTTATCCACATTTCCAATCTAAAGCTTGCACTGAAATGGAAATTTCACAATAAACCCACAATATTCATTATCACACAAAGCATGCAATCCTAATTACGGTATCATCACTTGTGTTAGTGCTGAAGAAACAGAATAGCCTGCTCAACACCTGAACAGTCTCTGCTTGTTTAAATTTTTCTCCCTTACAGATATTTATGTAACCTTCAGTAGTGTCACTGATGAGCATAAAAGATGACAGTATTTTTCTAGCAAAACCTAAGTTCAACATGTTACGCTGGCCTCCCAGAAGGAGGATGTGCTCTACAACAGTGGAGTTGGTTTGGACTCAACAGCTGCTTCACCCCTGTCTCCTTTCTCTGGGTGACCCAGTTATCCTATTACAGCTGAACTGCTTACATACTTGGCTGAGGTCATACTCAAGTCCAGGGACATCCAGTGAAATCCATTATTACAGTTAACAGGGATGCAAGGTAATTGTGGTGCTAGCTAACCTTAGAACCCCTAAGTCACTGAAGAAAACTTAAAAGGCAGAAGGAAAGAATAACCTTTGTCAAAGTTTGACTTCTTACCTCCCTTAGTATCAGTTGCTCTGGCACATCACAAAACAGCCAAAAATATTTTTCCTGTCTACTTGCATTGCAAAGTCATGATGAAATGGAGCCAGAAATACAACATTGAAAAGGAACACGCAGTTTCTTAAAATAAAAATAATTTTCACCAAAGGCATAAGTATTTCTCATACTGGAAATATCAACCACCATTGTCATTATCAAAGCAAGCAAATGGGAAACCAGCTACTACAACCAGACAACTGTTTTTTGCAGACCAAGAAAAACACCCCTCATTTGAATTAGACTATACAGCATGCCTAGTACAGACAATCCAAGTTTCCCTAAATATTTCACAAGACCACCTTTTGCAGTTGTCTGCATCAGCTCCCAATTCATCCAAGAGCCCCTAACCACCACAAGGCTGTAAGAAGGGAAGAGGGCCTTGAGGTTTGACTGCTCACATAATATAAGCAAGATTATCTAGACCAGAATGCACATTAGCATCTTGTTGTCACTAATTGTTTAAAGCTCTTTCACCCAGACCAAGTGAAGAGGAAAACTATTGGCCCTGTTACCTGTCCTGAGCTTGCTCAGATTTGTCAGCAGTTACCAGGAAACTCAGAGAACTCAAAGTTACAGTAAAAGGTTAACTGAGGTCAAGTGGATTTTAATTAGTTGCCCCATAACCAGGTTTGCACCATGCAGAATAAGCATCTCCACTGGATATTTATATACCCTTAGACTGAAAGTGGCAGTAAAAACCAGGAACAGCATGTTACACATTTTAGCAGTAAATCATCTTTTTAATATGGAAAAGCAAGGATCTTTCAAGATAATGCAACAATGTACCACTTATTCAAAACCAACCTCTTCATCATTTCATCCACTTTTCTCACATACTGCACAAACATTACCACCATCTTGGTAGAGCAGTGCTTCCACAAACTCATTGAACTCTGAAAGGAACCTTTTGAGAACTCTTCCACTGGGCCAATCTTTTGTTAATTATGCACCAATTTAGCTTTTCATTACTACCTGATTCATCCTTTCATAAGCCTCCCTGAACAATGAAGAAAAAGAAATGGTCTGTAAACCCACTTATTACCAGAACTAGCAAGATGCTTTTATCCACAGCAGGTTTGAGACATGCTCTATCTATAAACCAAACTTAATGCTTTAGCTCGGCTGAATTTAGATAAATAATCCTCAAAATAAAAAAGTAAAAAGGAAATGAAGCTGCACTTCCCACAAAACTTGAGATACCTCTAATAAAAGGAAAAAACTCAACCCCATGGCTAAGCAAGAAAGCCTCAAGAGCTCCTGGATATCCTGGTTACTTAGCTGGCTGTCAGCTGCTGGCCACTTGGATACCTCTGGGAAGCAGAGTTACCTTCTTCACTCTAGATCTCTGCACTCAGCAAAAATAATGCTTCTCCCAGGACTCCTTACTCCATTTTGTGAGCACACACACACACACAGATTCCAGCCAAGCACATGCAGCTCCCACTTCGAACAGCTCACCACTCTGGTATAGGAGATATTCTGGACTACACATAAAGGGATGGCACAGAAGTTTTAATCTGAGCTTCACAATTTGTTTGATTTTCTCCTCCTAGCACAAACATCCCAATCTTGTAACAGAAAGTGCTTTTATAATACACCATCATAATCTTTGCTTAATGAAGTAACAAAAAAAGTACTCTATCACACTTCAAAATCTTCAACAGAATAAAGATAACCATGGAAAGTAACTGATGGATGGATTCAGAGTCTGAATTTGAACAAAGCTATTAACTGATCACTTAAAACTTCTGCAGCTAAGGATTATGTTTGAGAAACAAGAAAAATTTTAGAAAGGAACTTCTAATAATGTTTTAGTGTTTCTTGACAGCAAAAGTGTCCCTTCTCAGAGAAAAGCTGTGTCAGAATTTTAGAGTGAGCCAAGATTGACCATATCTGCCACTGAAAATCTCTTCCAAGACTCTTTAGAAAATGAGATTTCTTTTCTTGTACTATTTTTATTCCAATCAGAGTTTGTCTTGCTGTGACCTGCAACATTACTAAGCTAGCAGGATTTTTCCAAAACAAGCTGTGTCATCAAGAGCTGACACTCCAGAAGACATAAAACTAGATAAGCTGAGGAAGCCACTCAGCCACACAGCAGACTCTGTATGTGAACATCAAAACAAGAAGGTGGCATTAACCAGGAATCTAAAGAGGTAAACTGCAGAAGTAGAAATAGATGGCATCACAACTGCTCAGTCTCTTGAATACAGGAAAACAAGAATGCCTTTACATGAAATGCAAAGGAAAAAAATCCCCCTATAACAGAGACAGGATGAGATCTGACTGATCAGGAAAAATCAGTTTCGTTTGGGTTACACTATCCCAGTTCATCCATGACTGATAATAGTTATCAAGGTCTGCAAGAAAGAAAGTGAAAAAACAGAAACAACACCTGCTTTCCTCAGTATGCCAAGCTATGATCCAGATTTTAGAGACTGAAAACTCAAGTGACAACATCTGGCAAGAGCCTGTATTTGTGGCACGAAGGACAGCTCCAAGAAGCTCACAATCTCAAAAAGGTAGAGCTTGAGGACAGTGATGTTAAAACTAAACAAGGAAACTGAGGAGGGGGAAAAAATGAGGAAAGAGGAAGAAAACAGCCAGAAGTAGGACTGAAAAACAAAACATCTGGCACACATAAGAATATGCCTTCAGCACCAAGTTCACTTCAGTAAAGAAGGGTACAAAAGAGTCTTTAGGACTCAGAAAGAAGAGCCCATAAATAAAACCAGATGGATTCTGCAAAGAACAGAAAAGAGACAAGGGGAACCTGGGGAAGGGAAAGCTACTACAAAAAAAGGGAAAACTGAGGAAAAGAGTAGCCAAGATGCATTCATACAAACAGAAATCACAGAAACCATCAATCTGTTCAAGAATATAAATGGTACCTGAGATTACTTAGACAAGAGCTGATTTTCACGAAGTAAAAAGAAAACTTGGGGCTACTGATTTGGTTTTCAGAATGCTTCAGCACATGAGTTGAAGGAAGGACAGTTAGAACAAGTGGCACAAAGACATGAAGTAACTTCAACTGGGCTTCAGCAGAGTGCAGAGGAGGAGCTGAGAACTAGGACAAAGCCAGCAAGTGGTGTAAAGTGTGGGGGGGAATGTGTATTAAGAAAGAAAAAAAAGAGAAAATGCAGAAATTAAAACTTAGCTGGTTTTCATCCCCTCAAAAGTCTAATCGAAGTCTTTCCTTAGACTGCTATAAATGCACTGCTACACTAGTTTTACTCAAACCCAATAATATCACCACTGCAATTTCTATAGATATAATGCTTCTGCCAGTAAGGAGTTTTACTACAAAGGCTAAGAAAAAATTCTTCTCCACCTGCACATCAGAGTTAAGTGCTGAAGAAGCTCAAGTAGGGGCATTCTATTTTCCGGAAGCATCAGCCTCATGTAACCACCAGAGGGAGATTTCTAAGCATAGAAATAACCTTCACGGGCTCAAGGCAAGATTAAGATTCTACTGTGCTAATTTGTAAAAACAAATCAAGAAAGTCCATAACTAAAAGGCATATAATCTAAGGAGATAAATTAAAGAGAAGGCATATGAACTGAGCTTACTTCTCTCAGACTCACACAACAGGGTACCAGTAGAAATAAGACCTACGGCAATAGAATGGCATTCAAGTGATCCATCCACTAAAGCACGCTACCTAGCAGACTAAAAATTCTAGTAATACTATGTCTTGACTAGGATTAATTTTTCTACACAGCATTGTTGTAGTTTAACCTCAACTGGCACCTAAGCACCACACCAGCTCATTCCTCTCAGGTGGAATAGGGCAGAGAAACAGCATGGTAAAAGGTAGAAAACTCATGAGTTGAGATAAAGACAGTTTAATAGGGAAAGCAAAAGCCATACAAGTGAGCAAAACAAAACAAGGAATTCATTCACTGCTTTCCATGGGCAAACATGCCCAGCCTCCTCCAGGAGAGCAGGGCCTCATCACGGGTAACAGCAACTCAGGAAGACAAATCCCTTTGAACATCTCCACCACCTCCCTCTCCATCTTGCCTCTGTTTTATATGCTGAGTCTGACATCGTATGTGAGGGATATCCACGGGGTCAGCTGGGGTCACTGAGTCTTCTCCCAGTTCCTTTTGCACTCCCGGCCTTTTCACTGGTGGAGTGGGGTGAGGAGCAGAAAGGCCTTGCCTCTGCGTAAGCACTGCTCAGCAATAACTAAAACATCCCCATATTGTCAGCATTATTTCCAGCACAAATCCAAAACACAGCCCACACAAGGTACTATAAGAAAATTAACTCTATCCCAGCAAAACCAGCACAAGCATGCAAGCAGCTCAGTGTCTAACACCTTCATAAGCCATACTTTCAACAAAACATCCTTTTAGTTTTTGGATTATTCCAATTCTCTGAGGTAGCATATACAAGCACAAATCCATCACCCAAGAAGTAAAGAGTAAGAGCACACAGTGGGGAAAAAACCAGAAAGCTAGATGTGTACCTACTGGTCTTTCACGACCCTAAAACTACCATCAAAATTATTATTCACAATAACCTGGCAGGGTAACTGACTGATATTAGACATCAGGAGGATTTAGTTCCTATTAATCCCAGTGACAGTTGCCATAGTTCTGCCTCAAAGAAAAATCTCAGTGCCTAAGTAAAAGGGAGTAGTGAAATATGAATGCCACAGTAAAGGTGGCTATTATACAATCCCTACAGATTGCTTGTTCAAAATGTCCCTTGTCCATAAAGGGAGATTCAGACTCAAAACATAGAAAAAGGCCTATAAGGGTGATAAGAACACAGAGAATATATCACATGAGAAATTAAAATTGTTCAGCTCATGTAGCCTAGAAAAAGCAAGTTGATAGGACATATTATGATTGCTATCTCTAAATATGCACCAGTACAATATATGCAAAGAAGGGTGAAGAGCTATTTAGACTCAAGGACAGTGCTGTTACACAAAAAATGTGGGTATAAACTTGCTTGCAAAGTTTAGGATGGAAATCAGATGACTGTAATAGCAGTGAGCACTGCAGAAAAGCTGTCAGTCTACATGCATCTGTGGATTGCCCTTGAGAAAAAGTGATAAGAAAAGGAAATCTCCAAAGGTAAGTTTATCCCCCAGCACAAAACTGTGTGACGAGAAGGGGAAAATTGAAATTATGCCAATGGGAGAAAGCCTGCTGTGTTAGAACCAAAAGGTGTCTTGGGAACAGAAAATATGAGCAAGCAATTCAAATAAAGAAAACACTTCTTGCAAATTTGCCCGGCTTACCCTGTTGAACACAGGTAACATCATGTAAAGTTTTTCTTCTTGCTCTTTCTGGGTCATGTGCCTTGGAGGATGACAGAGCTCCGTGAAGAGGCGCCGCAGATGCATCAGGCCCAGTGCGTTGTCCTGGGGGCTGCACTCTTCCTGCCGGGGCCGGCCCATGATCCTCTTCACCATATTCATCTTGGCTGACTTCTGGAAGCTCCCTTGTATCCTGTTCAGAAAGGAAAAGGAACTTGATGAGTACAAGAGACTGAGGCATTATTCCACCAAAGCCTTCAAATGCGTAGCACCCTCTCTCACAATAAGTACCACACCAGAGTTAAGAGCATTAGCTAATTTTACATGCCAAGCATTGATTAGGAGCATTTAAAGCCAATAACTTGAAAGACCAAAACATCCAATATTCTCCAGCAGACAGCACGGCCAGCCAGGCTTTGAACACTGCAAAATGGTTGGTACTTTTTATTGGATGAGTTTCATGATCCTTTGGCACACATCCCACAGCATTTACAACAGTGTTATCTACATAATGCAAAATATTCTCAAGTCAATTCTAGAATAAAAATAGTACTTTAAAATCTAATCACACAAGACCTTCCAACTCTCTCAGACATCGGCTTTATCATACAGAGACAAGAATAGATTTTTTCCTGACTTTCCTGTGGCAAAGAGACAAAGCTACCCAGTGGAGCTCATCTCACCCCTCAGCTACTGGTTCTGCAGAAAAACACTTCAGTCTTCAAAACAACATGGACCAAGTCTTGCAATTGTGCAACTGAAATCTATCAGGCAAGACCTTGCATGAGAGGCGTGAGGGTCAGAACAGATAAAATCCCTAAACAGATGTAACCAATTGGACACTGCAGCAAAAGGAACTAATCTCACAACCATGTTCACGTTAGGGAAGGAGTGAGGGGAATACATGGAAAAGAGTTTCTAATCCACATATAACGTAAAGACCACCAACAATTAAATACTCCACAGAATTGCAATGCCTACATCTCACTGCTTAAATGTAGCCAAAAAACCATAGGTCAGTAACAGCTGTAAAAATTATTCAAGAGTAGATAATACCTTGCAGTGAGAAACTTAAAGAACTGAATTATTTAAATTATCAAAACCAGAGATTACCACGAAGGGTCGATTAATAAAAGGAGAAGTGATGATTCCAAAGGTGCTGTAATTACAGTAACAAAGGGAAAGTAGACATTACTGAAGAACTCCAACCCAAATATTAAGTTGTGATGAAAGACTGTAGCTGGATGCTAAAGCCAGGAAAATAACATCAATAACAAACTGAAGCTACGCTTATAAAAGTGAAGGCATTTAACTACCAATAAGAAACATTAATAATAGAAAATATTCTCTCTCTAACCCAAGAAAGCGATACCTTTCTGGAACTTGTTCATAAAACGTATTCATAAAGTATTTTACAAACACATAGTAAAACATTAGGAACTAAAGCTAATGAACATCTCAGTACCATGCAAAAAATAATTCATGAAATGAGAAGTCATCAAAAAAGGTAAGCTAAGTTACCAGCCAGCAACTCTAAGTCCATGCTGGAAATGTGCACTGGCTTTTAACAACTGAGGAAAAATCAGATATAACTGAGTGTTGACATTTAGCATATCATCCCTAAGAAATAACATAGCTAAGACTTCAAATCAGCATTAATCAGGCAACTAAAAATAAAACACAGTTTCCTCCAGAAACTCATAGCTTTTCCAAGACTCCTCATTTTCAGGATGCTTCTCTTGATGTAACAGGTAAAATTACAGAATACCACATCTGAGCTCAAAGACCCAAACCTTCACTGCCTAAGCAGCAGGAAAAAATGTCTGCATCTTCTTTTTAATAGAATCTTTTAGAGACAATATTTTAAATTTCTTTTTATGATTCACAAAATGCTGAGAACTTATATACCCAACCAGAATTCATATTATCATCAAATCCATGACTGCTGTGGACTTTTGCTCGTGTGGCCAATTTTTCTTTTAAATTCTACTACTTTATTCAGCCTAAGCACACATCTAGAACAGAAATTTACACTGGTTCAGCCACACACTTGTAATTATAGATGTGACAAGTTTTGTATAGTCAGAGAAGTCCAAATAAATGTTACACACTATTTTCCTAGTGTGAAGGAGCCTGCTGGAATGGCATTTCGTAGCTGTGATAGATTTACCTCCACCAGGGCAGTTAACCCCAAGGGATGACAAATGCAGAGAACAATTACAATAGTCCTCACTTCCGCAACACAAATCATCATCCCTCCTGTCTATTCCCCACTACAAGCAGGTATTCAACTTCAATGGGGAGGGGGGTGGGATTACATTACAATTAATTACTTTTTTTTTTTTTTTCTTTTCACAGAAGTAATCCAATTCCAAAGTAGATACTACTTCTGGAATTATTTCAGAGTTTTCTCCTAATGTGTTTTGCTCTTATTAGAAAAAATGCTAGTGTGGGCTCCAGGCAATGTCATCTGAAATATATTGTACATAAAAGCTGAAAGAATTTCTGTGAGTTATTTTTGCCTGCCCAAATCCAGTGACATTTTCTCTGATTATCACAGCACAGATTATCTATGGGAAGAGAGCTGTCAGCTCTGGGACCTCCAGCACTAGGCCCAAATCTTAGATATGTGAAAGTGAACAGTGAAAGAACAGTGTTATATTGGTACTTTGTCCTGTACAAATATTTTGACTGATCTTTTCTTCGTTTAGAATTAGGCTTGCAGAAGAGAAAGCAGGAGACCCAAACCTTTTACTATAAACAAAAAGTATCTAGAAAAAAGGGTGTTCCTATTGTAAGTGAAAGCATCTGCACAATCCTCAGTCAGTTGCAACCATCACATGTGACTTGAATTCAGCATTAAGACCTGGCAGACCCCTTAATATCAAAAATGAAAATATTCCAGTATTTTCAGCAACAGCCACTTCACCTGCTCACAACTGCTTGTTTATAACACATGACAATCAAGCACCCTGCACAGTAATTAAGACAAACAAACTCCAAAGTTAGGGAACACCAGTCTTGTAAATTACTGTAGAGCTTGAATTTGCCCTGGCTCTGCACATGCATTGCAGTAGTCTTAAACTGCACACTCACATGCTACAGCCCCCAAAGAGCCTCCTGCCTCTCAGCAGATGCTTCATGAGCAGCTGGTTGGTATTTTGTTACTTCATCCCTCTGAGCACGATGCTACACCTTGGTTCCTACAATTTGGACTGAAAGGCTGCTCTGCACACCCAGCAGTGCATTTCCTCTGGGATCAGAATGTACCACAACTAATAAACCAACTTCCTTTCACAGATATGCCCCACAGCACAGGCATTGCAACAGCCTCAATATCCACACAATGAACACACATCCCCCCTTATGCTAAAATTGATCATGTCTAATAATATGGTATCTATTTGAAGATGCTTTGAAGAGCAGCTAATCCTTCAATCTTGCAATGCTTGAATCTTTTTGCTTGCTTGCGTTGTGTCCCATAGAGACCAGCTGATGTCCTTCTCCTCTCGGCTAAACTTGTGATCTCAGAGCTAAACACCCAGTACACCCAGATGCAATTAGAGGGCAGCTCCAAAATCCTTGAGAGGAGTTTTGTGGAAGTAGCAAGAACAGAAACCTGTCCTCAGCACAGAAGTCTCGCATTCCCTCTTCTGACATATATACCCCACTGCTGCCCCACATTCTTTGCTACATAGGCCTGATAGTTTCTTCCCCCAGCAGGTCCAAACAGGCACACTCTTCATAGGGAACCCGTGAGTTGGACATTCCAGCTGTTGGGTGTTTGGTTTTTTTAAACTGAGGAAGAAGTTAGAAGTTACTCTGAAAAAGCAAACTAAGCAAGTGGAAGTTCTATGATGCAGCCCCACCATGACAGGCATGTAGTTTATCAGGAGGGTTGAAGCTTTTCAGCCTATTGTACCTTCTGCTACTAGAGCTAACAATGTGAATTAACGGCAGTTGCAGAGCATCATGTTCTGTATGGACCAAGACTAAAATAAGACACTTGATGGGTAGATTACAAACATCCACAATAAAACCACTGTTTTTGTAATAAACATTACAGTTCTCTCTTAGTGGTAGAAGCAGAAAATTCTCCATGTGAGGAGAAATGAGGACAGCACAGCATAAGCATCCTCACTTTAAAAACTGTCCTTTGTTTTTTCCCCACAGGCTGTCAGATGGCTGCACAATTCCCCATGAGCATAAGCGAGGCAGCTCTGACATAAAGCAGCTCTGACATAAAGCCATTCACCAAGGTTCTCCACTATTCTGTTAAATTTATATGGGAATCTCAGAAGATGAACCCATGAGATTCTCCAGAAGTTTCACAGGAGTTAGTGTAAAAGCTAATTTCTACCCTTCAAAATATTTTGAAGTGTTTTCTACTGTTAGTGGAAGCTGTTGGAAAAATGATAATAAATTACATTACAGAAAATACCAACAACTTAAAAAGCTCAAAGACAGACATTACCAGAAAAATACAACAACACACATATAATCATTAACACAAGTTAGGATATGATAATGTATGGGTAATACTATTACAGCTATTAAAACATTTGTGAAGAAAAAAAGTAGACAGACAGAAGCTACATGAGACACACTCATTTTCACAACAGCTGTTGTAAGTCCAAGCTCTGCATCCAAAAGGATGTTATTTAAATACGCAGCTAGGTAATTAACTGCTTAGTAATTACAGTCACAAGTGCCTGTTTCTCCAGGCACTATATTGTTATTACATCAGCAGCTTAGCAGTGAAACAGGAATCAACTTCTTTCTTTGCAGATTATAATACAACACGAGTACACACCTCCACCCCAACTATCTCAGGAAAAATAAATTTAAGGCTTCTTGCTATAATCAATCACAGAAGTCCATTAGGATCAGTAAATTCCACACATGCTAGTTCCCTACCCATGTAGTGAACCTGAAATTCAGGAAATTTCAGGAAGAAATGAAGATGATCATCAATATGCACTATTCAAAAGCACATTGTCTGGCCTTCAAAGGAAACAATAAAGAGCTGTTACTGGCTAGATACACATCCATTTTTGCTTAGAACTGAGCAGGAATAAAAAATTCTCTTTGTAGACAACAACATCAGTAGGAGGGGAAGCGAGGAACGCAACTACTTCCTCCCACTCCCTTTTCCCCCACCTGTCCTACCACCAAACACAAAACAACTACTGATACATGAAGAAAATCATGCATAAGCAAGCTGTGATACTGCAAATGATGCCATGAGCTATCCCTGAAAGACTGAACTGGCACACATGCCTTTGGGGAACGTTGCCTGGTAAGAGAGAGCCTGAAGTAAATCTCACATTCTGCGCCAGTAATAAAAGTGCCTATTACCATACTATGATTTCCTCTTGTTTAACATCCAGTCATCTGGTGAAACAGGAACTATTTCATTAAGAAATCCCCCCAACATGAAAACACCATCAACTTCCACTCCACCTTTTAAGTATTGCTAGGTATCATTAAGGAAGTTAAGGAAGGTGCGCAGGCAAGGATTTGCAAGGTCACACTATTATTTCAAAGTCATGACTTTTGTGTGTATGGTTTGGCTTTTTTCCTCCTTTGCACTGAAAAAAATCAAAATTTATTCTGAGCAGCCTTATGTTAACACCTAAAACCAATCTTGACTTTTTTAGATGAACAGAAGAGATAATACTGCTCTATTTCTATAGGTTGAAGAGCTGCTTACAGAGGTGTCTCAATTCACAGGGAAGTATCCAAACCTAAGAATTCAATGCAGCTATTTTTTTGCTTTAAAACCTCTAAGGAACAAACAAACAAAAAAAGCCTTGCGATCCTTATTCAGGACATGTTTTTCCTGTTCTCTGAACTCCAGTCAGATGACAGCTAAAGATAAAATTTCTCTGTTATTTGCAATATTAGAAATGCTATGCTTATGCTCAATCTGACCTTAATGCCTTGAAATCTCTGCAAAAAGAAAAATTCCTAATGCTTCAACAAATACAAAGAACTTTAGTAACTGTTTATTGAGAAAGATAAAGACATAAAACACAGACTATCAGTCATCTTCGTCTTCGATTTCCCACAAATTATTCATGATAATGACACATGATAATAACAGCAAGTGCTGTTAGAGTAGATTTCCTGTGGTTTGTACCCTCCTCAAGGTTAATGTTTTATATTCAGTGTAAAAGGACAACAATTAAATAACAGTGATACTTTCGACCTATGCTGTGGGGATGGAGGAGAGCTGTCTTGCTAAAGACTAATAATGCACATAGTCTTACTTAGTAATAACTTAAATGAAAATGACCTTTAGTTATATCAACTTTTTCCACTTCATTTTGTTCAAATAAGAAAATAAAGTACTGCTTTTGACTTTTGCATATAGCCTATTTTTTTCCTGACTTACCGTGTAAAGCTTGTATCTAGAAGATAACTCTGTCACTCCATTTTCTAGTGCTTTAATAACCACATTTCCCAAAATTACTTGCACTACTGTAACAAAATATTTCCAGGCTACAAACACTTCTTCTGCCACCTCCAAAAAATAAAGCCTGTAAATTAAAGTATTAAATCCTATCCCAACTGAAAATAGTGCGTAGTACTTCTCCAAACCACAGCTGAAGTTGCATCACTTTTCTTTGTTGCTATCTCCGTGCAAGAAAAGCACAGACAACTTTGATACCTCAAGTGCAGTCCCACAATCCAGACTGCCCCTTGGGACTGAAGAGCCTGCTTCAACATCATTGTTCAGAGCAATAGCACAGAACAAGAGTTACCTGGCATGAAGAACTACCCATTCACATGTGGAGGCAAAGGATGTGACTGCAATCATTGCCCACAGACATCTGGGGATGGTGTACAATTTCTTTTCTGTTTCTTGATGAAACAGAAGGGAACCACAAGTTACTTTTACAGAGAGTAAAGATGAGACAGTGCACAAGGCAGGAAATGTGTGCCACTTTTTCCTACGAGGAGCAAATCTGTGCATCTAGAATGCGATTTTTGGCTGGATGATCATTCCACTTCTTCCATCTTTATTTAGCACTCATTATGATCTGTCCTTACCATTAACCCAATTCTCAGTACTATTTTTCTTTAAGGAAGCCTTTAACAAGACTTAAGGACTTCAATTTTCTCAGCTCAGTAATAAACTGATAACCAAGCTAAAGAATTGAAAATGCTGAAAAAGTAAACTGCCAGAAAGCTCAAATACAGGCTATTTAGACTGGAGACATGTTGATTTAAGGTGTCTACCTTTCTACACTTTACATCTTTTTCATCAAAAATGAAAGATGAATTCTTTCTTACAAACTTCTATTTTGTCTTGAACTATCACTCACAATCCTGAGAACCAAAAGGTAAATCTGCTGTTGTAAACATTTGAATAGCTAAATCCACCACTTGTTTAAAAGCAGCTTTTGAAAAATGTCATGGGAACTAAATGAGTAATTTTCACTTTTCAGAAGCCAAATGGCACGTAATGAATATTGAATCCAGCTAGGAAATGCAGAAAACCTCATCTTTGAGGTATCTGTAACAGATGGTCCTTCATGTCTTCACAAGATCAAGAAATACCATCCAACCAACCCTAAGGCTACCTGAAATCCATATTTGACTGCTGGGTTCTACATACCTTCATCTCTGAATTTCAATGCAAAGTCTTAAACCACCTCATCTGCATATAAACACAGATCTGATCTCCAAAAACCAGTTTAGGTTTGCTAGCCATCAAAGAAGGTGGACAATTCCATACCTCGAACTTGCTCCATGGTATCTGCTTAGGTTGGAGAAAAAAAAGACAATATTTACACCAGAAAAAGGTTTCAATTAATCGTGCAAGGCAGAAATATATTGCCATTGCAGGGCTGAGGACCAAACAAACTTTTTACACATAAAGATGTGTAAAAGAAATCCTTCTGTTTTATGAGATGAGGAATGGTCATTCCAGAAAATAAATCAATCTTGTCATGTTTCATTACCCCTAATCATCAGTTACAGTGAAGATCAAAGTACAGGGCCCTATGCAGGTATTATGTTAGAGACACCTGCATTACCACCTTCAGGTGGTTCAGTCATAGACATCCAGGCTCCAAGAAACCATTTTCCCCTGCTTGTGCAATCATACCACTGAGACATTTTTTCCACTCCTATGACCTATTCCAGTGTGGTCTCAAAGACGGCAATCCAGCTCCTAGTGCCACAAAGTCTGAACTAGCTCTGGACATACAATTCCTCCTCTACTCAAGGAATGCAAAGGACATTTTTTACCAGAAAATATGCTAACCGAGGAGAAAAAAATACGTGTAACACAAAAACCCTGACAGGCAGAAGCAAAGTCCAATTTGGCTGGAGCAGACACAAAACATGACAAAAATAGAGACCTTGTTCACCAACATGTATTTTTGAAATACTTATAGAAAAAAGATGCCTAGTAAGTTAACGGGTTTTGGACTGAGGGAACAGAAATTCTGTTCTTTAGTGTAACCAGGATGAATACCTTATAAACACAGCCGATTACTTTTGGAACCTATAATTTGTCAGATTAATGTTAATCTGGAACTTGTAACTGGACATTTGAGGTGCGAATGACCCCCATTAACACCTGCTGGTTGACAAGACAGTAGATAAGCAAACTCATATTATCCTGCAAAACTCAATACTGCTATAAACATCTGGACCTGAAAAACACATTGAGGAAAAGTAAATACTGAAACATCATTTTACGTTTTGAACATATGCTGGCAGACTTGAAACATCTCAGAAACATCTGCACCTCAGCAAAATTATCTGAAATGGAGGAATCAATTGGAACATTTTATTGGAAGCTTATGAACCAACTAACCCATACAGCACCAGAAAAAATACACAGAATACCACAAAGATAGGTAACAACTGGATAAAAAATTCAAACTAAAACAGAACAGACTATTTGCTTCCTCAATATCTTGGAGAGCAACTTCTAATTGAATTCTTGAAGTGGTAAAATATCTTGAGCATCTTTGAATGTTGGTTTTCTTGTTTTGTTTTTGTTTTTTTTCAAAAGGCCTAAATAAACTGATTTGCATTAACTGGACAAGCAGCACACTAGTGAGAGCCCATTGGGAATACCACAGAACTGAAATTTTAGCTTGAAGTCCTGAACTGCATGACAATGACTAAACTGTAAAATTCAGGAGAGAAAATTTTGCTAAGAAGCCCCTAGAAAACAAAAAAGGGGTGAGAGGATAAAACGGGAGGGGATACACACAGAAGAACCAAAAAAAATGCAAAACAATCTGGGATCTAAGGAGATAACCGTGTGCTTGGTTGGAATGCAGACGACAACAAATGCATAGGAACAATAACACTGCTCTGGAGAGTGACTCTTGTATTCACAGTAAACAAGCAAAGCAAAAAAGCCTTCCTAGGAAAATTATTGCATTCGAACCAATAGTGAAACTACGAGCCACCATCAAGAATGGGAGAAAAGTGCTTTGGTATATTCACCTTTCCAAGTAATGGGGAGTGGGAGGGTGTGGTGGGAAAGATGGGGAAGGAAACCAGTGAAACTGGAACAGGAGAAAGCCTGTACATCCACACAGTAAGGCCATGCAGGAAGCAAAGCAGCCCCAAACAGGACATGTTCAGTAATGACAGTAGTGACCCACAGCGGTCACTGATGTCACTAAATATGACGGTTCTCATATTTAGCTAAACAAGCCACCGAATTTTTTTAACAGGAGCATGGTTCCCATTTGTGGTGCTGGTGGTAGTGGGTCTTCTCAACAGCAATCTAAAGCAAAAACTTCCTACAGCCACTTAAACCAGCCATTTAGACACCAAAAAGAAAACATTTCTTCTGCCTTTAGGAAATCTGCATATGAAGGAGCAGTAAGTAAAAGCCCATTACCTGTAAAATTTGTCTCCATAGAGCCACCCTTGCTTCTAACAACACGGGTAAGAAAACAAAATGATCCTAACTAGCACATGTTCGGCTCATATAATAAAATTCCTCTCTCTGCTACCATCGAGGCAGAAAGATTGTAACAAAAACAGCAGCGCATCTGCATTTAAATCAGCATTAAAGGCTGGGCACAAATGCTTGTTTATTTCTGAAGCAATAGGAAGCAAATAAGGGTGAATAACCCTGATGTTTTAAGCTGCATGTTCATAGTATTTCTAAGTGCAAAAGAAAATACAACAGCCCAAGACCTTATAATTAGCAATTCAGTCCAGACATTAACGGAAAAGACACAGAAATACTTGCATACATGTTATCTACTGCCTGAAATTAGGATGATCCAAAGGCATCCACTGAGCTTCACTGGAATAAAGTTCTGCACACCATACAGTACAGAACCAAAGGACTACTTAGGCTGAAAAAAACCCTTAAGATCATCAAGTCCAACCTCTAACCCAGCACTGCCAAGTCCACCACTAAAACACGGTTCCCAACTGCCTCATTTGCATATCTTTTAAATACCTCCAGGGATGATGACTGGAGCAGCCTCTTCTCTGGGCAGCCTCTCTCAATGCTTGATAATCCCTTCTGTGAAGAAGGTTTTCTTAATATCCAATCAAAGCCTTCCATGGCACAACTTGAGGACATTTAATGGCTGAGGCCAATGGAATCCTGGGGTGCATCTGGCAGATTGGGGGAGGTGATCCTGCCCCTCTACTCAGCCCTAGTGAGGCCACTTCTGGAGTGCTGTGTTCAATTCTGGGCTCCTTAGGACAAGAAAGACAAGGAGCTACTGGAGAGGATGCAGAGGAGGGACACAAAGATGATGAGGGATCTGGATCACCTCTCATGTGAGGAGGGACTGTGGAAGCTGGACCTGTTTAGTCTCGAGAAGAGAAGATTGAAGGGGATCTCATTAACGCCCATAAATATCACAAAGGTGGGTGCCCAGAGAACAGTACCAGACTCTCTGGCAGTGCTCAGTGTCAAGGCATAGAGCAATGACCATAAACTAAAACACAAGAAGTTCCACCTCAACATGGAAGAAGAATTTCTTCACACTGAGGGTGGCAGAGCCCTGGAACAGGTTGCCCACGGAGGTTGTGGAGTTCACTTCTCTGATGACATTTCAAATCCACCTGGATGTGCTCCTGTGTCACCTGCTCCAAATGACTCTGCCTTGGGAAGGGGGTTTGGACTGGATGATCTCCAGAGGTCCTTTCCAACCCTAATGATTCTGTGATTTCTTCTCATTCTGTTACTTGGGTCTGGGTTACTTGTCAGAAGACTGACACCCACCTCACTAGCACTTCTTTTCAGGTAGTTGCAGAGAGCAGTAAGGTCCCCTTCAAGCCTCTTTTTCCCCAGGCTAAACAGTTCCACTTCCTCAGCTGCTCCTCATAAGACGCACCACCAGTGGGAAAAACAGTAAAGATTCCTATGCTTTGTGTAACTAAGCAAGTATTGTAATAATGGAAGAAAAGTACTGTCTTTTCTCCTCACCTTCCCTCTCTTCTGCTCCACCTTCTCCTTCCCCTGACCCCTCTCTGTTGGGTGGCAGAAGATCCTCTGGGGATGACAGTCACAAAATGCAGATGAAAGCAATTCAACCCCTCTCAGTCTCATCTTCAGGCTTCAAACACCTGAGGATTGCAGGTAGAGCTAGATTGCGTCCTGGGCTCCCAGGGTGGTTTTGGATCCAGCTCCACCAGACTGCACATGGAAACCCATCTCAGGAACCTCACATGGAGCAAAGAACAAAGACAAAAGAGCTGATTGTGAACCTTTCCTTACAGAAAACAGCTCTAGCTCCTCAGTAACACAAGGACTGCTGCTCCCAGAACACTGTCTTGCAGAGAAAGCCTGGGACAGAGCCAAGGCTGGTCTGAGCTGTTTGGATTTAGAAGTAGCCCATCAGAGCTACAAGGTTTCCATCCCCAGCAGTGTATGTGTCAGACAAAGGACTAAACAGGAAAAAATAGAAGAGGAGAAAGAAAAGACAAAACATCCCCACAAAATAAACACTTAACAAGAAAAACCACAAACCTACAAAGCAGACTAAAACTGCAGACTTTAAAAACAATACTAATTACTCAAATGAATGGATTCTTCCAGTTCTCCAGTGAAATTTTTTTTCAATGGCACACTTATTAAATTATCAAAGTGGGCATAGATATTATTGTATATTAAAGCTGGTGTCTCTCATAAAGGGAAAAAGCGGCAACATTTTAGAAAACCCATACTTACTTTGCTCATTTTTGATTGCCGATAAAGAGGTCAGTGTATTTACTATTTACCATAACTACTTTCAAAACTATTTTTGTTTTTCTCTTCATTACTCATGTTCTAGCCCTGCTAGGCAATAGTGCCTAAATAAAAGCTGTATTTCACAGTGAATAAATGACTTCTCTACATCAGTTTACAGTGTAAAACAAGATTAAATAGGACAGCTAGAAATCCCTCCAAAAGTGAGTTTCTCTTATTCAAAGGGAAAAAATAAAGCCTACAGCACTCAAGAGACAGGGAAAAGACTACCTTAATATTATTTTCTCCAACTTGTTAGATTTCTTAGAACATGTGTAACATAACTTGATAACAAGCTTGCTTCACAGCACAACTACAGCATTCAAGGATCGTATTAGCTGTATTTTGAAAACTGCCTATGTGACAAACCAAAATCAATTATTTTCTTCCTTAGCTGGGATGATAAATGTTAACTACCTATTTTTAACTTATTTCTCTAGAGCCAACATCCTAAACACAGAAAATTATGCACTGGTACATTACTCATTTTATTCAAAAATATCACTAGATTTTGACTAAATCTGATCAATCACAGCTTTGGTTCAACTTCTCCTATAACAGCAAGTCTGACAACAAGAGGTACAACTTCACATGTGTTAGTCATGGAATTAAATTTTAGTCTGTGGGGGGAAAGTATTATGAAAAGAAATAAGAGTAGCTGGGATTCATTTAGGTCTCATCCTACCTTGAATTCTTGAAGTTCAGTGCCAGCATCTTAGTTTTCAAGTCATCCACTTGTAAGACACTAGACACAGGAGACAAGCTCCCTTGCCTCCAAGGTGCAGCCAGCCCTTGGTCAGTAAACATTCCTGTGGCAGTCAGGCGGCCCTGCTGAGCTTTGCGCCACCAGCCCCCGCGCCGACTGTACCAGTGCCCAGACGGGAGGGATTGTAAGCAAGGAGCAGCTGCTGCCTCCCAGCAGGCTGGGACTCAAAGGGAAGGGATCGCTCGTCCTTGCAATGCACAGGCCCCAGTCACTGATACAGCTGCTTCACAAAGAATAAATCCAACTCACAAAAGCGCCGGATCAAGATGAAAAACTGGGTGCTCAAGCAAATCAACATCTGGTCAGCAGTACAATCACTGCAAAGGAGAATGATGTATCATGGCTTACAAATTAATTTGCAAGATGACATTTTCCTGCTTCTCTTATCATACAGGAAAGTAAATACATTTCAATTTTGGTTACAATAGAACTAATTATTCTTGGGAGAAAAATAAACTAAGGACAAGAGACACTCCTTACTAGAATCTGGATCAGATGTAATGTGGATTTTCTTGGCTAACTCTTCTGCTTTTCAGGGCTTTGTTGGTTTGTTGTGTTTTTTTAACACTGTTTACTATTCCAGCTTGCAATCCTACTTTCATGCACAGCACCATGCAATCTAGAACTGCCAGGTGTTTTGTTTCAGTAACAAAAACTATTCTGAAGTGGTAGTATTTTCCAAGGAAATTCATTACGTTGTCCAAACTTGCATGTTATGTCTCACCATTACACTTACCCCTTCCCCTAGTAATAACCAAGGGTACAGAAAACAAATTATGATTGAAGCTGCACTTCTCTGAAAAGAATTCTCCCAGCATGATACTCAACTGACTATAGTGGACACTGCTTTCCAACTAAACTTACCCTAGAAGAGAGCTTGAGCATCCACTTAGTAAACACACAACTACTGACATGGAGTTTATTCACATTTTTCCCTTGGATTCACCTATCCATACATACAATACTCATACTAAGGAAACAGACTTTCTTACTGGAGGAAAAAACACCAAGAAGAGAACAAAAAAAGAGATAGTAATTGTCTATCAAATGCCCTGTAATGTCATTTACAGCTACAGAAATCACTGAGTAGTTACTTAATGCAAATCTTTTCTTCTGCAGTGCCATCTGTGAAAGTGTATGGCCTCACTTAGATGACCTGCACTGCGCTTGGCTGTTTCTGGATGCAAAGAACCTGGGGACAGAACTTGCTCCCCACAAGAGAGAAAACAAGACTTTTACAGTTGCTCCCCCTTTTCTCTGGTTTTGTGTTCCTTTTAAGCTTTGAGAGTAAGCACTGTACAGAATGAGGATAACTACTCTTATTTTCTTGTTTATTTTTAAGACAAACACAATGCAATAAACAGAGTGAAACACAGCAATATGCTGGCAAACAAAGGCACATGAAATAATTAGGTAAATAAATGCTCAATACTAAGATTTAATTGCAAAAGTAGCATCAAAGCAAAGGCTTCTTCTCTTATACATCCATATATTTCTTCACAATTTTATTGTACATTTATTTCTTGAGTATGATTTTACTTCTCTGTCTTCTCCTAAGGTGACATTTTAGCAACACCAAAGAGTAAGCAGTACTTCTAATATACTCTCACTGCAACACAGGCAGGTGGTAGCCCACTTCTGCACTACTATTTCCTCACTTATAAAAATTGCTGCACATCAGTTTCATCTCCCAGCACTTTGAACAGTTATCCTTGCGTCTACAGGAATGTGCCTTTGAGATTTCTCCCAGGCAGCTTCTTAAAATTAAAATCAAACAAGGGAAAGCTCTAAAACTAGGTTTACCGTGCCTCCAGTTTGTTTCAATTCACAGGACTTAAAAGTCTTTCCAAGGGCCTGCCTAAGGCTTGCCTTTCACAGGCTATCACTTATCAGCAGTGGCTCTTCCAATATTCCCCCTCCCTTTGGGACAGGAGATGGGGCATGAAACTTTCACAGCATTCTTGTAATTCTAAATACACCACTGGTGCACCACTTTCTGCTACTAAGGTGTACCTTCTTAATTTGTAGTTTTGCTAGAAAAACATTTGCTAGGATACCAAGGAAAAAGCCATACCCCAAGAAGTCTGGAAAGTAGCAGCAGGGATCACAGAAACAGAATCCCCACAGAGATAACCTAGAGATTTTTTTTTTTTTGCCTCACTATGCTTCCCATCTGTAAGAAACTATGGCATCACAGATGGGAACATGTCAGACAAGGGAGTTTCAGGCATTAATCTATTGCTAGCAAAAATTACTGACCCAGTGTGAAACATTAGTGTTTACCTCTAAGGGAGTCATGAAAGGAATCTTTCATGATAACCTGACAACTACGAGAAGAGCATTGTGCATACAAGAGCATGGCACACAAACACCCCTTTCTATCACAGGAAATTTAAAACAAAGCAGTATGACAGACTTCTGACGCCCTCCCAAGATGACAATTATTTCCATATTTCATATCTTATTCTACAAAAGCTCTTAAGAAATACAGTCACTCCTCCCTACCCATACATTTTTCTCCCTGTGGCAGAATAAAAAAACTGTTACAAATAAACAAACACTTCCTTTCAAGTTCTAGGTTTCAGTGCTGCAGTTTTCTAAAGGATAGAAAAGTACCAAAAGCTGTGCTGTGAGTGTTGGAAGAGGCCATCCAATGCAGTAAACTCAGCATAATTAGGTTATACACACTGACTGAGCTCCTTTGGTATAACAAATAAACACAGGGTAAGTCAGGTCAAGCCAAGACACACACTTTGCTTATCCCAGTGACAAACAGCTTCATATCAACACTCTGAGCTGTCCATTCTGTCTACTCCCAAACTGACCTCACCTGCACAGCTCATAAGTAAACTCTACTTCATGTACTAAAATCTAAATCATGGGTGTCATTGACAAATCCAGCCATGACAAGCTAGTGTAGTATGGAAGTCTACTTCAAATGCTTTTCCAAGTGATCTCAAATCCTTATTAAGTGCTCCACAGAACCATTTTTAATAAATTTTGCTTGTGCAATATAGTAATTTAAAGACGATCCCATTTAAAAAAAAACAAAACACTGCACATATTGCACTTAAAAGAACATCCTTCAGAACCTTATACACTTCTATTAGTATCACTTCTATCCCTTGCCTCCCTTATGCATTAATCTAATTCATCTTTCAAGGAAGCAAACTAATCAGTTTGACACAATTCTCTCCCTAGCAAATTTATATTGGTTGACTGTCTTCCCTCATTTCATTATCTCCTATGTGCTCATAAACTGCATCTCAACTTTTACTATTATCCATGTAGCTGCAGGTAACTCATTCCGCAGCTGGAGAGAAACTCAATGTGGCCCCATGGAGAGCTCAACCAACTCAAATATAGCAGGCTTAGGTCTGAAAGGAACATCACCACAACCCTAAAACCAAGCTGTTAAGTTCTGCCAGTTCTTGCACGTCCTCAGAACTGGAAGAACAGGATGCATGAAGTGCCAAGGAAATATTACTACGTAAGTATCTGAATAGCAGATTGGGGTTCTAACAAGACAGTCTTCACAGAGTGACAAAATAGTCTGCATTCAACAGGCCGCTTGAAATCAACTGCTTTTACTAAGTCAAGAGGGAGACTACCATGAGAGGAGATGAATCTTTCATCTTCTTTTATTCTCCATAAAGTAGTATACATGTCTCAAAAAAAATCTAAACACAATAGGTTGAAAGGAGCTAGGTATTTTCTATTAAAGTAAAAAAAAAGGCGTATTTCTGTCAGACTCCCTTGTGGACAGGTTTGTGTTTTTTTGTTAATGAATAAAACATTGGAAACAAAAGCAGCAGCACAGAGCTAGAATGAAAGCATTGATGTTGGAGTGCAGGATTTCACATGGAAAGACATACTTTGGGGTTTCTGTCTTTCTGTATGCTTTTGTTAAATTAGAAGTGATACCTCACCCTTGAACACTTTACAACTCCCAGTTTTATATGAAACAAGATAAAAATTGCGAGAATACATCAAAGACTAAAGCTCTTGATAGGAAGTGGCAGCACTTGCAGTTGTTGAGTCCTTCATGCCTCAAAGATGATGCCAACTAACATTTCCTTGTCTTTTCCCACTGGGTCACCTCTCCACTTTCAGTATCTGTGACATGCTGCAGCCTTTTTTCCACTGGGTGGTTTTATTTTTTGCTCCAAATGGGTCTGTATGTCAAAGGGTGTCCTAGCAATGCCTGGACATTACTCTTCAGTAGCCACACCACACACACACACACACCTATGCTTGTAAAGTAAGCTAACAAAGATTAGAATCCTTTACAGTAAACCAAACAGATTTACTAGATTTAAACTCAACGCTCCTATGGAAATTCACCTCTTTGCTTCAGGAATGCACTTCAGCAGGCCAACCTCTTCCCTCTCCCCCTCCCACTACTCTATCTAATTTTACTTGCTACATTAATTTTTCATCAGCAAAGCCAAGCCTTACTGAATTTAACAGTAACACAAGCTTTTTTTTTACTTCACTAGTTAAAAAGTAATCCACTAGGTGATAAATCTACTTAATCCTTGGCAACTGTCCAAAAAACATGGACGTAAGATAGACTGAAAGTTTTAGTTGCAAAAGGAAGCCTCTTGTAGGCTGTAATATTTGTAGCAGGACTGTAGAGCTCTGGGGAAAAACATTCACAGCAAGCAGTCTATGCAGTCTGTACAAACCCAAGTAAACTAGGATATAACACCGAAATACAAGTCACTTGAGGCAGAAGTAAAGACAACATTACCTCTGTGTGGCTACAGAATGGACCCTTCCTAGCCTGTCAACTGTACTGAAGATCAGGAGTATTCTTCTCTCAAAGTAAAAATGAGAGACTTGAGAAATTCAAAGAATCAGGCACTACAGACTCATGTATTATGATCATTCTTATCCTTTTTTTTAACCTATTGACAAAAACCTCAAAGTTTCATGCAGCTTGTCTCAGAGCATGCATCACACCCACACAACTTTCTGTGACCAACCAGCAATGTATTTCCACAGCATCCCCACAAATAAACAGAATCCTAAATTTTGTTTGGGTAGAGCAATTTTAAGCTGAATGTGTTCTGACAGTGCCTGAATTAACTCCCTTTCTGTTTTTTTTTCTTTCTGTTTTTCTTTTCTGACAGGCAAATGAACTGCTTCACACAGAATTTATTGAAGGGTGTGCAAATTACAAATCAAAAGGCAATTTCACAAAAGCTCTTCAACGTTCTCATCACTAACCTCTACAGCATTCCTGGGATCAGGGAAAACAGCTTCAAGACAACAGGGTCCATTCCTTTCTGAGGTTTCT
This sequence comes from Urocynchramus pylzowi, assembly GCA_013397555.1. Lineage (NCBI taxonomy): Eukaryota > Metazoa > Chordata > Aves > Passeriformes > Fringillidae > Urocynchramus > Urocynchramus pylzowi. Next base: position 357,357 of record VZRH01002600.1, read on the forward strand.
CTTCAACACCAAAGCTGCTCTCTCACTAGGTAAAAGAGAAAAAGGTTAGAATATAAATGTGACAATGAAGACACAGAGCTCTGCTCTTCTGAAATGAAAGAGGAGTCATTACTATGACAACTGGACTTTCACAAACTAAGAAATCTTTTAAATAGCTCTGGGAAAAGGAACAGTAGCAAACTAGAAACTGACAACACAGCAGTATTTCTCTGATTAATTACACTCACTGAGAGCACATGAAGTGCTTAAGTTAAAGTTAACACAAAGTACAAGCATTAATACAAAGTGCAAGCCCAGTAATTAATGCACTGACAGCCCATGATCAGCAAGAGCACCCCTCTGAAGAACCAAGTGATTTCTCATCATTACAGCAGAGGAATAAGAACTAAGCTACATTGATATTAACCCAGCGGAGCAACTGTGAAGCTACTGAACACACAGTTTTCCCAGGCCTCTCCCCTAGTTTGTCTGCCTCTTATTTTCAGAGTTACAAAATATTGATCTTAGAACTTGCAAGCAGACACACACAAGCCAACAAGAGGCACCAAGTCTGAGCTCACTTCAGCACAACTCCATGAATCCATCAAAAGGTTCTCCAGCTAACCCAGACAGGCGGTAGAGGCAGTAAACCCAGCAGTGGCAACTGTATGACCTGGCAAACAACTAGGTGAAATGCTGCACCTTGGTTATTAGCCATGAGTTGGCAGACCTCTGATTATTTTACCTCTGATTGCCAGTCAGTCCCATTTGGCACTATTAGTACAGTGCTCCTACACTCTGGACCACTACACAATACAGGCATACCTAAAGCAACTGGAAAAACTTTATAATACTATTTATATAATTTATCGCTTTAATATTTTGTACATTAAAAGGAGCAGATAATATTTTGGTGGAGGAAAATTGACTTGGGTAAAAAAAGCAGTATATCATCAGGTACCTTTGGAAGGATTTGTAAAAGAGATGGCACTAAGGTGAAAATCTTGCTCACAGTGATGTTGCAGAGGTTAAAACAAGATAAAATTTTGTTACTATGTTGTTCTATGCTCCAAAATCTTAAATAACTTGCTAGCAAGTTCAAGTGTTCACCGTTAACAACTAAAGGAGAATTTCTCTCATAACTCCATTGTCTATGACCATGAAACCTTTTCCCTCCAGTTCCATCTGCTCACGGGGAAAAGTAAGGAATCACCAGCCACAACCAGATACCACCTGTGCATACAGCACGTAAAACTGTAGGAATTGGACCGTGGAACTCAGAAATACCAAAAGTAGGGAGAGCACTTTGATTTTATCTCTGCAGAAGCAAGTAAATATTTAAACTAAGACGGTAAACAAATGGTCCTTTTATCATAGGAACAGTTACTGGACAAACCTTAAAACAAATAAGGAACTGCTGCTTCAGCTAACTTCATTTCACCCTATTAAGAACTTTATTTTCTAACCAAATGCCTCTCAGGTTCAAAATTATAGATTTCTGTTTTTAAATACAGACAATGGAGGTTTCAGGCTCCAAATCACATCGGACTGTGATTGTATGGAACTTAATTAACACTTACTAGATTTGCAAAGCTCAAATGACCAGTTACACTACAAGTACACAAAACCCACAAACTTCCTTGAGGAGAAATTAAAGGGTAGTATCAGCATCTTTCCAGCTAAAACTGTAAAAAAGGCCATGAGGAAGTACAACCTTGCAACTCTCTTTCATATGTGTTATTCACTTGGTCCTGAACCAAAGTTTATTTATGGCTTATCTATATTCCCACAGTACATTTGGAATGTCTCGTCTCTAAGTCTTGATTCCCTTATATTTATCCTACTTCCATATTTTGTCAGGGTCACAATAGCTTGAGAAAGACTTTATCAAATGTATCTGCACGAAGTCAATTGTTTTGACTTGCAGTCTCAAAACCAATAAACACAGGGGAGCAGAAGGTTCTGTTTAAACATAGTTAATAAGAACTAAATGCCTTCTGTGGTGCCAAAAAATAAAGCACTCCTACTTTACTTCCATCAACCAATCTTTAGTATTGCCCAAGCTTTAATCTTCCCTGTGGTCATCAATTAGCAAAAATGACTGCAAGACCAATAGCACACACCATCTATACTGCAGCAATACTAAAAAAGGAAGAAAAAGGAAGATGTTTTCAACCTTGAATATCCCAAAACACCAACATCCTCCAAAGAAATGCAACTAAACTAAGCAACAAAACAGGTTAGTTTTGAACCCACCAGTCACAAAGAGCAAAACTCTGCAAGCACCGAAGACAGTTCAAATTACTCCAGTCTCCTCACACTCCCCAGCCTAGTGGAGGCACAGAAGCCCTCAAGAAGAAATGGCAGCTACTCTGACAAAAACTCTGCTGCAAGTTCTGAGAAAGGAGAACCAGTTCTGGTCAGTGTCAAGGGAATGGCATAGCTTAGTCACCTTCCTGCCTTATTGAGTCTTCATTGTAAAGGAGAAATATATCTGGGAAGTATGCTGACTGGCACGTTCAACAAAATCTTTCCTGGACTAAAGGATTATGTTTTTCAAACAAGATTCAGATTTAGCTTTCCCAGATGATTTCTTAGGGCATTCACCCTCTCTCCATCTGAACTAGATTCCTGACTTTCCACATGGACAATGGATCTCCTGGCAACACACAGATAATATGGTACTCCATGGCTATGCTGCCTCCAGGCTTCCTCGTCCATCTCTGTCCACTAAAAGGGTGCAGAAAGGAATGTAAGTACACCCTCTCCAGACAGGCAGCACCTTGCTCTTTGGCTAATGGCTTTCCCATTTGCAGATCACACACCATCCAGAAACTGCTCAAACCAACAACAGAAAAGCAGCACAGCAAAGAACCAAACTGCCCATTTTGTATCCGGTCTCTGCTCCTGACCACTTCAAAAGTGTCTCAAGTGGCATTTACCTCATGAAAAAGTACACCATAAGTAACAAATACAACAGGGAGTTATGGTGGTTCCACTTCCAGTGCAAAATGAACAGGGTGGCAATTTCTCCTCCCCACAATGCTGCACACACAGGTAGCATCTGATTCAGCCGATGGCAGTGCAGATGAGGTCTGCGTCACCTCGTCTTCATGACCCACCACTGAACCCTGGCAGCAGCCACATCTATTATTTTCCAGAAGCGTCATTCAGCACATTTCCAAGTGTCATTCAGCAAACAAGTCTCAGCCATCAAAAACACCCCCACCCATGGCTTACATAAAGCTCCCTGCTGCACTGAAGGGCTTTCCTTCAATTCAAAGAGTTGGAACATCTAATTTGCAACTATTTTCTCAACATGTAATATTAGGGCGGCCAGCTTGAGTGTGTGACCAATAAAAACCTAAGTGACACTTCACTGCAGTTACCATCAATTTTAACAGACATCTTTTTCAGACAAGTCCCAATCTATAGGCAGTTCTTGAAGAGTTAATTTAGGTAAACTGCATAATTACATAAGGTAATTAAAAATATTTTTCCATCATATGAATTAAAGTTTTTTGGCTTTTCTAAATGCAAAGTCCATTGGCTGAATATGTATTTTATAAGAATGCACTCTAGAATTAAAAGGTTTTTCTGGGTTTTTTTGTATAAACATGTTGAAATATTTCTTATCCAAACACGTTTCTTCAGAACCGACGCTAAAAAGTTTAAATCAAGTTCTAATAATATGTATTTATGACTTGAATAACTTCTCTTAGCTGCCATTATTCTTTTATTCTTGTGAATTAAATAATTTGCTTGCTGTAACAAACATTCGCAGACCTACATCCTACTAGTTATTCAGCAAGGTATTTTAGGTTTCTTTTTATTTTGCCTCAGTAGCTCAGTACACACTATTTCTAGAGCACAACAAATCAAATAGAATTTGATTGCTACCCCCACCAGACATCATACAAAAAGTACTAAATAACAAAACCTCAGCAATCACAAACCACTTGGTTCCTGCAAAGAGGAAAACTGATCAAGTAACACCATTCAAATTTGCTTTTATATACATATTATTTCTGAAAAAGAAATACAAACGTTAAGTGGACTTCCATCTTAGTTGCTATCCCTTTATTTATTTTCCAGGTATTCCTCTGTGGATAAACTATGCCTATCAACTTTATGCACACAATACTGGTGCCATCAGAATATTAAAAAATGAAAGCCCTACAGGAGCATAAGGCTTCTTCTGTGCCTACACACACCACAGGTATTCAACAGAAACCCATTCACACCTAACCAGCCTTTTTCCTCCCTGCTTCCACACTTTGCAAAGTTACAAAATTCACTCACATGTTACATAAAAGAGGAGTCAAGGAAGACACTACTTATTAACTGTTGTTGATAGGAATTACAGTAGCTGAGTGCTAGCACTTACTCCACATTGGAGTAAATGCTTAAGTAATACACTTAATCCACTCCAAATCCTGCCTCTGATGGAAAGAAATCAAAGGGATCATAAGCATTATGTGATCCAAGTACATTTTCTGCCTTTTCTAGCACAGATGTGTGCTTAGCATGCATTCTCGACCTCACTGGTTCACTTTCAGACACACTGCAAGAGATGTGATGTCAAAGCCTGCCTTCAGCCAGATGAGGTTAGAGGTCAGGACCACTGACCAGCAGGAGCCTGGATGTGAATTCACACTGCCTACTATGACAAGAAATAACTTTGGCAACAACATATTTCTGCTGTACATAAAATCTGAGAGTAGAAACATAAATGTGGGCAGTATGTTGTAAAAGTACTCCCAGCTGTTTTAACAACAGGATCAGGATGGAAGAGCCAGTTGTTTCCCTCCAACAAAGACAAGACCTTAAAATCCAACATAAGGGTCAGACTCTTATGTAAAAACCCTTACCCTTTTTGTAAGAAACAAACAAAAACCTCAGAGAGGTAAAAAACTACAGTTTCTGGCTCCCTCCAAGACACTCTTTTCATTACTGTTTCTTACTCACAACTTCTGCTAAAACAAACTCCAGTACTGCAAAACTGCATGCAGGAACAAGTAAATAAAGGTACCACATCTGTTTTCAGTAAAGTTAACAACTCCAACACCTGGGTACTTTCTTCTCCTCACCATCATTCCTGGATTCTTTTGCTTTTTGTTTGTAAATCGAACTCTCATCAATCTTGTCATACTTCCAAATGAATGCATACTTCCCAGTGAAGACTCCATTAACCTCCTCCTGCTCAGGGAGGATGAAGGAACGTATTAAGGCATGCACTTCACTTTCTCAGAGATGAACCCCAGAGGTTCACAGTAGAAAACAGCAAAAATGGCACACCCAAGTCTACAGACACTTGTCACAACAGACTGCTTAAAAATTTTCACTGACTATTATTCCATCCATCTTGGAATTAGAATATGGTTGAACACCCGTAACTCAGTGTTCTTGCTGTCCCCAAGACCCAGTGTAACACAGCTTGGAAACACCAGAAAGATGATGCCAGTGGTGAGCACAGAGGAAACACCACTACAGCTTAAATACAACTTTCTGGAGGTGGAGGGGGAATATATAATCCCAACAACTAATCATGTTTAGATAGGTGAAAATTAACTGGGTTGAAAAAAATGAAGATACCCCACTCTGTGCAACAACATGCCAAGTTCCAAGCAAATCCTCAAAATACCTTCACACTCAAGAGTGAAGGGAAGTACCCTCACAAAAGAGGTCTTAATGACAGACTATTACAGCCACCCTAACATATACAACTCTTAAATGTTGCTCCTCTTCACTGAAGTTGTCCAAGAGCCAAACACAAACAACAAAAACCCTTGATGGAGCGCTTGGGCACCATACACTCTACGTCTTTCAAAAAGTTCCTCCTTAATCTAAAAACTTCTAGTATTGCCTTTCAACCAGGTTTTCCTCAATACAACAAAGCCTGAGAAGATGTAAATGCAAATGGTCCACCAGACACAATAAAAGGAGACATCACACAAGAGAAACTGCTTGAGATGTAGCTGCATTCACATCTCCTCCAGAAGCATCCTCTACACAGAGAGGCAGAATGCAAAACAAGAACTTCAACAATCTGGCACTGGGTACAATTCAAAACAAGGAAAGTTTAACACCAACAGTTTAAACTTTTTAAAAGCAAGACAATGAAAGTCAAGGAAATAAATCCAGTCTCATTTATTGTGGGCAAGCTCTGTTGGACAGCCCAAATCTTGCTTCAGTGTAACTGCTGTTATTTCGAAGTCAGGAGGTCTTAATGCAACACCTGGTTTCTATGCCACTGGAAAGAAAAATGCTCCATAAACTGCATTTATGTTAAGTCAAACCCAAAATTAGCCTGAAAGAGGAACAAGAAAATTGTCATATACGCTTCATGTTACTTCGCCTTTTAGTTACTCCTTAATTAAATTTGCATGCTTTGATAATAACTACTATTATAAGCTGACGCTCCAAATGGAAATAAATGCTAATTCCCACTGCAATTGAACCATCAAAACCATGTACATTTAAATAGATTAGTAAAATTAATTTCAAGTTGTCTTCAGAATGCTCTCACCTATTGACCTCAATCCTCAATTTACGAAAGTCTGACAAGGATGCATTAATTCAGTCACCTATAAACAATCTTCTGCTCTTAACAGCAAAGACAAATGCTTCTTGTAGAAATAAATCACAATGTGTCAGTGCTAAACTCCAGATGCTCCTGACATAGACATGCTGAACTGACTTGTAGGTCACCTGTGACATAAAATTTCATTAATTATATTGCTTGATAAGAAGCATTGTCTTTTTTACACAGAGGTTTTCAAACTAAGCAACTGGGTCTTAATGTTATAGCACTATGATCTCTGTCACTGAAACACTGGATGCTGTGTGCATGTAACTACAGAATGATATAGGATGGAAGACTTCTGTGAAGCTCAGTGCGGTCCAACCTCTGCTCAGCACAGGGGCAGCTTAGATCAGTTGCTCATGTGAGCTCTGAGCATCTCTGAGAGTGAAAATCCAATTGCCCCTCTGAGAAACCAACTGTGCCATTCACCTTCACGGTATAAATTTCTACCCTACTTGTAACTGGCCTTGTGTAGCTTGTGCCCAATGCCTCTCATCTTATCCCTGTGCATCTCCAAGAAGATAAAGACAGTCAAAATTTCTACAGTGGTCATCTCTTCTGAATTACAGATTAGTGACCACAGAGATACTTTATAAGTTAATCAGATATCTGAGGACAGGGCCTTTAATCATATCAGTCAGGTACACACTGAAACAGTGAGAGTCTTTCTTTATACAAGCTATTATTTTATTTATGAATGAATAAAATAAACCTAGATAAACACACATAACATTTTGCTTCATCAAATGGGAAATAAAGACCAGAATAATAGAGAGGGGGTCTTTGTTTATTTCAGGAAGTTAATGCCTGGCTCACTCTTTAGCTTTCCACAGCATGAACAAAACCCTCTGGATATAGAGACAAACCCTGATAATCTTAAATCACTGGTATCTAAAATTCTGAAATCCAAAAGTCAAATACCTGCCTGGAGGACAGATGCTCTGGCATTTCTAAGAACAGATCAGTTACCTTGGTATTTGGAGGCTTGCAACACAATTTTAAATTTGTGTTCAATTCCGTCACTGATGGGTGTATGGTTATTTGCTTCTTTTACAAAGACAAGTGTATAAGTTGTTGCAAACAGTACACTCAAGAGTAAATAAAGATTTTTCCCTCTCAATTAGTGTCTACATGCTAGCTTGCTCAATACAGCTACACTCACTGATGCTATATTGCATAATGTAATCAATAAATCACTATGTTATCCTTGCCATTAATTCCAAGCTCATAAGCATTTTTATTTACTTTAATTAATCACAAAGTTACAATTTCCCAACAAGGACTGAAGATTGACCTATATCAAAAGGTGCCACAGGTATTGGCAAACCAAAGATGAAGTCGCAGCACTTCATGGTGAGAGAACAAGGGACAACAGACATAAATTGATATAAGAGAGGTTCAGACCACACATAAGAGAAGCTTTATTCCCCCACTGAGGACAGACAGGCACCAGAATGGGGCCCAGAAAAGCTGTGCTGTCTCCAGATTTGGAGGTTTTCAAGATACGACAGGATCAAGCCCAGTACAACCTGGTCCCATCTCAGAGCTGGTCCAGCTGTGAGCAGGAGGTTGGACTACAGCCCTGCCAAAGTTTCTCTCAACTTGAGAGACCTTGAGAGGTTATCTTCCCCACTGTCATGTAAACAGCAAGTCTTAATCCCAGTGTCCCATTCTAACATTTAACGTGCAAAATCAGCTGACTTGCTGCCCTGCTTTCCCAAACCTCCCAACTGCATGGATTCTTTTCCCTCTGCAGCCTTCAGCTTCCTGCCTATCCTGACACTTTACAACAGGGAATGTAACCCTTCACCAGTGGACATAATTTTCTCTCCGGGCATCTATCTGAGGGCCAGAAAACCAGTCACTACGTCTGGAGTACATGAAAAACAGCAGGAAAAAATCAGAAAGCAGACAGACTATAGAACATGCTGGGTACAGGACAGGTTCTCCCCAAGCATACAGACCTCCTGAATAGCAGAGCCTTTTGTATTTGACTCACATCCAGCCCTACAAGTTCCAAGCAGGTTCCTCCAGAGCTCTACCAGTCACCCAGTCCAGCACACAAGTCCCGTGACAAGTTTTTCTCCAGCTCCTGCAATGTGGGGGTAACATTTTGGCCTGTGCTAACAACCCTTCCCTAACAAGGATCACAGAGAATCTTGGCATGACAACATTTTGGTCCTGCTTGCAGTCAAGACTGGGTTACTACCTAAAGCAGCTGTCACAGTGAGCTGCCTTTGACAGCAGCACAACCATTTGCATGGTGCTGTACTTCAGGCAACATTTTAATAAAGACAAGAGCTGTCTTGCATCAAGTTGATTCTTGCATCTGTGAATCTCCGCTTTTGTCCATCTGCAACATAGAGAAATTGTCCCAGAGCTAATGAAGCTGTAGCTGTGCTTCCTTGAGAGCAGCTTTAGCCTACATGTACCTCCTCAAGAGTGTCCTCACCCTCAAACACAGCAATGAGCCACTCACAGCATGCACAGCACTGGGCCACTTGCTCAGAGTAGGCTGAGAGAAAGGAAAATTAGGGCAGCTGGCAGAGAGGAAGACTATTTCCAGGTAACTGGCCAGCTAGGCTGCACACACTTACCACCAGTGCTCCTGCCCTCGGCTCAGCACACAGTTTCCAGGCTGTGTGCTGCACAGCTGGTGTCCAGGTATATCCGGGATCAGAAGAAACAGATTTGCAGCAGAGCTTCCATTTCTGGCCTTCCAGGTAGCTATTTCTGTTCTACAAGAACTCTTTTCTGGTCAGTGACCTTCGACTCCAAGCCTTGAAGGGCATGTATTTCAATAAATTGTTGCCTTGTTGTTAAATTAAATGTTACTGTTCTGAGAAGGTCTGTGGGTCATGTCTCTTTTTGACAGAGAATTTTGCCAGCTCAGATAGAGTTAAGGCAGTAAGCAGCCTGTCCACCAAAAGAACAGATCAGTATGTATTTAGATGTTTATGAACAGCCTGAAGACTCTGTTCAGCATTGCAAGTGAAGTCAAAGTTGATGATATACAAGAATCCTAATAATAAAGATATATTTATTCTGTCACACACTCCACTATGAATCTTAAGCTCCCAGATTCTGTTTCCAAGGCCCATGCACAGCTATAAAATGTTTTGTAGTTATTATGGTGCTAGTAACCAGAATTTTCCAGCCTTCACCTCTCAGGAGAATGCTGCAGAACTCTGACTCTCATCTCACAGAAGAGTCTTTTTAGTCAGCTCCTTGAACTCCCACTAATAACCAGTTGTTCATACTCTGCAAGTTTGCAGAGCTGGTATATATTTGGACAGCTTTCTCCAGGTCCAATTTCTACATTAAGGTCCAATTTCTACATTAAATTAAGTAACAAGGCACGTTAGAAAAGGAACATTATGACAACAACTTCCACAAATGCTGATTTTACTGCAGCATCTGATAGTAAATGAGATGATGCCTTATTCTAGTAACTGCACGGAAACAAAGAAATCCACCAAACTACAGCCACCTGAGAGAGAGAAGACAGATATTCTGAATATCGTCCAAGATCATTTATGGTGTTCCTGGGAGAGCTGGTTCTGCAGACTGCCTGCAAAGTCCTCACATCTTTGGATTCTGCCTTCTTGGCAGCTGCCAGGGATCTCATTTTGAATCAAACCTCCCCTGTCTTGCCCAGCTAATACAAGCGTTAGAAATGAAATTTTTTAAAATCCCAACAAAGATCAGCAGAATAAAATGATACTGAATATCCCAATAACTGCTTCAGTCTGCAGTGTGAAATCAAAGAGTGTCCAAAGTAAAAAGCCACCTTCTTATTTAGCGACCCCCCAAGCCGAATAGACATCTCCCCACAAATGGGGGTCAGACCTCCCTGTAGAGCTCATGACTGGCACTTAATAAACTAAGCTAACTGACTTTTCTTTTACCTTGAACCAAAGGGAAACTAAGGTACTGCACAACAAGTCCTATAAGAAAAAAAAGTGTCTAAATGGAGTCACTCTTAAAATCATCTGTAAAAATTATAACCATGTACTTCTTTCTCTTCTTTCAGAAAGCAGCACTCACTACTTGAAACATGCCAGTCTGTTTCTCAAAAGTGTCTCCCTTGACTATTCCCTTCATTCCTCAACTCATTAATTCCTTTTTCCTTTTTTTCTGAGATGTAAGATCCAAGAGAGATCACAGGCCAATAAAGATCTCACAATACCCACTCCTGATCATTATTAACTTAAATCAGATTCAGATGAGTAAGTAATACTCATTTTTATAAATACATTTATATCCTCCGAGTAACAGTATAACTTGATGTATTGCCCAGCAGTCCTAAGAAGTTGGAAGTGTAAGAATGCAGATAATATATTTAGTTTTCCATGTTTCCTTTCTGTCATTCTACACAATTCTGCCAAGACTCCACACATGATATCTTTACATAAAAAAACATGGGGAAATGTTCAGAACAAAATCTGTAAAAACACATGGATGCAATTTCAGATCCAGACAATTTTCAATGGCTAAATTTTAATACATGCAGGAGGAAAAAAAGTTAGACACTGAATGACTTAAAGAAGTGTAACTTGCCAATATGAAAATATAATGTCTCTTCAGTCATCCAGTAACTTCAATATTTGCATGATCTGCATGACCAATCATGAAGAAACCTCATAAGAGAAAATATAGACAGATCAGAGATTTAACTCTTTTTCCAGTTATCCAACTCTCCCTCTTGCACAAGCACAGAATCATATCTTCATTAGTAAATATTTCTAATAGATTTGTAGTTACTGAGTTTGTGTATGCATGAAGTTTTTGTTTCCATATGGATTTTTGTCTTACTCTTTTTTGGGGGCAGGTGCTTTGGCTTGATTTAGGTTTTTTTGCTAGAAGGGAAAGGGGACAACATGTAGGAAGAGGACTCTAACAGCTACTTGATGATACACCTTGATCCTTCCTGGCTCTTTACACATTCTTACTCAACTTGCTGCAAATATAAGTTGAAGAACTTATTCCTCTGCCTGTGAGCTACCAACAGTATCATTCTTTTACAATTTTCCCTCTACTACCTGCCTGGAGTATTTCCTAAATGAAGAAATCATACTACTTATACTAAATGCAATCTAAGTTGCTCATAATTATTTTTCCTATTGAAAAGTTAAAACTATTTGAAAACTCTGCACTAGAATTATCAAAGTAAACCACAAAAGCAAATTCTGGCTAAAATTGTGTGTGCCATAACAAAGTGTACAAAAAAACCCCTATGTCCATAATGGAGAAAAAAAGAAACAAACCCCCTAGCCAATAATAAAGTTTCATTACCATTCTGCTACATGAGAAATAAGTGAAGAAGAAGTTTAAAAAAAGCTAAAAACTGGTGAGGTGTGAAAGCTACTTGTTAACACTATTTAAACTGCTGTTCATTTGTGTTTGGATATATTTTTCCAGGGGGAAGGAAGTGTCTTTACAGTTACTCTGAAAAATATCATTAATGACACCAGGTAGTCATAATTTGATGACTATAGATTGCTACCCATTCTGTAAAGAAATGTCACATTTGGCTTGCTGTCCATGTCACTGAAAAACAAACCAAAGTTCATGTGATGTTATTTTGAAAGAATTGATCTTTCCATGACATCATCAGAAATATTTAGGTTTGCTCTGGCAAAATGAGGAGCACTGCTGAACACTGCAGAGTGTCAAAACACACATTTAAAAACTGAGATCTGGTGAAACAGAGCTCAAGAAAAGTATCAGGAAATATCATATATGCTTCTCTTGAATGAGACATGCCATTAAGCTTATTGATGTCATCATCTTCCTAGATAAGAGCTTCAGTTCTTCTTTAGAAAAAGAAGCTTAACCAAGATAAGACACTAGATTTTCATGCTTTTCAATGTCCAAACAAAACTGTTTTTCATATTGCAACCAAAGTCTGTCAGGAGATGTCAAGTTGGAGCTAGTTTCTTTAGAGAGACCAATTCAGGCAATAATATTTTGTTGTAGTTGCAGTGAAAAGTTACCATCTCAGTTCTCTTCTCGATCTAGGTTTGAAGTGCAAACAGTCTTTAAATAGTGTGATCAAGTACCACTCTTGATCAAAATTCTTCTCATGTCTCTCCTTAACAGGTAACACAGTTGAGATTAACCTCTTGTAACAGTAAAAGTACAATGGACACATTAGTCTGAAATCTCTTTTAAGAGAATAAACATTTCATGAATATGTCCTTAGTACTTAATTAGAAAATCCAAACAGTGCTTAATAGGAAAGAGAACAGACTGAAAATTAAATTCTTCAAGAATATTACTGAACTCGAGCTGCTGTTTATTTCCAGTGTGCTCCTAATACCATTGTAAATTGGTACCAACCCTCACCTGCAATTCAATAGAAGCATGTGTATAATTATAATTTTCATATGCCTTCAACAGAATAGAAACTCTCCAGTAACCAAACTCAACACTGCACTGAGAGGAGATTTAGGTAATGGCAACATGGAAAAGAAACCACCAGATTTAAAAACAAACAAAAAATCTTTTCTCCAAAGTAGGAAAGAAAGATTTTCCTCCTAAATTGTTAAATTACTAAGATTTCTAACTCAACTGCTGACCAGTTTTCGAAACCAATACCAAGAAAAAGCAAGTCTTCTAAGTTACCAGTCTACACCAGACTTCGTCATCTAGTCACACACTAATTTATGCACATATTCATTGAAACAGCTAAACAGTCGTTAAATGTTTCTCAGGGATCATATCACTTAAACCCTTGATGAATCAGTTGGAAAAACTATATATATAAAGCAGAGACATGGAGGCAAACAATAAATACCCCAGGAACACACTGCTATTAGGAACACAGACTATTTCACTAAGGTGTGAAAAGCAATTTCAAAATTCCCAATCAAGTTTTCTACCTTACAAAAGCACTGCTTTTGTGAATTCTGCATTAGACTAGGGCATTAGCACCACCATGCTGACAATAAAATCCAGCTTTTTTCCAGAAAAATCTTTACAACTCTTCCCTTCTCATCATAACTTTCTGGGTTTCTCCAGTACCAGGTACTCTGATAAAGTACAACATTCTCATATTCATAGTGCCAGAACTGCAAGGCTGAGGGAAGAATTCTAGCAGAACCTCCACTAACAATGGAAATAATCAAGTAAGTCTGTGATAAATGTGGCTACATCATACAGTCTCTTCCAAGCCAGAACTCAGTGTCTCTGTCATGAGAAACTGGAGGGGAGAGGTGTAAGTTGACAAGACTGAAGCATACAAGCAAATATTTGGTTGCAAAAGAGAGTATCTTCTGTGTGCCTGGTCTGTTGAAAGCACACAGGGACAGACTGCCACTGAAGGAAAAGAAATTCCAACAAAAAGAGCCCAGAAGAAAGGTCCCCAATTTCCTAAAAATGACAGCACCTTCCCACCTCTCCAAATACCCAATCTATAGTACAGACACTGTGAACAAGAAAACACAATCTTTGCACTCCCTATAACATCTTTAGCATAAGACTTATAACCTAAATAAGGACCTTAAACCTTTAGCCTCAATTTATTTCCCAATATAAGACACTAAACACTAGAGCCTATTTATGACTGATGCAGATCACACTTGACATGGCAACAAGCAGTGCAGCCAACAGTGTGGTATCACAGATCAAGTGTTATTTCTCTCTGCCGAGACATGAAGATAGTATACTCAGCTCATCTGTAAGAAGGGAATAGCACTGTAGTCTACAAGTCTACCATCTCTTCTCCCATCCCTAAACGTTTTATCAAGGGTCAAAACAACCTGCCTTGGTCACTTACACTCAAAGGAAGCCATGAAACATGAAATGAAAATGACAAGACATAAAACTGAGAACTGAAAATGAAGTGTGACTAGGGCAAACATTTTTACAATATATTAACTGCCGTTATTATACTGCAGTGAGATCACTTGGCTGTAAAAGTATGAGATTTACAACTACTTCATCTTATACACAGGAGTACTACATTTTATTTGGTGATGCCAGGGCAGGGCCAAGGGGAAAAAATTAAAATTTCTCTCAGGCCCACCCTTTCAAGGAAGAGGAAAAAAAACCAAGGAACTAAACAAACAGCAGTTATTTACATGTTTCTTAAATCATGAGAGCATGAACTGTAACTTTTGACCTGAAATCCAACAAAGGCCATCTGCAATATTCCATTTAGATCCAAGCAAATGCCTTTTCTTATGTACCCATAAAGTATCAAGTTATTTTACTTCCTTATATATTTTATATTTCCCATGATGTACATGGGCAGTTTGATTTTGCAGCATAGTGAATTGAAGAATGAACCCAAACAAACTGCTGTCTCACTGTCACTGGAAAAAGAAGGAAACAGCAATATGGGGGGGGAAAAAAAAATTGTTCACAGACAAATTGGGGCGGGGGCAGGGGGGAAGAATGAAAAGGAAAAAGCAGCAACCAGAACACAAGCAGCTGGTGCTCAGGGACTAGAAGAACTCTGGCTTCACAATAACAGGATCAGTTGCATAATTTCTGTTACCTGAGAAGTTATACAATGTCTGCCCTTCCCATCATTAAGAAAACAAATAAGTAGCAAAAAGTCCTTTCAGGGCACAGAAGCTAATTAATTAAATACCACGTGTGAAGTCCTACCAAAGAGAAGGAGCTCTGTAGTTTCAAACATTACTTTTTAGTTTGATGAAACATTAACCATCAAATTGTATGTTGACCCTTGCTACAAACATCTATTTCCCCTAAAAGCAACATGTCCTAAAGCCAGTGTCAAGCCATAAGAATTTCCCACCTGGCTTTTCCAGTCCAGCTCTCAGAAGACATGTTTGCATGGGAGAAAGCTGTACCTAAGGCCAACTTGCATGACATGTGACCTCTCTTTCTGCTGTAGAACTTTATGAATTCTGTGGCTATTGTGGCATTTGAACCAAAGTCATAAACTACAAAAATATCCCAAGCACTAACACGATTCTAATTGTTTAACTGGATATTTTGCAAATGCTTACATGAGAACCAGTTTAACATTTTTAAGAGAAATGAAGACAAATCAACTTATGAGGAATGACATCACTGAAGAATGAGCAGGAAAGAGGTTTTCCTGAGCGGTTATGTATTGTGCAGACCTGACACTGAGGCATGGCATGAAGAGTGAAAGTGAAGCCTGATTCAAGAGTGAAAGACTATAAAGATACTGCATGCTAATTAAGAGGCAGTTGAATTTGAGTTTGCCAGCACTGAATACATAAAGATAATTCTAGCCTAATTATAGCTCTCTCATTAAGGACTCGGGCCAAAAGAACAAAAGCTCTATTTCCTCATCTAAAATTTGCATTTCCCTGTGATTACCTCTCTTTTGCTCCAAGTCTTGTCCATTTGGTTCTTCTTACCTCTGGGTCAGAAGTTTTGTATCTTTTCACCACGATTTGGGCTCACAGCCCAAAGCTACTGCATTGCAGAATCAGCAAAGACATCATGATGCAGCAGCAATATTCCTGAATTTCTTTGGATGTGGAAGTACATGCCATTGCTGCCAATCTCTGAAAGCCATCCAGATAAAATTCAGAGGCCCATGGCATTTCAGAAAAAAATTTTAAGAACCCACAATGATGACAGTAAGATGGCCATCCTGACACTTTATGTCCCATTGTTGTTTTCCAGCTAGCATCTAGAACACTGCAAAATTCACTGACTGTGCAAAGACAGAACAAACATTTACTCTGCTACTCACCCCTAAAACTCCAAGCATTACCTCCTATGCACAGCACACACCACTTCCAGAAACAATTGTAGGAATTGTAGAGAAGTGGAAATAACAGGATCCGTATTGCAGTGGAAGTACAGACTTACAGACCAATTTCAGAAGGAAGAGAGACACCTAACCTGTATTCCTCTTGCCTCCACTCCAGCCTGTCAGCTCCTGGATAAGCAAACAGAATGAGAATGGCAACATCCCCAGGGAAGGGAAAGGAAGCTGCTAACCTGAAAGCCTGCACAAAGGAATATGCTAGCCACGCACAGATTCTGTATATACAAGATACTGAGGGACCAGCAATTAGAGAAAGGCACACTGCCCTCTGCTTAACTCACGAGTGCTGAACTTGCCTCAGGAAAATGCAGCAGCTGCTGTTCTGTCTCACCGGCCTCACTACAGTCAGCAGACTGTCTTAACCAGTTACAACTCGAGAACCAGTGGTCAGGCCACAGCAGCATTCCATTAGCAACCACCTTAACAGGAGAGCAGCACATTCCAACTCCACTTTTCTTATACTTTTTTTTTTTTCATATCAGGGATTGCTGCAGATGGCAATAATTCAATCCTTAAAGCCCCTTACTGTGAATATGCTACAAAGCAGCATAGCTTTATCCATAATGTCTCGGTTCTGAATTAAGTAAGCCACTTACCTCTCCTAATACTTCTGCAACAACTCAGAATTTTGATTTATGACCTGCTCTGCGATTAATGACCTGCTCTGCAACAAGCACCCCTTACACCAACTTCATCAGCACTCCCCTCACTCCCCTCCTGACTCTGGCAAATGCTTTGAACAATTCTCATGTTTAGGACTCGGGGAAGCCATTTTACCATATCAAAGAGTAAAGCAACACCAGGCAATTCTCAAGACACTACTGTACACTAATCCAAGTGCAACTGGAACAGCTATTGTGGATAAAGAACATGATGCCCTTCCTTGTGGAAAAGAAAGGAAGATCTGAAAATCCCACCCACTCTCCCATTCCTTTTGGACTTGGTGCTAAAGAAGGAGCAGAAGGAGAAAACCCAGAAACATTAACTGCTCCAAAATTCCAACAAGAAAAATCTGGCACTCTAAAAAATTTACTTACAATACAGATACTAAAAATGCTAAAAACTAAGTAAATAGTAAATCTCACAGCTAAGCTTCCAAAGCTCCTCACTCTGCTACTCACTTTCATTAGAAATGGTTTATATAAAAATGTGTCTTATTAGTAAACTCACATATCAAACAGACAATTGACTCAAAAGACACTTCTTAGGTGGCTAGGGTTGCTCTAGAGTTGATAATTTCTGATTGAACAGCTCTCTGAAAGTATGATCTTAATTCCCATTACCTTAGGTGTTGGTTTGAAGTACCTACAAAAGACAATTATTTCCTCCCAAGGCTGCAAGGGCATTCCACACTCTATCTTGATTTTGGACATGTGGGTTTGCACTCTTGCGAGAGGTGAATTCCACCCTCTGTGCAGCTCAGCTGATGAGCAGTTTCTCTTAACTTAATCACCCACTATCCACTATCACATACTTCAAGTCTGTAACGATCTCTTGTCCAATGAAGAATGGACATACAACTAACTCAGACTCACTGCAGAACCCCTCCTAAGACTCCACGCTTTTTACATCCTGGTAATTTGTCTTCAGGCTTTGCAAATGTAATTGAGGTTCATTCTGGGTCCTGAAAAATCTTCCCCATTACATTAAATCTATCTCTTTCTTCAAAGGGGGAAGAGAGAAAAGAGCAAACTAGAAAGAAAGAGGGAAAAAAACCCAAAAGGCAATTATCAGTGACTTGGAAAAAAATGACAAAATTAAGCAGGCAAGTTCTGGATGCAGGAGGAAAAAAGGAGATGCATCCAGAAGACATGAAGGAGATGGAAAATGGAAGATGGACTACAATTCTGTGGACACACAAGTCCTGAAAACCTATTTACTTAAACCACGAGAACCTCAAACACAGATGTTCAAATCTGATTATTCTCGTTTATAACCCTAGAGCTTAGTTTCGGGGGAGGTCAAAAAATGAAGGCAACAATAGCATAAAATAATGAAAATAATTGTAATTTGGTTTTCTCTTTAAATCATTAAAAGGCTTTTGCCTGCTTTGTCTGTAGCATAATCTAGGAAATCCCAAAGCTTACTGTGTTTTGGCCAAAAAAAAAGCTAAGAGGAACATACCACTTCCTGAACCTGTCAAGTCTTGACAACTCTCCTGCCCAGCAAAAGAAAAAAACCACAAAACTTTCATCTTTACATCATCCTAGTCCACAAGAAATGAACATGAAACAAAATTAGGATTTAGGATTTACATATCTTGCATAAAACTGAAGTCAACTCACTGATCACCAATCCTCTGGACAAAAGGAAGCCATTCTGGATTCTATTAAACAGAAACAATTATGCTGATCCCAAATTACCTGTGCATGTATATGCTGAAACAAAAATAACAGAAAATGATTTGTCTAAAAAAAGCAATAATATTTAGAACATCAATGATATCCTGGATTTAGATGAACTGAAATTACTAGAAGCAATTGAGGGAAAATATCTATTTAGTCTTCAGTTTATTCTCCCTTTGATTTTTAATGATAATAAGGTCTTCATATTAACAACAACAACAAAAAAAAAAAAAAAGGGGGGGGATGGGGAGGAGCAAAGGAGCAAGTTTTGAGATGGGTCAAAGTGCATCAGGTCCATGCTGCTATCTGTAGTTTCTCCCTTGCTCTGATGCTTTTCCAGGAGAATACTGGAGGAATTCTCTGTAACAATCTTTTTCCAAGGAATATTTTGGCATGATTCCAAAGTACTTGCTTTGAAACAGAAGCCCAGCAGTCTGGATCAGCAACAGACCTCAGACAGTCTAGAAAGCATAATTTTCTTTCAAGGGCAGATCAGGATCATCATACAATTGAGATTATGCTGCACAAAAAAGACTCCAAAAAAATCTCTCAAACCAGCAGAACAGATAAATGAATGCTCTGACAAACCAGGACAGACACACACACACACACAACTCTCCTTTGCTTGCTCTCATAAGCAGCATTTTTTGTAAGAGCAAAATATTAACAAACAAACCAAACTCACTGGGCCAGGAAAGGGAATTAATGCATTTGTTTTATTTGAAGCACTCCCAGGAACAACAGTAGCACTTACATGCCAGACTTACAAGAACAAACACTGCAAGAGAAACACTAACTGTGAAACAGAGATGGTCACTAAGTTGGGTTCTCTTACTTGTGGCAAGCTGACAGATTCCTTCCGTCTGCCTGTCCAGACTTGTCAGCATTCTGCTACCAACCTATAGCCACGTTGGTAATCTAAAGTATGTTCAGAGAGTACCTCCTCCTCTATCAGCCCAAAGAGAGAACTCCACCACCAAGCAACAAGTGCCCAACAGGGCACAAAGGTAAAAAAGGTGTCATGAACCAGCCACATGAAGGAGGAAGGCAACAAAGAGTACAAACAAACACTCAGGATGACTGAAGAGTAAACAGTGTCAGAGGTACAAAAGAAATATTCCCTCTTAAATTTAACCAAACTTTCTCATACAACTAAAAAGCAGGGACAAATCTCTGCCTATGTCCAAGTGACACTGACTAGTGCTATTTCCTAAACTGAAAGATGATGAGGAAAAGAGTATTGCATGATGATTGCAACACAATTTTCCTAAGCTTCCAGATCTATAAAGATAGTTCAGAAGAGAAACTGTCTTCCAAGACCTACTGTGGCACAAATGGCACTGCTTTGTCTCCACTTCCATCTCCCAGCCCTGTTGACAATACAACCAGCACACTGGAAGTCAAAAAGAAACAAACTGGTTTACTATTGGGAAGATCTCATATTCTGAAATCATCTGACATGCTTAAACTATTGAGGGGAAATTATACAAAACAAAACTCTCACACTAATAACAACAAAACAAAACACAGCACCACAAAAAACACACACCAAAACAGCACCAAACCCCACAAACCAAACAAACAGACAGAAAACCCCAACTCCCTCCAAGCCCTCACCTACTGGGTTGAGCAATTAAATTTCTACCATTTTGAGACTGAATTGTGACTACAATAATGTTATTTAGACAAGATATATTAGTTCAGATTTTCCAGACATCTTCCTCTGAGACATTTGTATTTGCTATCTCACCTGCATTATTAAATTGATCACTTTGAGATAAGCATGGTATCTTCACATGAATATACTCAGTCACTACCAGAGCTGGCACATGCTGTTTAGCATCATTAAACTGATACCTTCAGCTCAGCAACCTCCCTTTAATCACATTAAAGGTACACGAGCTAATATAAGAAATAGAAGCCAGTAATTCATGTACCCAGATGAGCACATGGGAGAGTAGGTGGTAATTACAAACCAATTATTTGGATACAATTATTTGCACCTCTTTGCAGACAGGGCACCTTCCAATTACACCCATTTTAGTACCTCCAAATGCATGGCTATGTACTAGAAACCAGAGTGGAAAGAAGGGATCTGAACACACAGAACACAAATCCCAAAAGAACCAGCAACATAAGGTACATGACCCTTGGGTGCAGCAAGAAGCATCCCTGAATTGGGGAAGGAAGGGAGGGGTTCAAAGCAGGCAAGAAATATTACTGCATAAACCAGCACACCAACAGACTACTCTGAGACATCTAAAGGTCAGCAGCCTTCTTATAGCTCAAGAGAGCAACCAGAATACAAATGACTACCGAACACTTCAATATATTTTATTACTGAAAGCTAAATTTATTATTGAAGGTCAAGATAAAGTTAAAAAGAGCCTGGGTCGTCATCTCTGCATGCAGATCATATTTATACAGCTCAGGGCTCTTGGACCAAGCAGATAATGGCATTACAACACATACTGGAAAGTGAGCAAACTCACTTTCAGTATGAAAATGAAACCTCTTAGGACTGGCCAGGAGAACAGATTATTACCCATGTAAGATTCCCCCTTAACTCACAGCCATTGATTACACAGAACATCTTTTTAAAAGAGACACCTCCATTCAAATAAAAGATGTTGCAACCATTGCAGCATCTTATGTGGATAATCTTCTGTGGATAATCATTTCTTACTGCAAAAAACCGTTACAGTCATCCAAAGTTGATCATCACCACTGAAGCAACAGATTATTCAAAAGGGAGTTGTTTTCAACTAAGAAAGGACACCACATAGAGTGAAAAGATGTAAAGTACTGTAATTACAGTGCTCCAGTACATATGTTTTTCAGATATTGCTCTGGAATGCCCATGTTCTCCGTCCTTACCTCTTCCTCTCCCATGCCTTTTTCTTGAAATAAAAATTAATTCAGACTTGGCTAGCTATTCTTCAAGATGAATCAACACGACGTTTCAAAACAAACAGAAAATGAGAGTAACCTATTAAGAAGTATAAATTTTGAGACAGTAGTACAAGCCCACATACTTAGTACAAGCCTTAAGCTCATTATGAAGTTTTGCCATCATCCTCCCAGACCTGTTCAACATTTTTACGAGGTCTTAGAAGACCCATCTCAGAAGTACTTGCTACAAATGGTATAAACTAACATCAACATAATTAAGCATAGCAATGAAAAGAAAAAGAAAGGGAGGGTGAGAACGCCACATTCTTTCTGCAAAAGAGGAATAAGGAACAGTATTAATGCAATATCTGTAAGCACATACACTCCACACAGCTCAGCCTAAGCATAATTTTAACAATACCTGAGGAGAGAGCTGGAGGGCAACTTATTTTTAACCCAAACACTAAGAGTTACAGTAAATGGTCAAAACAAAATCCTCATGTCTTGTTTGCCAGACTAGGGTTTTTCTTCTACTTACATGTTGTTAATAAAGAAACTAGGGACAGAGGGAAAGGGATCTATTTCGCTGGCTTTACTTTTTATTGGTAGATTTTTGCTTGTTAACTAGCAAACTGGACATCGCCATATAAACAAAAGTAAAAAGAAGGTGAAAAGAATTCTACAAAAGTCAAGATACATGCAAACAAATACCTCTTGTCCAGACTAAAAAAATAACAGCAATACTTAAAGAGGAAATAGCATAGGAAAAAAAAAAAAAAGCCTTCCTCATGCCTCCATTTTCCATTCATGTAGACAGAGCAATCTTCCTGAAACATTTACACAGAAAACTACTCAAAGAGAATCTTCATCCATTAGTAAGAAAATGCACCACTGTGCACCTACTTTTCTTCTTTAAATATCAAGGCCATTCATGAACCCCAAACAGTGCAATTCTTTTAAAAACATGGGTTGTTCAGAGACTTTTCATCCAACATTACTTAATGCTTGAACAAGAAAGTGTGACTTCTAACAAATGTTCTTTGCATGTTCCAAGTTAATAGTAAACATTCAGTCAAGTCAGGGTGCTCCAGATCAAGCTCCTGTCCTTCTCCACCTGATTAAGTGGAGGCTCATTTCTTTGAACATCCACCCTAAGCCCAGTAAAAGGGTCAAAGGACACCTGTTTGTAATTAATTTGTTTAAATTAATTACAAAAGTAGCTTGCTTTCTCCTGGGTAGAGGTAAGAGCCTTCTGCAAGCTGTGCTAACTTTCCAACAAGGTTTCCCTCAGCCACTGCTGGGACCTCACAGCTGCTGACACATCACTGCTGCCCACCACTACAAGAGCAAACACAGAAGTCTGAGCAATACACTAGTCACAAGCCCGACAGTGGACAAAAAAACAGTTACAGTAAAATATCCAGTATGTTCATAGCCTACCACATTCAAAATTATTTTACTATCTTCTGTATCACGTGGGGGGAAAAAAAAAAAGAAGATTAAAAAACATCACTCTCTGCCTATCTGCCACTGGGCTTCACAGTGGACATAAAATATTCCCATGTTTTCATTTGCTATTTAAAGCATACAAAAAGCTTGTCCCATATCCGTACCTCTTTCTGTAAAAAGACAGGCCTCTAAACACCATGTTCCCAACCTCTGCAAATGTCCTGCTTCAAGCACAATTACAGATGTCCCTTCCAACCAAAATTTGTCTGCTGTGTTCAAACTTTTCCAGGTGAACTTAAAACTTAAGATGAGTCCTTCCTCACAGCACATAATAAAGATGAGTATTCAGAGACAGCAGCAGTCAGTCTGTTGAACCCAAGTCAAGAAAATGTATTTTAATTTACTACAACCCTGCAGTGCTTGAGGTGCTCCACTTTCCTACTCATTGTGACTATTTCAAAGGCAGACAACAAGCATGTCTAGGGATTTCCAGCTCAGCACCACAACTCTCAGCTTAATGCAACAAGACAACTCTAAGCTGAATTCCACATAATATAAACATCTACTAATGATGGTTTTCTTTTCCTAAACTATTTAAATAAGCTTATTCTCATACTTTGCGCTATTATGTTTTCATTGAAATGTTTATCCTTACTCAGGTGGCTAGTTCAGTTTCATCCTGCAAAGGATCATGGAAAAGAGGATAGACAGGAATGAGGAAGAGTGTTTTCATCTTTTAAATTTATTCTGTCTGTGTCAGAGGAACCTAAACCCTCACCTTGGTATATTCTCTACTCAATCTGAACTACTTCAGAAAAACATCAACTATATTGATCTCCTCCTATAAAGAAAGATCACAATGGAAAGACACACAGCTAGACTAAAAAGATTTTTCCAAGTACATTATTTGCAGTACACACACATCCTCAGTTTCCTTTTATTAAAAAGGAAAAAAACCCAGCCAAACCCAAACAAAAACCTAAATATTCATATCATCATCTGTATTTGAAGCATACAATATATACATATGTGCTTTACTGAAATAAAAACAGGTTATAACTTTAGGGTTTAACTGATCAGTAGGCTATCCCAATTCATACCAGGAAACTTTAAGTGCTGACTTTGGCTGGGGTAGAGTTAATTTTATTCACAGTGGCTGGTATGGGGGTGTGTTTTGGATTTATGCTGAACTTGGGGTTGCTAATACAGAGATGTTTTTGTTATTGCTAAGCAGGGCTTACACAGAGCCAGGGCCTGTTCTGCCCTTTGTACCAGCCACGCCAGCAAGGAAGCCTGGGATGCCTGGGATGGTGGGAGGAGACACAGCCCAGACAGGTGACCCCAGCTGACCAAAGGGATATTCCAGACCATGTGACATCATGCTCAGTATACAAAGTGAGGGGAAGAAGGAAAGGGGAATGATGGTGTTTGTCTTCCAAAGAAATGGTTATCCATGATGGGGCTCTGCTCTTCTGGAGAAGGCTGAACAGCTGCCTGCCCATGGGAAGCAGGGAATACATTCCTTGTTTCACTTTGCTTATGTGTGTGGCTTTTGCTTTCCCTATTAAACTGCCTTGATCTCAACCCACAGGTTTCCCAGCTTCTACTCTTCTGATTCCCTCCCCACTCCTAGTGCAGTGAAAGTGAGCAAGTGGCCCCATGGGGCTTGGCTACTGGCTGGGGATAAACCCTGACACTGTACAAGTAATTAAAAAAAAAAAAAATCCTGCTACTTATACAGCACATCCAGAGTCCTGTCTGTACAAAAACATCACCAGCTGAACTACAAGGGCTTTCAACAGACAGCAGGGATGCCATGGTCTCCCCTATCTTGATCCAACACTGCTGGGAGCATGGCTATGTTGCTGGAAAGAAATGCAAGCAAAATATTTCTGTCTCCAGAAATTGCTACAGTCAAGACATGTTGCTACAGTGCCTTTACACACTCTAATAATGAAAAGCTTGAAAAGATAACTCCCTGGTTACTTCATGACCCACTCAAAACCTAAATTAAGTATTCGTCACTAGCTTAGGCTCACTGCAGAGAACTGTTAAAAAGAAACGTTTGCAAACCTAATTAACAAGCAAATTATCATTCTCTTAGACCACATCCATAGAGACTTTGTTTTTACATTTGTACTGTGGCTCACTGCTCAACTGTTGACTCAAGTATTAGTATATAACTTGCGATGCAATACCAAAATGGTTTCTATGCCTATTCCACTGACTGCTTATAAAATTATAACAAATGTTTACTTCTGCCTGTTCAGAGAGGCATCCTTTCTTCTGCAAGTGTAAAGAAACTCCCAAATCAAATAAATTTTACTCCTCCTCGGTCACCTTATCAGACATGAAACCAGTGCTGACAAGAATATTACCAGCTCTGATCACAGCTTTCTCAGTCTCATACCTGCAGCACCCTAGCCCAGAGCATTTTGCATGTGAAGATTCCAAAGATGATGTAACCCTCACAGTTTTGGGAAAAAAATTACAACTGCATGCTTAAGGCTGAAAATCAAAAGAGAAATCAATTTGGTTTGTGCTTTCAATGCTTTAAAAGCCATAACTTCAGCCAATTTCACTATTGAGGGCCTACACCATGACATTTCAACTCTGAGAACAACAAAAGGCCCAACTTTTACATTAAGAAATGCACTCTTTAGCTGTTTTGTCTGTCATTCTGCCATGTGATACATTCTGTACTCTGTGCACTCATGGAAATACAAACCAAGGCCTCATCTTGTTCCTGGCTCTCACTTGAAGATCTAAAGACCTCCTTAAAATCTCATTAGAAGTAAATAAGCCTTGACAAGCATACAAACACAGAACCAAATCCTAAGACCATCAACAGCACTCTGAATGCTATCAAGGTGGTGAATTCCTGTCTCTTGGTTCCCATTACACTTTTGCTTGTCTTCAGGCAACTGTTCAGTTTGATTTTTTATTGTTTTAGGGGTTTTTGTTGGGGCTTTTTGGGGGTGTTTTTTTGTTCGTTTCTTGGGGTTTTCCCCCTAAACCTAAGTATCATTTCTGAGCTTGCTTCCACACATCACTCGCCCCCTGCTCTGTACACTTTGGCTGCAGGAATCACGTGAACTAGTACTGCCACCGATGCCTCCATATCATAAAAACAAGCTTCCCCTAGAACAGCTCTCTACCACAGGCCGATACTCCCCACTGGTCTAATAAACCTCAGACAAAAGCTCAGGCTCATTATGACAAGTGCACTTACATGTGATTTACCTTCTCAGGGATCTTTACCTAAGGCACTCCAAACAGTCTTTCTCCCTTTTGGGACTGCCCATCATCCAAGCACTTTGAAAGTCTTTAGAAAGTTTCATTACCATGCCAAGTTGATATTTTGGCATATTTTATCCTTCTGTATCCTTTAAACAACATACCCTAAGCATTTGCTTAGCCCTGCAATTTCTCCTTCCATTCCCCTTATCTCAAATTTAAAAAAAAAAAAAAAAAAAAAAAAAAAAAAAAAAAAAAAAAAAAAAAAAAAAAATATTATATCACGCACGACACCAAAAAA
>VZRH01002600.1:390037-442957 GCA_013397555.1 Urocynchramus pylzowi
CCTCCCTCCGCTCCTCCTCCCACTGCTGCCGGCTGGCTGCGGTCGCTGCCGCGGCCCGGCGAGGCCGCCCGAGGAGAGCTGGTTGGTGCTGGCAGGCCGCGGGCTCGCTTCTTAGTTCGGGGGCTTATTACAATTATCTTACTTTTTGGAGCAGTGGGTTTGGCTTCTCCCCGTTCTCTGACAGAATTCCCACTCCTCTGGCGCTGACCGCCCGTGTCCTCTCCCCTCTGCCCCGCCGCCACAGGCCCGAGCAGCTGACACGCGAGGACAAGCCGTCCCGGGCAGGGACCTGGATGTAGGATGAGAAAGGGAGTGCAGGCCGATGCCGGAGCAAATAACCCACCCTTGAGCTGGGCTTGAGGTGCTTTCCCTTTTGCTCTTTGTCAAGTGTACATCTAGGGAAAGTCCACTGGATATCCCTACTGCCGACCACAACGAGGATTGTATGCCAGTGCTGACCTACCACTCTCATCTGTATGATCCAGATTTGGTTACCCTTTTCCTACTTAATCCAGAACTCCTGTTAAATTCTGAAAGCCGAAGGACTCCATTTTGTCTGCAAGACAAAACATCGGTTTAGCCTCACGCTGGGCACACAGTGCAGGGTGTAACTGCAACCCCGAGGCAAGCTTCATCCACTTAGGCACTCCCGAGGAGCAGTGCAAAGGTGTGTCCACACGTGTGTGACCAGATATCTTTCTGCCTGTTTCCAATAACTTAGAAACTCACCTCCTCTAAGAAATCAGCTGCTCACAGCTATTCACTCTCTAGCAGTTTTGTTTGGGGTATTTTTTTTGTTTACAAAATCCCTTCTGAAGCCTTCATTGAAAAAACAAAATAGCGGTTTGGAGAATCTGGTTGCAGGGGTAAAAGCTGCAATAAACAATGCACAAACCATCCGAGACCTCTGTGTTTCATTGGCAAATTATCACAAGCAGCAGGAACCAGGACCATCACCTCTTGCCTGTGCTACAGGGGCTTATTAAAGGAAGCTGTATACTCTGTTGTGCTTGAGGATAAATGGAGTAAACACCATTTATCCATTTTTCTTTCTCCGGCCGTTAGCATCAAACATGTAAATGCACCTAATGTTTTTTCTGGCTGATGTTCTGCTGTTCAGCTGGCAGTGGAAATTATCCGGTCCCATTTGGATGGCAAAAACTGCTTAAAACTTACAGATGTCTTGAGTGAGGCTAGCTCTACTTCAGCTCCCAAGAAGTACTCACTGAAGACAAAAGTATAACTCAAAACAAAGAAAGAAGAAAGCTTACTTCTCCTAACTGAAAAACAAAATAAGCAAGGAAAAGTGTGTAACATCCTTGCCTACACAATACAGTGCCATCTTTACTTGTTAAAGACATTATCAGGCATTCAAAATTCACTGTGTGACCAGAAACAACATCTAGCCCAGCTCAGGAAAACAGTCCAGGCTATAGTTTGGGTTGGAATGGAACTGACTGTCCCTTTGCAATGCCTGTATTTTTTTCTGTGCAGGACAATCAGTGGAGAACAGGCAACAAGAGAGAAATCACGCACAGTATATCAGCTACAGTCCTGTCACAGCAACTGATCAGTGGTAGAATCTCTTAAGACAGTTGGTATTCTTGTGTCTCTCGAGAAAAACTTAAATTGTATTCCATGTGTAATAGATATTAGAGTAAATTCGTGTTTGTGAAATTTATATAGAAATCATATAGAAAGAAATTGGTTTCAAAAGTAGAAAAAGAGTAGTAAAATTCCACTTGGGATCCAGGGCAAGGGCGGTTTTGCCAAACTAGAAATACCAGGTGTTCAGTGAATGGGAGTGAAAATTTACAAGTGAAGAGAGTAGCCGATAGGGAAATGTTGGGCGATACTTGGAACACCCAGGCCATCAAGATCAAGATAACCAGGAGGGACATCTCTTGGTTCCCAGTAAGTTTGGATTAATATGTATCCTTCTCTGGGCACTGCTTTTTGTCTTTCCAAGAAGGGCTTTGTCCACCTAGAAATTGGTTTCTTCCTGCACCTGGACAAGCTTTTCTCCAACTTCGGACAGAGAAAGAAACTCCATGAATATGAGGAAAGAACAGAAAGGAACAAAGAAAACTTTTGCTCCGGGCAAGAAAAAGCCTATAAAACCTGGACTCTCCAGTTGACAGACTTTGTGAACTTGGGGGTTCGACGCGGTAGAGGTCGGATCTGTTCACCCAGCGCCGAGACCCGGGCTCGATGCTGCCCCTTTTGATTGTGGCTGAGATTGTATTTCAGCTTCGCAAAATAAAATCTATTTTGCTTTGATTACAATTTGGCTCACTCTCAATTAACGATTTGGCCATTATTGGGGTTTTTACCTATAACACATGTGTATCTTGTTTTGCCCCTCCTAATGAAATGCTTACTTCTGCCTACTTTTTAGACATAGACAACTTGTAACAACTTCTTCCCAGTATTGTAACAACTTCCCAGCCTCTCTTTGCAGCCTCTCATTCCCACGTCACCTGCTAACGCCTGAAATTGTCACTGTCTGCTACAGAAAAAAAATGCATTTGTCTATGGCAAAGGCCATATAGGAAATGTTACAAGGATAAGAAGGGAAATGAGGATGTTCAAAACATGAAACTACAGATTTTTCTTTCAGGGATTGCCTTTCTGAGGGCACTCACCATGTTTTGTATGTATCATATAGCAACATATACACAGAAGTAAAAGTATGTGTGTTGGGTTGCTTTCTATCACATACCAGACTGACATGATTTACCTACCCCTTGAGTGAAGGCTAAGCTCAGGAGTCAGTGGAAAATATGTTTCTGCTACAAAACTGCCAAGGTCTCTGTCTCAGTCCATTCAAGCTGACATGCACTGAATATTTACAGATGCATCCTCCAACCATGCCACTCTAGAAGCAAAAACACAATGAACTCTGCTAGGCAGAATTTGGCCCCATTTGGTGTTCTCATTCTGAACTGCAGCAAAGGGAAGCACTGATTCCATCACCTTCTTCTGACAATTATTTCACTTACTATGCAAAATGCAGCCTGTGAATAGTACATAGCAGTTATACTTCACAAAACAATCTTCTCCCTGTAATTTATGTATAGGAGGAGACTTGTATCTCTCTTGGGTAAAGGTTTTTCAGACCTATCTGAGAGAGTTCTACTGAGTAAGAAAGCTAACAGAGATGGGGCTGTTCCTAATTCATTATAAGTAGTGGGAAATCAGCAAAATCCCCCAGGATGGCAGTGGGAGTTGCATGGACAGCTGTATGCTATGCCAGATACATGTTTTGCTGCATGTCAAGTTACTCTGTTTTTTGCTTCTTGCACAGCTAGTGCTCATTGCATTCCTATTTATAGTTCCCATCTTTCGGTCAGTTGTCACAGTTCCAAAAAAAAGCAATGGCAAGCTGTAATGTTCCATACTGAGTGACACCAGACACTCTTTTTACCTTCTCAGCATCTCTCCTCTCATAAAGCTCATCACAGGTACCTGCTTGTCTTTCTCAGAGAATGTGCGAAATAGTAATTACAGTGCTATAGTTAGACAAAAGAAAGTATTTACAGTTAATCTTTCTTTCACTTTGCAAAGCAACTGTGCGCAAGGGATAAAAAACGTGGAGATATATTTAAATTTCTTTGCCTCCTTTTTTAGAGGGTAAGGTGAAAATAGTACAATTGACTTCCAGCGGTGCAATGACACTCTGCTTTCAGGTGAGATGCTCATGTTGTAAGTAATTGATAATTCATGCTGATCAAAATAATTCACTTGAAGGTATATGTTTTTATATTAGAAATAGTAAGTAGCTCTGTTAGGTGAAACAAACCACAGAAAGGAATGCAGCTGAATGGAACCCTTACATTTCCATACGAACAGACTAGGGGCTCCGGCAGTCACCCTCTCCACCCAAAGCCTGCAGCTGGCAGGAAGACACATTAAGATGTCATCAGGCTGCAGCAGCACGTACAATGAAGGAGCAGCCATGGGTGGAGGAGATACTATTAACATATGAACAACCGAGCTCAGGCTAGGATGTGGTATAACAGAAAAATGGTGAAATGGGTGGAGGGAAACACATTAACATTTTAACAAGATCTAGCCCGACACAGGAGACGCCCATCACCACCGATAGCACCTGGTGATGATGGGCGATAAAGATATGTCCTGCAGATAATCCGAGCTGAATACCCAGGTTCCAGTAACCAAGAGATACCATCCATAGCTTCTCTTTTTGCGATGAGGAAGGACTTTTTGCGATGAGGAACACTGAAAGAAACCAACATGAATATAGGAAGAAACTGAAAGAAACTAACATGAATATGGAAAGACACTAAGAGAAGACAAAGAACTGGGCCTGAGAGTAGAAAAAGGGTATGAGAACCAGCTCCAACATGCGGCAGTTGTGAATGGGGAGGGCTTGGTGCGACAGAGGCCAGGCTTTTTGGTTAATCCAGTTCCGAGCCCGGGCTCGGTGCTGTCTCTCGGTCGGTCGGCTATCTGATTTGTAAACAATTGATAATAAATTCTGTTTTTCATTTTTTTATAAAATTGTCTTGTGAAAGTTTCATTTATAACACTCATATACTTCCATTGCATTTATTTCACACATCTTGGGCATAAAGCTACATCTGTCCTGTTTGCATATACTACTTTGCATGTACTTATGGCAAAGTACAGGCAAATCCAGAACTAGAAAGAAATTGCTAAAAGAAAGTGAGATAAAATTGAAGGAATTTTAGTCTTTTTTTAATAAGAATTTTTTTAACAGAAGGAAATAGCACTGCTTCCCAAATTTACACAGCCTAATGTTTTAATCATACAGGATTCTTAATACTTCCTCTGAGAATAACTCTTCCCTCCCTCCTTCTTTCTTGTTTACAGATAGTTTTTGTTATTAAATAAGAGGAAGAGTGGGGCTTTTGAGGGTCTAGTGCCCCTGTCCTGTGACGGTCATGTTGAATTTGGCTGAAATTTGAAAAATAAAGTCCCTTGTCACACACGTTCTTCAGAAAAATAATGGCCTGCTTGTCAAAAGTTAATAAATTATACAATCCCCAAATAGTCTACCACTGAGCTCATTTGTAAAGCATTAACACAGTCACCACAGCAGAAACACCAGCAACCTGATGGAGTAACAGTCAAAGAAAGCAGCAGCCAGGGCTGCTACTCAGTCTCCCTCAGGCCCAGCAATCCAGCCCCACTTTGAATAAAGAGCCTTTCTTATGCTACCAGTGTTAGTCACATCATTCAAATAATTAAACATTTGCATCCCAGTGCTGCAGACTCCAAGTTTAAGCGTAGATGATTTAAGAATAGTTTGTTACAGCTGGACATAATGTCTAGGTTTTTTTTTTTCTAAGACAAAATCATTAACAAGGCAGCATTGAAAGCAAGAACATGAGGATGAAGAGAAGAAGCAGAACAGAGGATGGTGAGATAACAGAATTCCCAGCCCACAAAGCTTTAGGCCACGTCTGTAACTGTAAAAAATGCCAGAGCTTGCAGTTTAGTTCTCAAAATCCCTGCTCTACTTCAGATTATTTGTCCCGAACTGAGTTCTTGCAATGGAGGTTACAGGTCTAGTAGCACATAAGTTGTCATATATAACTTGTGTATAATGAAATATTATTCAAGGAATAAAGCATTGATAGAAAAGGACACATACCAAACTTGCTTGTTGACAAGTATTACATTGTGCACGTGTTTATATGGAAAAGAGCATGTAACTCTTAACATGCTTAAGAGTTAACAAGAATATAAAATAAACTTCATGATACTTAATATTTAGAGGATGTGGAAAATTTAGAGGTCAGAGCCGTATTCTGTGAGTAAATTTTTGTATACCTGTATGCTAATGATTATTTTTAGACTCTCAGACCTGCACAGGCAAAAGGCAACCACAACTACAAGGGCCTGGATTGTGTCCAGGCCACCTGAATGTGACTTTGCATGTCCAATAAAAATAGGAAAAAGGAGCAGGTGGCAACAGAGAAGATGCAGTTCAGCTGAGGTCATTGTGGCTTACAAAGCCTCAAAGCCTGATGATCCCAGGAGTGAATCTGAGAGGATGAGATCACACTCAGTGAGGGAAAAATGCTGCCATCTGGTGCCTCTGGAGGAAAAAAAAAAAAAAAGAAGAAGATGAAGAAAAAAAAGGATTATGTTGATGGTGTGCTTCATCCGCAGTGGTATCAGTGCTTCTGGTTCAGTCCTGCAGACCTCCAGCTGTCTTTTTGCTGTTGGGAGTAGTTACCATTCTGCAAGTCTTACTTTAAACAAACAGGCTGAAAAAGTGCACTTTGCAGTGGTTTGCCCACAAGAGGAATATAGTTAAGTATTAATGTAGTCTTTAAGGGAATTTTAGGAAAGATGGTTTCAAACAAAGTCACTTACATCTGAGAATAACATAGACCTTATTTATTTTGATGAAGTTATGCATATTCACACCAAAACACTCTCCTATCACAAATCCTATGTATATAATTTTATTATTGTGTAGCAGGAGAAACTTGTAGTCTGTAAAGTATGTCTGAGAGAGTATGAAGACGCTGGGTTTTGCCATCAAGTTGAGTGAAAAAGTTTAACAGAACAGGAATTCAATGCATTTCTTTTGCAGAACTGACTATGACCGTGAGCGTCACTGCCCAGCCTCTAATGCCCACTGTTTTATCTTATGAGCATTGTAGTTTATACTGAGTGCATGTCAGAAGCCTCAGAGGATACAGGACCAGACGCTAAACACCAATTACTTTTATAATTTGCCTTTTACATCAGCCTCTCTTGGATTGTTGTTGATAGAGCCTCAGAGGATGTGTCAAATATGTACTAAGACGCTCCACAGTGTTAGAATGAGGGAGTGTTATTTTTGTCTAAGATGTTTTTGTTTTTACAAGCTTTCACAGAAAGCCATAATGGTAGCTTGGAGAGGTTGAAATTACTGATTAAATTAAAACCCATACATTGCTCTATTTTAGATGTAATAAAGATAGCTCTTTCTGGGAACTTAAATTTGTTTATCCCTTGACTAAGGGGAAATCTGAGGGCCACAGGTCAGTTTCCGACTGGAAGCAAACTGAGTAAAGTGGTTCATATATCATATTCATTTCTAGACACAGCATTTTTGTAACAAAGTGGTCACAAAACCTCAGGAATGAAATTCACTCTTGCAGATAAACTAACTCCCACAACACCATCCATTTCCTAGGAATATACTCTAATCTAAGAACAGCTTCAAACTCATGAAGTAACCCTAGGACCAGAGAGTCTTGCAAAGGATTTATTGTACAACTCTGCTGAGTAAAGAAAAGAAACATGTTCCATTTAGTTCCTAGCTTTAATGTATCTACAGCCGCTTTATACATGTTTTTCCTAAAAAATCCCTACATTTTCATTCAAAACAGAGCTAGATCCTTTTATCACTAATGTTGCACTGGAAGAACTTGGAGTTTCTTCCTCTCCAACAGCATTGGAATTGCTTGTGGATACATGGAGGGAGTCTGGATTTTTTAGATGTGTACAAAACTTACGGTAGAGGAATAATTTCTTTGACACTCCCTTGACCATGAACAAATCAGGCAACTTGAAGCCCTTCTAATATTCTTAGCCATATAATATAAAACTAGGTTTAAGAAAAAACAAAAAAGTTTTGTCAGTGTCTGGGGCAGCCTTGTTAACAGCAACTTCAGTCGTCAGTCTCCCTTCAAGTTACAGTCTGAGAAGGGCATTTAATTTCACACATAAAAGTGATTTTTGCACAACTTCCACCTCCAAGTAGAGTAACTGAATCATGCCAGCAAGGTGATCCAAAGAGATTTCTTAATAGCCAAACTTTTGGTGATTCCCAAGGGATTTGATGAGAGTTTTCTGTAGCAGATTGATAGATAGCTAAGCAATCTTCTGAGCAAGCCGTGGGAAACATGGCTGGAAAGAGCCCGTGCCTTGTCAGTGGGCTTATATTAACCCAGTCTACAGGGTCCACATCTCCACTGGATCACTCTTTAGGTTCCTGCCTTTTGAGAGGAGTGGGAAAACACCAGGCTAAAATATAAAACACCAGGGGTCCAGATATCCTTGGGCCAGAGAAGTGAAATTATAGTAGAGATAAGCTACAGCCCTTGTGTATATGTAGGGTCTTGAGGATAACAAAACATAGCTCATGGTCTCTAAAATGACTTGCTGACTGTTTCCCAGATGACTAGATGTGTTAACCTCTGGGCCCAGGTTGCCATGATACCATGAGATGTCCTTACAAACCCAATTAGTTTCTCAGAATACTTTAGCTGTCGGCCTACAATCACTGCTCAGTGTACACATGCATTTCAAAACCTCCATTGCAGGGATAAGAGAAAGATGTAGCATATCTTAGCTTTTCCTTGATTTATGCAGACATGTGCAGATAATTATCTGTCAGCATGTCTGCATAAACAGAACATTGTCCATCTACGTACTAGCATATGGTACTTTAAATATAAAAATGGCACTTTGCCTTCAGTCACAAGAGGAAAGCAGTGACTCCTAGCTTTTTTATGTCATCACTTTAGCCAACCAACTTTTGCAAAGAAGTTTTTTTGGTACACAAAATGGATGCTTAAGCAGTTCTGGAAGAAGATCTGTGCAAATATCCCATAGTAAAACTACCACCAGCTCAGTACGTGGGCATCAGCTTCCTTACGCTTTTTAAAGAATTTTTCATACGTAAATGCTACCTAAAAGAATGGCTTCTTCTTTCAACACCCAGTTGCCACTGTCAGATGTAGACTGTTGGCTTCTGAAAATGTAGCAGACCCCTCAGCTACCCCCTGAAGCAGAAGAAGTGGTTGCAGCTTGATGTAATCTGCTTCTGAAGTTCAAGGCAGCCACATGGCTGATCACACAGGATGGGGTTTGAACACTGCTTTGCCAGACGCACATTCATCCCAATAATGTTTGTGGCTAGCACGTGCACTTATTTTATTGCGGGTGGATAGCATGTCTGAAAATAAGACTTGGGTCTGAAAGGCAGCAGTTTCCTGCATGATTTTAAGCTTGTTTTTTTCCCCTCCCCATTAAATCAGCTGATCAAAAAGTACACAAACCAGCTTGCATGTTCATATTAATCCTCTCATCTATTCTCCTCCACCATGTGATCCTTTCTTCCTCAAAACACCCGACAGCTTTGTACATTGTCAGCAGTAAGAAACCAAGTACAGGAAGCTCCAGAATTTCATGGGCCTTTGACAGAAGGCAGTCCTAAGCATTATTGCACACTTGTTGTCTCTGCATGAGCCACCCTGCTTTCTCAAAACATCTAATAAAGACTCTTGGAAAACAGTCCCTTCCCATAAACTCTTCCTGAGAGTATTCCTTCATTTGTAGCACAAATCTTTCCTGTCAACAAATTTGCTCGCTCTCCTCATAACTTCCTCCTGTGCCCCCTGAAGAGATAAACTGCAAACCCTGCAACTGGCTTTTATTTCCTCATTCAGGCACTGACCAGAAAGGCATGATGATATTCTCTTGTCAAGTCATCAGCATAAAATGCTGACTATCACGACTGAGCAAAGAGATGGCAGTTCCTGCAAAATCTGTGTTCTGGGAAGTGGCCGACAGAGCTTGAATAACATTACCTAGCTGGTTAGTGGGAATATCTATTAGTACTTCTGAAATGTTACACTTTCCAGCAGAGGCTACAGGGGGGAAATCAAGGTAAAGGAGTGATATTTATGAGGAAAATAATGAATGTCAATTCAATTGCTTCTAATTATTACAGAGATGGACCTGTGCAGAAAACACTTCAGCTGTTCCTTCTCCCTATCACCTAATAAGAAATCATGCAAGGAGATTTTTCTCTCCATTTTGAAGGAAAACCACAAATCACATTTTTAGGAGGCGTGCCCTGTTTATCTACTCTTACCAAAGCCAAAGAGGTAGAAGGTAATGTTTGCAGAAACAATTTTTTGCAGTAATTCCGTACTCCAGCATCTTCAAGAGGTGCCAAATCTTTTAGCCACAAAAACCTCAGTTACCCCTCATAAGGAAGTAGTTGATTTAGTTTATTCTGTGATTTGTGACACAATGTTAAATGATTATGAAAATGATTCACCTTTGGTCAGAGATAAGGACTGTAGGAGAAAAGCTGCTGGCCTTCAACCTCTGTGATACAGACTCACCAGATTCTTCTTGTTTCCCCTCACTGGGGAATCACCCTCAGATACAGAGCCTTCTCATTCTCCTTACCTGGGAATCACAGCTGGTTCTTAAACCTACCTATTGCGAGTTTGTGGATAAGACTCCTATGGAAGCTGTCTTCATTTCAAATTCTACTAGCACAGAGACTAAAAGGGAGAAATGAAGAAAATTTAAACAAATACTAGGACTAAAGTGAGAACAACATCCTGTGTTCACAGCAGAATTCATGCTAAGAACAGAATTTGTTGTAGACTCGCAGTATTGGATTAATTTAGGGGATTTTAACCTTTATATGCAATCTTAAACAAGAAATATTAATTGGGGGAAAAAATCAATATAATGTTAAGCTACATGATTTGTCTTTTCCTCCATGACTGTCTAAAGACTGGGTGAAGGCAAGAAAAACCAAGAAAATCATATTGGCTCACATGACTGACTCCTAATACTCAGAAAATCACATTTCTGTGACAATTTTCCAGCAGTAACAAAGCTTCTAAATTAAAGGTGAGATTGCTTAGTCATCAGGACTTGGTGGTGTAGTTGTACCTGCTGTGGGGATTGTATTACATGACCTAGGATTACCATTCTCTTCCTACTTCTCTGTTGCACAAACTGCCCAGCAGAATTCCTAAAATTGAAAGGTGACTCAATCTCCCCATCCAGAAATAACATTGATATTTTTTGCATGAGTATAAGCTCTAGCTTGCAGTTTTGATGATAAAATCCTTCCTGAGACACCCAGGGAAGGTCTCTGCCATGTAGGAGTTTCCATCACTGTTCCTAGAGGCTTACTGAGCAATTCACATGCTTCCCACGTACCACATTTCCACCATCTGCAGCTTCCACATGGTTTCCAGATGTCCTACTGCCACCAGCAGCCATTTGTGAAGCAGCCTCCAGAGTAGGGCTTTCTCACTGTTTCCAGGGCGATGCAACATGGCCACACAGTAGCCCCTGCTCGCCAAAACGCCATCTCCAGTCTACACAGCATCCCACCACCAGCCAGAAGGCTAAACTAGGGCCAGACTCACCTTGTCTTAATTGCACAAAATGATTCAGAGCAAGAGGAATTGTGTCCAGCAGGCTGCAGAGGGGATTTTTTGAAGGTGGATTGCAGGGGGTGAGAGCTGCTTGCATGAGACAGGTGCTAGGAAGGGGACAGAGCTTTAGGGGGTGGGAGTGGTTTCTAATGGAGATGGCCTGAAGAATATGATTTGTGTGCTTGAGTAGGTCCAATCAGGCTGGCCAGCTTCAGTTGGGAAATGCTGTGTGTTCCTTCCTGATCATGGAGACAGATCTCTGAGTTGGCTATTTTGCACAACTGCTTTCATTTCGGGTCATCTCAGTCCATACCAAAAAACCTTCATCTGCTTCCTCTATCATTCTCTTTCCAAAATACAGAAAAGAGAAAAGCCTTCTTTTAGTTGTTCTTTGTTGTTGTTGTTGTTGTTGTTGTTGTTTGGTGGTTGTTGTTGTTGTAGGGTTTTTTTGGTTTTTTTTTTTGCTTAAGGAGCAGGTGAGAAGTGTAAGTGGCCAATGCAGTGGCAAAGATGCTCTGTCCCAAAATTGCAGGAGGCATATGCATGCTCTTGTGAAAAAGATGTGCACCTTAGTAGATTACTTGATTTTCAAGTTGTTGCACCTAGCCAAAGTCATAAGGTAGAAACTCACTTGGTGTTCTAAATAGCTAGTTCTGGCAAAGTGTAATCTTTCCCTCGGGTTTGGGGAGTTTGGTCTGTGAATACAGCTAATTTAGGCATTGTGCTGCATTGTGTTGGCTGGATGGGTGTTGGATCAGGTGCTTGTGGCTCTGTGAGACCACCAAGCAGGTGCACTCTGCAAGGCCATCCTCAGTGCCAAGGGCTGCAGGCTTGCCTTCAGGGTGGCTGGAACATGAGAAAGGCACCCCCAGCACCTAACACCCAAAAAAAACCCCATTCTCAAGCCTCTGGGTTTTTTTTACAATACCTTTCAGGGGAGATGCCTGGTGCAATCTGTGTTTCACAGCCAAGCAAGTGGATGCTGCGGGAGAGCTGTAGGTTGCAGACAGTGCAAGAGGGAGAGGGAATCAGTATCTTCTCTGAAGCTGCAAGCAGCTTCTTCTGGGGGCAGGCACACAAAAAAACTTTCTCCTCTCCTCTCTTACTGTACTTGTCAGATCAGACAGTGTTCAAAAATAGTAGTCTGATTTTGTGGAAACAAGGGCTGTTCTCTAAAGACATTGGAAGCAGGTAAAGCATCTAGCTTGATCCTTTTGTCTAAAGGAGACAGGTTTCATTTGAACTACCAAAATATATTCTAGTTTTTTAGTCTAGGACACAAGTACTGTTTTTCAAAATACTGCATTCAGCTGTCAGATTCATCCTATGTGAATGCACTTGATTTCCAGATTTCTCCTCAAAAGTCTTGCTGTAGAGATTTCTGCTTTAGGGTTTTGTGTGTGTTTGTCAAAATAAAAATAATTAACCCTCCCTCCCCCCAACAAATATCCATCTTTACATCTAAAAAGACAAACATAAAATAACCTGTTTACTGATGCCTAGATAGAGAATGAAGCTGAATAGTGAGAAGGTTGATTTCTAATGCATTTTCCCAAAAAACAAGTACTGAAAGAAGAGTATGAGAACCAGGCTTAAGCAATGGAAAAGTTGCACGTCATTTAATAATAATAAAAAGTTGCTATATTAGTCCTCAGTAAAACAATAGTTGAATCCTTCTCCACTCTAGAAGTACACTAAACTGCAGTCTGAGCAAATGTAATATTATTCACCCAACTGTGCTCTCACTTAGGTCAAGTTTAATTAAGACTTGTCTTAATTCAAACAGTAATATCACATTCCTGATAAAGAGCAAGTTAAACCTCCCCTTGCATTGAACACCATCACATTCCCCAGAGTTTCAGTGTTAGCTCAAGTAATTATGTTTAAATTATTTCCTTTAGTGAGCCGATGTAAAGATCATCATCTGACCCCTTAGAACAGGAGCAGCAAATTAAAGCTTTCTGCCATTGCCAGCAAAGTCTGCCTTACCACTGCATCCTCGTGGTGGTTTGCCTGCCTTGAATTTTAACACTGAAGGGCTACATCATGTAAAAATCATTGCTTAGTTACACTGCTTGGCTTCTTACCTCTTAAGATTCTTCCAAGGAGGTTTTCAAAGTTCTCATCGTCCAAATATCGTTGTCTGGCAGTGTCATGAAAACAAAAATCACTGAGCATAAATGCTCACCTGTGGAAGTTTTCAAGCATGGGAATGTGTAAATTGGAAGCTGTTTCTGTCTTACAGCACAGCTAAAGACAGATAACTTCCAGGTGAGACAGCTGAGAAAATCCCAGTGTTTCTTGGGCAGCATTCCTTTTTTGACTGCTTTAAAATGAACCCTTCAAACAGACAAGGGACAGGAATGAAAGAAACTGAACGAAATTGCCTCACATCTGTTTTACAAGTTTTCAAAGTTTTTAGCCCAGGAACATTCAAATTATCAGACAATTGGGACCTTTTTCACATATTGTGAGTATACAGATGCTCTGGCCACAAAACCAAACCAAACAACAATGAACCAGGAGAATTTGTTTGTAGTTAGTGTTATCAATAGCTTGAATCCTTGTACTGAAGATATGCCAAATCTCTGCACAAATTAAAAACCAACCGTGAAGTACACAAAGGGACCTTTTCTGATTCTGGCAAAGGCTTTCTTCTGACCTTTTGTGGGGATTTTCTACACTGTAAATAAATAAAAAATTACTTAAGGCTTTCTCCTAGAGACTTACACTTTGTGGTCTGATGGGTAGGGATGATGCCACCTGCAGAAGACAGGCCATTCTTTTGTCCTGCTGTACAGGGATTTTCACAGAAAAAAGCTTAAAAGCAGCAGAAATCTACAAGCTGTTTTTTCTTACAGCCTCTGTTCAAAAAGGGTGGCATTACATTTGCTGCATACCACATGAATAAACATGATAACCTCAATGCTAACAAATTCTTTAAAAGAAGACAGAAGACAAATACTATGTTGTCTTCTAGCCAAAACTTCAGAGGACTTTGTCCTTGGTTTAAAAATTAGGTCAAATACACCAATGCCTACAAACTAGCACTCTTTTCAATGCCACCCTAGCAGGGGGCTCAAAGTCCCATCCAACCTGGCCTTGAATGCTTCCATATATGGGAACTTTAAAGGCATTCTTCCTTTCTCTATCACTACATGCTTTTATAAAAAGTCCCTCTTCATCTCTCTTGTAGCCCTTTTCAATACTGGAAGGCTGCTAGAAGGCCTCTTCAGGGCCTTCACTTCTCCAGGCTGAACATTCCAAACTCTCTCAGCCTGTTTTCATAGGAGAGGTGCTCCAGCCTTCTGATGATCTTTGTGATGTCCTC
Source organism: Urocynchramus pylzowi (assembly GCA_013397555.1). Taxonomy (NCBI): domain Eukaryota; kingdom Metazoa; phylum Chordata; class Aves; order Passeriformes; family Fringillidae; genus Urocynchramus; species Urocynchramus pylzowi. Next base: position 404,552 of record VZRH01002600.1, read on the forward strand.
TAGACTCCCCCCCAACAGTTCCATGTCCTTCTCATGTTGGAGACACAATACTCAGGGTGGGGTCTTAGGAGAACAGAGAAGAGGGACAGAATCACCTTCCTTTACCTGCTTCTTGTGTCACTTTTCATACAGCCCAGGACACATTTGGCTTTTCTGGGCTGCAAGTGCACATTGCTGGGTCATGTCAAGCTTCTCATCCACTAACATTCCTAGTTCTTCTCAGGGCTGCTCTCAATCCCTTCACTGCCCAGCCTGTACTTGTACTTGGGATTGCCCTGTCCCAGGTTCAGGATCTTGCATTTTGTTGAACTTCATAAGGTTTACATGGGCCTTCCTCTCAAATCTGTCAAGGTCCCTTTGGATGGCATCCATCCCACCAGCATGTTCACCACACCACACAACTTGGTGTCATTGGCAAACTTGCTGTGGCTGCACTCAATCCCACTGTCCATGTCACCCACTAAGATTTTAAACAACTTTTCTAGCTAAGCCTTCTTTTTTCCTTTGAATAGGAAGTGTTTGTAAACACATATTTTTGCAATGTGAATGTAAACATGTATTTTTGCAATGTGAAATTACTTTAGTTGTGTAATGACTATAATTTGTCAGTTTACAACAGAGCAGGCTAAGGTCAAATTTACATGCTGCTTTTGAAAGTACATCTGGCATTAGAAGATCCAAGGATGCTGCAAGCTGAAGAAAAAAGCTTCCCCTCACGTCCATTCACTTTACCAAGTAGCCTCCCTAGTTTTTGCTTGAAGCTGAAATTAGCTAGCTTGGGACTGAGTGGAAATTCTTTTTTGCTGAAGAGAGGAGGGCCATTCAGGTGTGGGAAAAACTGTTTAGTAACAAGGTGTCAGATAGCTTTGAGCCCAAGTTGAAAACCTAAATTTTTCCTTTCCATTTGCTAACTATGCTTAGCCTTGAAGTAGTACTGATTGCATGGGGTAGGAGCAATTTGGCCACTTTGCTTAAGTGCCTGGGTATAAAAGACTCTAGAAGAAAATCCATCAAGGTAAAAAAAAAAAATTCAGATCAACACAATATGTTTTGATTAAACCTGCTCCATTTCATGCAAAATCTAGAGTTTCATTTAACCTTTGCTGCATGTTTGGGAAGCCATAATCTCAAGATACATTTGAAGTCACTTTTGCTCAGACAAACAGAAAGGTTAGAGGGTATTTAAATACTCAAATCCAGATGTGTTCTGCAGGATTCCTGCTAACTGATCCTGAAGGTTTTTGACAACACAAATGCCCACAAGCTTTCAAATTAAACCTCCCCATGCTCACCAACTTCTGCTTCTGGGACAACTCAAAACATGAGTCTCTTTCAACCTGAGGATTAGCCTGCATATCTATGCTTCTCCTGAACACATCAAACCCAGATCACGGCTTGCCAATTCCTCCCCTCTAAGGTGCTTGGCATGCAGTGTCTGCAAATGACAGCTTTTTCCAGAAGAGACCAGAAAGACATTATTGCTTCCCAAGACAGAGAGAGCACTGGGAATTGGGACCTGCAGCTTTGGAGGTAAAAGCCTTGCCCTTTAGGATAACTAAACATGGAGTTTCCTTCTCAGACTACCACTGCATCACAGAATTCTGCTACAAGCAGCCACTGTGGGAGACAAGGTTTCATTCCTGACATAGTACAGAGGTGCTCTCTAGAGAAAGAAGGAGACTGGAACCTGAGCTGGCTGCTGTTGTACACTAGAATAGACAAGGAAGGGTGATGGCTGCATTCCTGCCTTGCTGCTGGATGTGGAGGGAGTGATGGTCCTTGCTTGGTTCTCCAGAGAGAATAATTTGTTCTCTCTCTTTAGCAGCAGGAGATAACCTCACTATAAATCACAGTACCAAAAGACACTGTATTCTGACCAGAAATGTAAGGGGCTCTAGAATGTACAGAAAGTTGTCTGCACCTGACCCTGGCAGCTCCTCATTCTGAAACACCCAAGTCTTATCAACATTTTTTTAAAAATGCCTGTTACCAAGATTATCCCGAAATCCCCAAACACATCAGGACGTCCAGATTTCTAGCCTCAAAACAGTGTATTCCTAGTGCAACTGAAAGTCTGCTGAGACACAGCTTTGCCCAGTAGAAGCTGTCCTTTTTTGCTGGTACCTCTACCATGGCTGGCTGTCCCTTGCTATTCTTTCGGTGAAGAAAGTTTCCTAATACCCAAGCTGTGTCTCCCCTAGTGTAGCTCATCCTGTTGCTTGCTACCTGGGAGAAGAGACTCACTCCCACCTCACTACACCCTCTTCTCAGGTAGTTATAGAGAGTGATAAGGTCTCCCTTGTCTCCTGCTCCCTCTGCTCGGCCGCCAGGCGCGTCCTCTCGCAGCGCCTCCCGCCGCGACGGGAGGGAGTGGGATGGTGCGGGATGAGGAGGAATGCGGCGGGATGCGCGGACGGCGGGGACCCCTAGTGGCACTGAGGCCCGGCCGGGAGAGGTTTTGGTCCTGCTGCCTCACGCAGGTACCTGATGAAATGCTTGTGGAAAAAGTAAAGTCAAGTCAGTATTTTTGGACCACTCTGTTCAAAAGAAGGAAAAAACAAATTCAGTATGAGTAATTGTCACAAAACCGGGTCCACAAAATGTGGCTGCTTGCAAGTGACACATACTTATTATTTAGCCTAACACTCTTCAAATCTTACAAACCAAGCTTAAGAAGGGAGATGAACTGTTAGAGAAGGAGGGTCCATTGAAAAACGGGATGTACTCAATCCAATCAAGCCTCACCTTAATGTCCTGTGTCCAACACTGACATTAAGGAGTTGACACCAAAAGCATAAGGCCGGAGCCTTCCTTAGGGACACTCCAAGTACTCTTCTGACTTCATAATTTTCACCTCATCCTAGGCCACGTACTGCTGTTGTCCTTTTAGGGTGCCTCAGTGTAGTGCAGACGTGCCTTATACTCATGGGGCTGCAGTGCTGTGGCACATTGGCTGGCCCTGGGCACAGGGAGGCTCATCCCATCCCGTCCCGTCCTGTCCCGTCCATGGCACTCACCTGTTTGGATCTGCCATAGAGCCATCAAGACCATGTCAGGGAGGCAAGAGCTGCTCCTTGCCCTCCTGCTGCAGGAGGTCTTTCTTAAGCAGATATAAGAACTACAAGACAGATAGTTCTGATGCCTGCAGGAGCTGTCACCTGCTCAGAATGAAAGTACCCTCTGAAATTTAAAACTGTACTTTTTCTCAGCTTTTTGTGTTGAACCAATTTTTTGTACACACACAACTCAGTCAATTGGGCTAAACTGACAGTTTTATTGAAGAAAAATTATAACATATTATATACAAATACATATAAAACACAGTCTATTTGCAAAATGTGTGTGATAAAAACGAACTAGATCTAATTATAATGTCTGAAGGGGAATCACAGACTGGTGTCATGAAGACATGGCCAAGAACAGTCTGGCAACAGGATGGTCTGGGGACAGCCAGATGCTTGGGGCACTGTCCCTGCATCCATCCCTGCTGTGGTTCCATGTCACTCCCTCAGTGGATGCTGCTGATGGTCAGAACAGCCATCTCCAGGCACCTGCCTGGTGCTGGGAGCAGGGCACTGCTGCTCCTGCTCCCGTGGGCGGTGGGTGCCAAGGAACGCTCTGCACACAGCCCTGAGTGCCCTCCTCAGCAGGGACTGTCGCTGCTGTTGCACTGCGGCATGACTGGCTGTGAGGGAAGGAGATCTGCCTCCAGGGGGCTGTGAGGGCAACAGGCAAGCTCCTGCCTGCATTCCTGGCACTAAGGGCACTTTCCAGGAAGAAGCAGATGGTGCATGGCCAGTGCTTGTGNCTGCTGCTCCTGCTCCCGTGGGCGGTGGGTGCCAAGGAACGCTCTGCACACAGCCCTGAGTGCCCTCCTCAGCAGGGACTGTCGCTGCTGTTGCACTGCGGCATGACTGGCTGTGAGGGAAGGAGATCTGCCTCCAGGGGGCTGTGAGGGCAACAGGCAAGCTCCTGCCTGCATTCCTGGCACTAAGGGCACTTTCCAGGAAGAAGCAGATGGTGCATGGCCAGTGCTTGTGGGTATGGTGCCACTGGCCTCCCCTGGCTGCTGTGATGCTTGAGTTAGGGACATGGCTGGCTCATCCTTGGTGCCCATGGAACCAGGCAGGGCAGGAGATGTGCTCTGCAGTTTGCTGATAGCCTCTCCTGTTGCTGCTGTGCTCCCATCCTCTTCCCGTTGAAACAGCTCTTGGTCACTGTACACTTCTGACATGTCTCGGGAGCCATGGCATTGGCTGTGGTCTTCCCACATGTCTGAGGGCACTGGAGATGTGATGTCCTCTTCCAATATCTCATGGGACTGCTCCTCGTCAATCTTGTTTTCACAGTCCTCTTCCTCCTTGACCAAGGTCTGTGGATCACTGGGAACGTGGACTTCGAGCCACTGCAGCACCTTCTGTGTGCTCGAAATGGCCTCCAACCCCTCCAGGCCTGTTGGCAATGGCTGCCCAAGGTTGAGAAATGTGTTCCCCTGGGAGGTGAGAAAGGAGAGAGGGGTATTTCTTGAGTTCTTCCCCAGCTTGAGTAAGAACTTCTTTACACTGAGGTGGCAGAGCCCTGGAATAGGATGTCCAGGGAGGTTTGTGGAGTCTCTTCCTCTGGAGACATTCCAAAGCCACCTGAACGTTTACGTGTGCAACCTGCTCAAGGTGACCATGCCTTGACAGGGTGTTGGACTGGACTGTCTCCTGAGATCCCTTCCAATCCTAATATTTGTGATTCTATGTGATTCAGCGATTCTGTTATTTGTAAAGGTCACCTGGCTTCCTCCAGGAAATACCTGCTAGAGACCTGGCAGCAGCAGCAGCTGGAACACTGCTGTGGGAGATGATAAGGTTGCAGTGGTGCAGTGCAGCAGGTGACCCTGGCCAGAGGGAGGCTCATCCCCCTGTCCCATTCTGTCCTGTCTGTGGCAGTTACCTGCGTGGGTCTGCCATGGAGCAACCAAGACCATGTCAGGGAGGCAAGCTACTCTTTGCCTTCCTGCTTTGGGGGCTCTTTCTCCTCCAGGCTATCCTGCTGTGGCAGGATGGCATTCCTCTGCAGAGCCCTGCACCTGGGATGGGCCTGGCCAGATTTCTCCAGCCCTTGCAAAGGCTTCCACTTGCTTTACATGATGGCTGGGGAGCCCCCTCCATCCTGTGAGCTCTGTGGGTGGAGGAGTGGTCTGAGCCTGTCCCCATGGAGGGACAAGGCCTGGGCCTGGCTCTCCACAGGCACTGCCTCTGGCTGCTTGTGATACACCCTTGGGAAGCAAGACCAGGAGGAGGAAGAGTGGGATGGAGGTAGCTGCCTTGGCACAGTGTCCCCCATAGTGCCAGCGAACCTAGCCCCAGCCCCCAGGCAGCTCCATGCAGCCCCACCACCGGCCTATCCCTCCTGCCCCGTCCCTCACCTGGCGCATCCAGTCCAAGCTCAGCAGCCTCCTGTGCATCTGGGAGTTGGCATTCTTTGCATGGTTCTCCATATCTGTCTTTGACACTCTTTGCTCCAGAGCTGCCAGGGGCTCCAGGGGAGATGCAGCCTCCTGCAGGAAGTGCTCTCCTGAGAGTGGGCACCCCAGGATTCTGTACTCCTCCAATCCCCCCACAGTCAGAACAGGGCCCTGCAGAGGCACGATGCAGCCCCTCATCACAAAGCCCTGGCAGCTGAATCCAGGCCCTGCTGCCTGTGCACATCTTCCATGGCAGACAGAAGAAATTATACAAAAACATTTTACCCCTCAGTTCTTAAGCAGATACAAGAACTATAAGACAGATAGTTCTGATGCCTGCAGGAGCCGTCACCTACTTAGAGGTAATAAAAATACCCTGTGAAATTTAAAACTGTACTTTATTTCAGCTTTCTGGGCTTGAACCAGTTTTTTGGTATGCACACAACTCAGATAAATTGGGTAAATTGACAATTTAGGTTAAGAAAATCTAATACTTACAATATAAATATGTGCAATAAATTTAATTTGTGAAGTATTTGTAGTAAAAATATGAAACAGAACTAATCATAGTCTGTCTGAAGGGGAATCATTGGCTGGTCTCACAAAGCCACGGCCAAGAGTAGTCTGACAGCGGGATGGCTAGGCTGTCATCGACCCATCAAGACCTGCATCCATGTCAGGGCTGGAAGCTGCTCCTCCTGCTGTGGGAGTTCTCTTTCAGGATCTCCTGCTGCCATGGTAGGGTGGCATTTCTCCTCATAGCCCTGTGCTTGGGACAGGCCTGGCTGTTCCACTGCAGCCACTGAGGAATGCTCTTCTTGCTTGGCAGGGTACTTGGGTGGTTCCCGCCATCCTGAGAGCTCCATGAAAGCAGTGGCAGTCTGTCCCCATGGAGGGATGAGGCCTGGGACTGGCTCTCCAGAGGCACTGCCCCTGTCTGCCTCTGTTCCCCATCCAGGAATGAAGAGGAGTGGGATGGAGGCAGCTGCCTTGGCACAGCATCCCTCACAGTGCCAGCAAGCCTAGCCCCCAGGCAGGTCCCTGTGGCTCCATCCCACAGCCAGCCTATCCCTCCTGCCCTGTCCCTCACCTGGCACAACCAGGCCAGGCTCAGCAGCCCTTGTGCATCTGGGAGTTGGAATTCTTTGTGTGGTTCTCCATATCTGTCTTTGACACTCTTTGCTCCAGAGCTGCCAGGGGCTCCAGGGGAGATGCAGCCTCCTGCAGGAAGTGCTCTCCTGAGAGTGGGCACCCCAGGATTCTGTACTCCTCCAATCCCCCCACAGTCAGAACAGGGCCCTGCAGAGGCACGATGCAGCCCCTCATCACAAAGACCTGGCACCATTTCCACTGCAGGTGTTCCATGCAAGATATAAGAGACCATATAAAAACATTATTTTTGGTTTTGAATCAATGTTTTTTTTTTATGTACACAACTCAGGCAGTTGGGCTAAATTGAGTTTTATTGAAGAAAAAATATAACATATTATATACAAATACATATAAAACACAGTCTATTTGCAAAATGTGTGTGGCAAAATGATGAACCAGATCTAATTATAGTGTGTCTGAAGAGGAATCACAGACTGGTGTCATGAAGATATGGCCAAGAACAGGATGGCCTGGGGACAGCCAGATGCCTAAGGCACTGTCCCTGCATCCATCCCTGCTGTGGTTCCCTGTGTCACTCTCTCAGAGGACACTGCTGAGGCTTGGAGCAGCCATCTCTAGGCAGCTGCCTGGTGCTGGGAGCAGGGCATTCATGGGTGGGTCCAAGGAACACTCTGCACACAGCCCTGAGTGCCCGCCTGAACAGGGACTGTTGTTCTCATCATGCCAGGGACAGGGGAGGAGATCTGTCACAAAGGGGCTGTGTGGACATCGGACAAGCTCCTGCCTACACTCCAGGCACTGGGGGCTCTTCCCAGGAAGGAGTGGATGGTGCATGGCCAGTGCTTGTGGGTGTGGTGGCACTGAACTAGCTTAGCCAGTGCTGCGCTCTGGGACAGGCTTGCCCTCGCTTGGACAACACTTGAGGATATGGCTTGCTCATCCTTGGTGCCCATGGGACCAGCTGGGCCAACAGACATGCTCTAGGTTTGCTTCCATCTGAAGTCAGAAACTTGTTTTGTGCAGCTGGACATGACACAACACGGAGTCTTGGCAGAGAGCGCTTTTCTCTCCGTCCCTGAACAGCCTATGCTTGTATCACAGTTTGTCACATCAGAAACAAGGTCAAAGTATGCAGAGCTACACACACCCTTCAAGTACATACAACCCCCAATGATAAGCCCCAATTAGGTAGGTAATATAAGCCACTATTGGGTAATAAGAGCTCTTGGTATGTTTTCTTTAGAGGTGTGCATGATATCAGCCAGATAGCACAAGTATTTAACTTCCTGCAATCAAAGAGCAGGGTCCCAACAGCAGAAGTGAAAATCCAGCCTCTTGCTCTGAAAACTGTGTGGGACTAGCTCAAAACTCAAGTTCCTGCTGAGCTGGGGACAACTGACCCAGTCACTTCACATGGGAGCAGCAACCACTTGAGGAAGCAAATTGCTCCTATTGCACCTCAACACACACAAGGGCAAGTCACCTAGTGGCAATTAAAGGGGGCCAAACCTTAACTTCCCTGTGAAAATAGGTTGCCTTCACACAATCACTTGCAAAGGGTATGTGCATGCTAACAAAATCCTTACAATACCAGTCTTTGTCACCTTTTCCTTTAGGGATCAAAAGGTGTCCCTGTAATTCACCAAAGAACACGCATCAGTATTGAGAAGTCAGGGTGAAGTATGTATCCAATGAACAAATCCCAGTGTCTGTAGTACTCAGCTGTACATTAATGGAGGACTTGGAGTGCTGGGCTAATGGCTAGACTTGATCATATTGAGGGTATTTTCCGACCTAAATTTGGTGTGTGTTTATGGGTGACACATTCCCACCTGTTTCTGGCATCCTGTCAGATACAGGACTCACACTTTAATTCATGTAATTTGAAATTGCTAAACAAGAAACTGAATATCTATTTTATAATTGGGAAACTGCTTGCAAGAGAAAGGGAAATTGCAACTTAAGTACTAGTACCAGCTGGACAAAAGGACTCTGTGCAAGTAACAGTCCCAAACATTATCTAGCTAGCAGGAGAAAACTCACTGCTCATTTTCCCCTTCCTTTCCTCAGAAGACCATTAGGAAGCAGACGCAGACCACAGGAAAGCTCTGTGCTTCTCCACAAGTTTCCTAAAATCTAAGGAGGTGCACAGCACACACCCAACTGGCTGAGGGTGAGTGTTTAACAGATGTTACACTCTGTGTAATATTTAGAAATAAGATGTATTTTTTACCTGGCTTGTTTGGTGCTGCAGGAGGTGAAGGGCCTCAAATCCAAGACTTAAAAGGGAAGGAATCAGAAAACAGGGAGAGGCAGCTGCCAGCTGCCACCCCATCAGCACCACAAATGGTGAATAGGGATAGGTCTATATCAGCATTGTTGGAGTGAGCACCTTTAGGAAAAGATGACAAGCTTGCATATCTTTGAACACGAGGCACATTATACAATTTTCAGCAACAGACATGGATGGTCTGAAGCCTGGAGGGGCAAAAGGTTGGAAACTAATAGCAGACTTTCTATTAAGAACACAAATGTAAGGAATCAAAGGAATATAAATTCTTGTTAAGAAAACTCTACCCACTATACATGCTATAGGAAATAAAAGACAGGAGGACTTCTGTCCCAGTTTTATTTTTTTTACAACACTTGCTTCAATGAAAGATTGAAACAGTCAAACTAAAACAGACATTAAATGCTCATACCATTTACAATATTTACATAATATACATTTTTCTTTTTTGCTCAGCAGGTAATTATAGCCACTTGGGACAAAAGTGCAAGTGAAAAGAACCACTGGTGTAGAAAGTTAATTTCCCTGTTGATCATGTTGCAATGCTTGAACTAATAGAAGTAGCCAGTGTGGTAAATTCTCTATACAGTAACTAAGCATGCATGTCACTTCATAGTGACAGATCCTGCTCAGTCATATTTACACCAAGCCTAAACCAGAAAGAAGCTATTACTCTACCGAGAAAATTGATGAGTGAGTTCACAGGTCATCCCATCTTCATTTTAACATTGAAAAAGCAGAATTGCAGTGTTGAATTTTCTATTGTGCACATAGACAGCAATTAATTTCAAATGCTCTGTTGAATTGAATACTAAAATATATTTTAACTTCCTTATTGTACATGCTATAAAATTACACTAAAAATTTCAAGTTTCTGAAGTAACAATTACCCTTATACATACATATTCTCTATATAATTTTTAAAGATTCAGATGTTTTTCTAATACCCAGGATAAAGATATACTAGATCCAGTATGGCTGTGTTTTATCATAACATATCCTAGAGTCCCATACATAACCAAAGCCTCATCTAAAAGCTAGTTTTGAAAATATTCTACTTTGGTTTCCTTCACATTTTCTCTTCCTTTCTTCTTAAATCACCTTTCCAAAGGTAGCTGTGCTACCTTTTAACTTCAGATTATGCTCTATCCAGAGTGAGGGCTGAACTTCAGTCCCCTCCAACTAATAAGCCAAGTTGCAGAACCACTGATGGACAAGCAGCAGGTGATGTTTTTCACCTCTTGGAGTGTTCCTTCAGTACAGGACTGCAATCTCCAAGTCAGACATAATTTAACTGTCAATACTTGACATCAACAGGAATTACTTTAGACCTGGATTTTGTTGAATGTACAAGGGGCTTCCTTTCCATACACAAGCTGTACAAGCCCAAGTGCAAAACAGAGTGCACAGTGGTCTATGCTACGTGGTGTTCAATAAAAAGCAGTTTGAATTTTACTGATACATCTTATCACCCACCCAGGTGATTTCCTCCATGATTGTATCCTCAAGTAGCACCAACCATTTAAATTTTAATCTTTAGTATATATACATATATCTTATAATAATTTATATACACACATATAGATATGGCATCGGTATGTGGAGAAACTTATTTACAGTTAGTTGGAAAAATGAAATTGTATTAATTTACAGTATATGAAAACAAAACTGGCATTTGTGCTTTGTTTGTACAGCAGTAATTTTTGTCATTTCAAAAAAAGTATATATTTTTATTTGCATCAAGACATGTTACAAGATGAAAAAAGTTGTAAAACAACTAGAATTGAGAATAATAGAGCGTTAATTCTCCTCATATATCCCACTAAGTCTACAGAATAGCTGCTTTCTATAAAAATTCTCCATTCAAACCCCTCTGTGGTTACCTAAGCTTGCTTGAGGATCTTCTTAATAAATAATAACACACAGCAGAAGAACCACGCATCCTGTCTTGCACTGCGCACATTCATGAGATAAAAGTTTCTGCCTTCACTGAGTAACACACTGATACACGCCACTTAAACTTCACTTTTTACTCAAGACCTCAAAGTGCTTTTAAAAAGAAGGAAATAACCCGATTCTACAAAACAGTTAGGAGGCATAAGGAATAAGGCTTGAATTACTGTCTTCAGACACTAACCTGGCCACGGAAACTAGGGACTTAAACTGCAGATTCTCCCTGATTTGTTTATTGGGCTGAAAAATTCTGTTTTATCAGGTAATCTCTGCTCCTGGAGGTACACACCTGTTTATGATGTGTAAAGTTAACAATAACAACAAAAAAAGCAGCTCCACAGCCCAGACTACCCAACTGTATTTCAATGCCCAGCTGTATTTCCATAAATGTACTTTTCTCGTGAAAGCATGAAATGGTTTCATAAGAAAGCTGTTAAATTAAAAACAGAGCTAGGTTTAATCTTCATAACAACTAAGTAAATACAGGTAGTCTGATACAGCAGGCTCAAACTACTTCTTTGACCTGGCTAACAAGTGTTTTCTGGCCAATAGTAATTTCAGCATCAGCCTATACAGAAGTTACTGCTTCCCTGATGTGTTTACACTTCATTAACCATTGGAGACCATATACAACTTTAAATAATTCATTAAAAACCTTACAGTGAATTTCATTTTTTTTTTCCTTAAATACAAAGACTGTTAGGCTGGGTGCTGTGTACCATTGCTTTGTAAGCATTTGAATTATTTTAGGAGTAAGAGATCTTTAGTGTCCTAGTAGGAAGTCATAGCATTCACATTCATTTCAGGAAGCATTCACCTTTTCCAGACTACAAACTACTCTTCCTTTAGCCATTATTTATGTGCACTTTTACAATGTTTTTCCACAGGCTTCTGGTAGATGGAGTTTTCTTCTAGTCCTCTGTTTTGACAAACTACCCTCTCAGAGAAGGCTGCAAGATCCCTTTTTCAATGAGATGAGATTTCAGGGTTTTATACACACTTAATTGTTGTTCAGGCTGAAGTATCAACAGCTGTTTCAGTAATTTGCTGGGATTTGGACCCCTGTCAATGAAAAAAATATTTTTTTTTTCTTTGTGACCACAGCTCTAGTGAGTCTTCGATTTCTTCTTGCTGCCCAAACAATGCCTTCCCTTTCCTGAGGGCACTAAGTTACAGATTTCTCCCTGTCTGTCTCCTCAGGATGCATGGGCCACCATTACTGGCAAAGTATACTCTTAGCTAAATATAAACAGTAACTAAAAAGCATTTCTATTTGCTGTCATATGGGGATATTATGAAGGATTATGACAAATAAGATTCCTTGATTCATCTTTTATTACTGTAATAAATTTTTTTATTAGCAGATCTTTATTTAGTGTCTGTTGCCTGCCAGATAAGCTATGTACTACTGAACTAAATGGAAAATTGGCCAAGCCAGTAAAAAAACCTGCAAATTAAACCAAGCTTTTCTAAATATCAGCCTCATTTTTAGCTAGCCACTTAAACTTCTTCTAAGATGAAGCAAATAAAAGGCAAAGAATCTGTTGCTGATTAGGTATCTAATAATTATTTAGCCATATGCATTTACAAAACTAAGAGCATGTCTTGATTTGCCCCCTTAAACTACCCCTGCCTCAGAAACAAAAATGTCTGTTATAAGAGAATTGTGATTCCCATGATTTCATCTTGAAAGCTGATGTAGTTCAGGGAAGATGAGCAATAGTTTAGGAAGCCATCTCCTTTCTTTAACTATTGTGTTTTCATCTTGAACAGAAAATCCCAAGCCAAGCAACTGAGAAATACTGAAACTCATTGGAAGAACTGTGGTCTCTCAACCTACAGGCTCTTTAGGAACCACACAGAGAAAGCAGATGCTGCACAACCCTCCTTCCTGAAACCCCATTCTACACCTTTCTGTAATCAGTAAATTCTAGTAAAATTTCTGATAGGCTGTTACACAAAACTTTCCTGTATTTCAGGTACACCAGTTACCTACAGCAGTCACAGAAACATTCAGACATAGTTTGAACCCAACACAAATCCTAGGCAGGGACATTGTTTTCTTAATAGTCCTGTATTTGAAGTGACTGTATAAATCCTATTTAGCAACCTGCAATCTCTGCTATGCTAACATAACTCCTATGCATTCATTATGGCACAGCTCCTGTGCATGCTTCAGTAGTTAATACTGTAAAAAGTCCATACCTTATGAAACTGGTGATATAGACATGAACAAAAGTGGCCATCAAGTACTGACAATCAAAGCGATCCATTATCCCACCATGCCCAGGGATGGTGTCTGCAAAATCCTTTTGGGTGTGGAGGGCAAGAGGGGGAAAGAAGAAAAAAAAAAAGATGGTCAGTGGTTCCCGTGAAACACCCAAATGATGTTATCACTTGGCAGCAGCACATTAGGGCTGCAAGTAAGCCACGGTTTCACTGCCCGGAGCCAAAAGTTAGCAAGAGGCTCCTTTGCTAAAGGAGTTTTTAACTGCAAAGGCAAGCCAAGGGGTGAGAAGAAAAAGAAGAGAAGCAGCAATTTGTCCACAGTTTCACGCAAGAGGACAGTAGTAGGTCAGGTGCAAGTGTGCCAGTACTGAGAACACTTGTATGCCTATACATACTTCATTTTTGTAGCAAACCTCTTAAGCTGACGGGTGTTGTTTCTTGCCTCTGCAAAATCTAATTCTCCTCTTTAAGACCTTTTTTGCTTTATCCTTTACCGTAGTTAAAAACCATAATATGTGCAAACAATATAAATTTATCTAACAGAATCAAAAAAATGTGAAAAAATGATCACTACTTCAAAAAAATATATTTTTGATGCAAACAAAGCTTGATACACTGCCTTTGTGTTACCTAGCTTGTCTATACAACAGCTTTATCAATCAAAATACCTTCAGACATCCTTTCTGTCAGCCACACTCACTCGTGTCCTCTCTTAGTAAAAACCCTGACCTTAGTCATGTGGGGTGACTACCAGCAAGTTTAACTAGTCCTGCCCAGTGCGGGGCAGGCATGGAGTGCACTGCCTTCGGCAGCAATTCCACATTATCCCTGACTTCTGACAGTCCTTAAGTCATCACTTTGGGGCCCAGAAGTTTTAAAAGGAATCTACTTTTTTATGTTCTACTTAATAAATAAGTGCTGCTTTTCAGCAGCATTTTTTTCATCCCAAATTCTTTCTTTGCACAAACAGTCTTTTGCTATGTGGCTGTACAGGTACGAGAGTGCTGTGGCCAGCAAAGTGCTGGGCAAGCTGCTGGGACCAGCATGAGAAAGAGGGAAAAGTACAAGCACACGTACAGGAGTTCAGCACAAACAGAGAGGTTTACACACTTCTGCGCAAAGCACATGCCAGCTTGGTGGACATACAGAACAACAACATGAACAACAACAAGCAACAGGGTAAGAATTACAGCAGTCCTACCAAGACATAAAGAAGGTCAGGAGAAATTTGGGGCTGCCCTCTTGCCACACTCCTGCTGCCATTTAATATCAGCCAAGGACAGCATTGCCACAAGCAACAGTGCACACCTTGCAATAAACAGAGGGTAGCAGGTCACAATTTGCCAGTACACACTCCTGTCACAAGGCAGATGTTTGGCAAAGGCAGTCAAACATCTCATGCTTTGGTGAGACTGACACACCAGCATCTGCCTGTGACACCAATGCCACCGGTAAAAACTAGCTAGCTAAAACCTGAAGGGTAAACCACTGTCAGCACTTCTGAGGTGTCTACAGATTGCCCTTCATGTCAAATATAATATGTCACATCTTGCTTGTTTAAACCACTTTCGCAACACGATTTGGAAGAGTAATTGTTGTCCAAACTATGTAACCAAATTATTCTTAGATTTTCAGCATTGAAGTAACATGCTGGCTATGCAAAGTTTGAAGACTAACACACATACACACATCTGATAAAACTAAATCCTGTGTCTGATACTAAAAAACAGCCAAAACATTATTGCAACTTAGTAGAAACACAACTACAATGAAGGATCCAAAAACCCCCTAACCCACCAATTTATCCAAAGAGAAAAACAAAAGAAAACTTAGAGGCTTACAGGATTCATTATATACCTTGATTTTGAAAGCTCTTTTAAATCCACTGGCAAAGAATCCTCCAAATGGCCCAATTAACGAGGCAAACGTTGACAGTGCAAAGCTGTGCATCTGAAATGGATACATATTCACCATTTCCTACAAGAAAAATAATTAACACTGTTTCAATACATTCGATTGTAGGCATTTTTAGCTTACATATTTAAAGATTTAAAGGGTCAGAGAGTACATTACATCTAACTATTGCTGGTAGTACTTTTTCACACAGCCTGGAAGTAATGGCACTAACACACAGGATTCTGTGTGGTGGAGAGAGTAAAACTCCAATCCTAACAGCAGTTACACACTAGCTGCAAAGAGAATGAAGTTCTACAGGCTTAGTTCAGCTTGCCATTAATTCAGGCCATAACAAGCCTTTGTCCACTTCCCACAAAAAATTCAAAGGTTGCTCTTCAAAAATAAGTTTGCAAAATGCTTAAGCGGCATCCACGTGCAGCACAAAGAGAACACAGGCCTCAAGAACACAGGCAAGTTTCCTCTGGTGACTCCAGCAGTGATTCTGATTGGGTGACCACATCCCCTGTATGAGCAATGGAGGGGCTCATGGTATTGATTCAGTTCTTAAGGTTAAGCTTTACCAGCATTCAGATACTCTTCTAAAATTATTTGGAAAACCATTTAAGCTGGGAAGCATGATTTCAATTTTAACCAAAGCCTTTTTTTTTCCCTTACCCATCCCAACAAAGCCTGAAGCAATGGTGGCACAGAGTACTTCTTCATTTGGAAGAGCTCTGAAGGTTCACACTCTGTCACAAATCTGTTGGTTTCACTGTTGTATTCCACAGGGCAGACAAAGTACTGATGTTGAGCCAAAAAATAGGAAAACTGAAAAGCAAAACAAGAACACCTGAATTAGGCATTTGTTATTATACTCAAAAAACATAGTAAATAGCTTTATCACCACAAGCTCAGGATAATAAAAATCTTTCTAATAAGAGACACAGAATGGAAAAAAATCAGCCTGCTTAAACTAGAGAGTGCCTCAACAAGGCAGATGTTCCATGAGCTTAGTGATGTTTTCCCAAATTATTTTCCTTTTTCTATCTTGTTATCTTCTGCATTATAAAATCCAAAAATGTCATCCACTCATAATTTTTTTGCAGTTCACTTGTCCATTAAAACTTAAATATCTCCTCTACTAAGTTTGGCTATTACTAGTTCTGCTCACCTTGGTGACAAATTACTTATCACAACAGCTGTATTATCATCTGTGCATATCATTAGAGTAAATTGCTTTCCAGGAGAAATATCATTATAAAGCATGTAACACAGAAGGACTACTTCACAAATCATAAATAATGCTATTGATAAACTTCAATTTCAAAATAGGGATGCAACTAATAGATAAAATTATTCCAGATACTGTAACAGAAATGGCAGAAAATGGTCAATATGATCTCTACAGTAGAGGTTAAAACCTTGCCTACCTTTCCAGCTAATTATAAACTGGCAGAATTCTCTAGGCAAAAAAAACACCCTAACCCTGAGGCTTTCAGGAGATAGAGATAAAATTAGTGATAAATTTGGTTATTTCAAGTAAAAATATGAAGACTGATTCTATACAAGAAAATTCCCACGTGCCTGGAAGTGTTCAAGACCAGGTTAGGTGGGCACTAAGCAATGTAGGGGAGTGGAAGGTGTTCCTGTCTATGGCAGTGGAATTGTGATGAGATGATCTTAAAGGTACCTTCCAAACACAACCATTCTTTGGTTCTATGAGTGTCCTGTGCTTACTTACAATAAATCCAAATACAACAGTGGAAAAGAAGCCTCCAATAAACCCTTCCCAGGTCTTCTTGGGAGACAACTAGGCACAAAAGAGATAGTGTTAGTCCATCAGCTAAATCACTGCACCCTTTTTTACTATATTTCTTGATCTTGTTTGTGAAAATTTACCTCCTACTTTGTTTTTCAAAGGTTTGTGTGAAATACTGAATGTCAGCAGCTGCAGCCACTGAATGTGATAAATAGAAGAGTATGGCCACAACCCGTTTCAGGCAAGGTAGGGAAAAGCCACAATTTGGTTGATGCCAGTGGCCAATTTGAGGGAAAGGAGAGCTCCCATCCCATCTGCTGCTGCTGTCTGGAGATTGCTGCCAGCCTCTGGCTGCATCTGACCCAGATTAAGCAGCTGAACTCCCTTCAAGCGAAGACTGGGAGACCTGCACGAGCACACCTCAGCTCTGTTGGAGAGCTCTGCAAGCAAGTGCCCATTTAGATAGTGCCAGAAACCCGGGTGTGACACAACCACTGCTGGGGATGCTCCTCAGGAGACATCAGCTTTCCGCAGACAGACTGGATAACCAACACAGCAAATAACAAGAGAGACCAGTGTGCCAAGGTGTCACCAAATTCTATCACATTTTCAATTTAAGAGCATTTTAGTATCTGAACCAACTAAATCCTCAAAAGTTAACATGGTGACATCATGAAAATAATTCATGGCTTTCTGTGGGGTCTTGCATATTCTACCAGAATAAAAAGATTAATGCTTGAGCCCTTCTTAGTCAACAAGAGGAGCAGGTATATATGACCTAGTGGCTTATTTAAAAAAAGTTTCTGTGAAGTATACAGCCAAACCTGCATCTGAAATATTTTCAGGAACACGATAGTCAGTTTGGGCTTTTTTAGCAAAGATGTGAATCATGAAGTACAGTGTAAAGTATTTTTTTCCATTAACATGTTTTTGAACAAGTAACAAAACTGCTATAAATTGTAAAAGCTTGTTAACAAGGAAGTGCCTAAGCACCCACCTTAATTAATGGAGTTCTGCCAAAGAAGAATCCAAAAATATAAGCAGTGATGTCATTGCATATAACACTTGAAATTGGAACCAGAAACCTAGAGAAAGACATTAAAAGTTTCACAGAGAAAAACTGCCTGAACATAAACAATGGACAAAAATTGAAAGAGCCAAATTTCTTTCTGGGAAATTTTTCTGCAGTATTTGGAAGGAATTAGGTTTCATAATGTGTTTGCCTTGTTCCCCCATGAGAACCACACTTAGCTTTACTGGTTTTAGTCTTCAGCCAAACTAGATCATAGCAGATTCATGTTAGTTCAAGTTAAAGTGTTATTTTGGTGCATGAGCTTAAAACATGAATGGGCTAGCTTTTTCCTATCAGGCTTAAAGACTGGTACCATAGGCAAGAAGAAATCAACAGATATAAACATGTTAATGTTTTTGGTAACATCAAAACAAGCAAATTACTCAAAAAGTTTAAATGACAGCTAAATTTAAAAAAAATAGTTTTCCTTAATTTTTTCCCCCTCTTGTCAGTTTGGAGCAGCTTTTTAAGTGCTCTTTGCATGCAGACTGTATCTGAGGTTTTTATTCAAGCCTATTAAGCTCTCTTTTTTTTCCCCTCTCCTTTTCAAAGCAGGGATGTATTAATAAGCTAAAAGTCAGATTTTTTGATCTCCTGCCAAATTGTCTGGCAAGAGTGGCAATAAGAAATAGTAGGCTAGCAAAGCAACTAGGTTCAGGTTTTGACACATGAACATAATCACTATGAAAAGTATTTGTATATAGAAACTTTGCCAAAGGCTTTGGGCTTTCTTTCTTCTTTCTTTGGGCTTTTCTTTCATTCAAGTATGCCTTGTCTGCAATAATCTCTTCAGATGTACATATATCAGAAAGAGAAGAACATACAGCATTATGTCCTTGGAAGAACACAAACCATCTTCCACATACTTCTTCCTTCTTTCTCAACTTGAAATTTACCCTGTCCCTGAAGAAGCGAGGGGTAGGAAAATACCTGCTCTCTGAGGAGTGGCTTTACATAATCAAATTTAACTGCATTGCCAAAATTTATTGTATTACTGAAAATGGGGCACAAATGTTGCCCAACCATAACCAAGATTAAAACTCTTAAAATATTTTAAGTACTCTGAATTTATTTGAACAGGACAGGCTGCAGGGAACATGGCCAGATTGGGGATTTCAAATTAAATGGTCGAACTTCAAATAGCTCTGAGCAACTCGGAGCTCCCAAGTAATTGCAAAAGAATTGCTGGATATTCATCTGTTCAGCAAAATGCTATGGAAACTATTTGACCTAGCATGCAATCAATCCTATTCCCTGCAAGTAAATGAAGTGATTGTTCAAAACTATCAGACTTGTGTTTGTCAATCTAGATAAAGAGGTTTCTGCTTCCTCTCCTGTATGTTTTACCTCTACTCCCAATTCCTCCGATTCCCCTTCCAATTACACATTAATGCTCCCATAATTTGTTCTGATTAACTGTTCCCACAATTATTCCCTAACTAGATCTATGCAAAAGAACCAACCTTTCAATGTAATAGAGGTATAAATCAGTTTGTTACTGTCCCCTTACCAGATCATGCCTTCAAAGAGATTTTGGATGACAAGATGAGATTGAGTTACAGTGATCAGCAAAGTGACATGAGTCCATGCGAACTGTTAACAATGCAACAACACAACAGTTAGTGAGAACACTGACCCATAGACCTCCATAAATCCTGGCACATCAGCTACAGGAGCTACTGAGGAGCTCCCCGGGAAGACCAGTTCTAGTGGTAATGCAAGAGATGTGTGCATTCAGTATATCACAAGTGAGCTGGCTTTCTGAAGCAAGTTCTGAAACTTCAACAGGTCTCTTCACACTTACCTCCACCCAGAATTTTTTAACATGCAGTTTTAACACCTGATTTAATAAGACATACACCTCCAGCATGAAAGCAGCAAAGAAGTTTAAGCAATTGATATTCTGTATATACATATAACAGACATGTTGGAACTATAACAATAAAATGGCAATGAACTAGTCATGAAAGTGTATGGTTACACAGATGTGGATCTCTCTCATAATAGAATACACTTATGAAACATGAAAATTCTCAGCATTAACAAAAATGAAGTGTTTGTTTTTAAGGGCATGGTCATTAAACAATAATTTAGTTCAGTGCTACTGTATGCACTTGGAGTTTAATTTGTAGAGCCAGTGTACAATGAAGTGGTTTCCAAACAGGTTACCAGTAAAGATTCTGCAATAGATTTTATTTTCCAAACACTTTTAAATCAAGAACAGTTTTCTCATGATACACCAAACTTAAGCACTCTAAATATCTGTGCCATTTACACTCAAAATGTCCTACTTCTTTAATTCTCTTATCGCATCTGTTTACCTATGGCAGCCAGACTCTGCTTCCAGATAAGACACCTCAAGAAGCCTTAAAGGGCNCAGCTCTGCAGCAAAGCTTTTAGTATTTGTACAGTGACATTGAATCACCACCTAAACCCAAATGCCTACTCTACTAGAATCATGGAGCAGTTTGGTTGGAAAGGACCTAAAGATCATATAGCTCCAACCCCCTCACCACAGGCAGGGATACCTTCCACTAGGCCGGGTTGCTCAGGGCCCCATCAAGCCTGGCTTTGGACACTTCCAGGGATGGGATAGGCTCTCCTTTTCTTCCTAAACTAATATGCTTCACTCCATTTTGTTGCAATTCCTGGGTAGTCACATTTTAACATTTTCTGGGCAGACGCCAAGTCATGTGACTGACACTACATATTTTCACCTTCTTTCCAGAAGAGGAAAAAGGAAAAAAAATCATGGCAAATTAATATATTTAGGTTGTGCCAATCTGAAGATGAGGAGGGTTTTTTTTGCAGATTAGAAGAGAAAGACTAGAAAAGCTGCATCTCACTGTCAGGTAAACTCTCCTACAGACAGGGTACATTATATGAGTAAAAGATTTTTTTTTACATGTTATTACAAGGCTCAGTTAAGTCCTGGAAACAGAAGGATTAACCACATTACCAGAGCTTTAGGAAATCTTTAAATTGTGCAATGCCCTGATTGCTCAAGTTCTTTCAAGACAGAGCTGTACTGCACTGCTGTTTCCCTGTGATTTCTAATCATTCCTAAATAGAAGTGGGAGGTGGGGCGTTATCAGTGGGGTGTTTTTGGGTGTTTGCTTTGGTTTTAACCTGTAATGTTACAGAATTAGTTTTCAATGTATAAAACGTGCATAAGAAAAAGGTTCATGCTGTTGCTTAGCTACTATGCTGATATTAGGTGGACAAATATGAGAGATGAGAATGCTGGTTTCTTTTAATACATCAATGATCTATTGAGACACTGCAGAGCAAAAGACCAGAACAGCTGTGAAATATCATGGAATAAATATTTCACACAGGGGTTAAGATCAAGACCCTTCATGGTTCTTCAGTGGGGCCTCTAGAAAGCAACACTTGAGTCACAAGAACCCAGTTCCACACAATGCTGAGCTGTTTGGCTTCAGACCTGGCAAGGAGATGCATCCCCCTTATCCAACAACCTCTTTCATATCAGCCTGTCACTAAGGGAAACATATCACGTTGGACACGCACAAGGCCTCACCAAGGACAGCTTGTACTGACTGAGAGGCCACATCCTGGGATATAATAATAATCATCATCATCTGGAAGGTGAAGAGATACAGTCCAGCATGACTTTATTTCATCTTACTCTCAATTTAAGCACATTTTCCACACTGCTCTTCCGAACTATTTTATGAGCATATGGACGTGACTGTTTCTAGTGGCACTTCTAATGTGAATGAGCACAGCAAAGTGGGTAATACACACCATGTAAAACTGCAGACGATAATGTTTCTTCACTAAACTCAAAACAAACATGCAGAATCCTGTAAAACAAAGCAAGTGCAGTTTGTACCATCTTAAATTTAATGACACTGAACTGTGATATACCAGTAATTCTCCTCCTTTGAAACAGTTTTTAATCCCTCTGCTGCTAGAAGTGTTGGTTTATATTCAGTTAAAAGTACATATAGAGTTATTCTCATACAAGACTATGATTTAGTTGACACAGATTTAGCTAACATCAGTAAAGAACATCCATAGTAAACCATCAGTAAAGAACAACCTTCTAGGCACACACAAGGTCCCATTGTGGACATCAATTTTTAGCAAAGGAGATCATCACTTTTAAAAAACACTCAAAAGTCAGGACAACAACCTAGTTTTGAATAATTAACAGAAATAAATGAAAGGAAAAGACCAGCTTGCCCCTTTCCTCCAGTCAGGCTTATGACTGCAGGCAATGCAAGTGTGAAGCACAGGTGTTGGAGAATTCAGCTGACCAAAAAGAATTTTCTGTCTGGCTAATTGAGCACTTCTCTCCTGTGGCAACTTCCTGCTCCAACAGTGTGCCAGAGGCCTTCAAAAGACCCTGAACCCTGGGGATAGCCCCTAAGTCACCTCACAATCCCAACACCAACTGGCTCTGCTATGCCCTGCCTCCTCCTTTTGCTCATGCTTGGCTTGTCTCATGTCTCCTCTCATAATGCCTCACAAGGCATTATTAAAGTTAGTTTCCCCAAGCCAAAGCCAGCTGAAAAAGGTCAAGTTCTGCAAAGCTGGTTTCAAGTTTGTGATCTAAGCACTGAGCAGAATTTTTATTTGGTTTAAGAAAAAAAAAATCAGCAACAGAAAAACTTGACAGATCATCACAAACATCAGATCTCTTGGTAAACTTTAGAAATATTCATAGCATAGCGGGCCCCTGTGCCTTTAGACCAATCTCAGTCTTCAGCTGATTTAATTTTATGCTAATCTGCATTGCTGAAAAAACATATTTACATGTTCACAAAGCAATAGCCCAAAAAAGTACCAACTTGTGTCTCTTCTTCCTAGAAAAATGGCTTTTTAAAAGTTTTTATTTGGACAGGAAGAAATTTTTTCCATGAGGAAAGTATATGAATCTCTTGCAGAAAAAATTAAGACTCAGGCATTTTGACTAATCAGTTTAAAAATATATTAGTAAATCCTATTACTGGAGACCTAGGAGAATACTTGCACAGTAAAGAATCAACCCAGCACAGCAATTACACACAGAAGTAATCTCTACAGCCTGCCAAAATAGCACCAGGTCTTCAGCAATCAAAATTAATGCTTGCCAACCTATTTTGAGCACTATTATCGCAACTGTCTCAAGATCATCCCCTTGTTTAGACTGCTTTCTTCTTAGTGAACGCAAAATTTGTACTCAACTTTTCACAGGAAAAATGTAACTGCAAACACCTCATTTCCTCAAGCATTAAGAGGAAAAAGAAACTAGAAGTGCATAATGATGGGGAACAATTGCTATTTTAAATTAATATGGGGAATAATTAATATTTTAAAATTAAATGAGCAAATGCAGCACAAAGTTCTTTCATTTTTGTGATTTCCTGCACTTACCTGTTAAATAGAGAGCAAAAGATATAAATCTGTGGTAACGAATGAGGAATTGCAGCTGTTCTCTTCTTTGCACAAATGTAGCAAAGTAATCAGCTACAGTCTCTCCATAAAAGAAGTAGTTCACGCACAGCAAAAAGTACCTGTAATATGCAACATCTAACAGTTATTTTAATAAGACAATATCTATTAAATGCAATTCTTAAAAACAAAACAAACAAGGATCTATTTATAACAAGTTAAAAAAATAAGTAATAAAACGCCAAGTGATTTGTCCAAGTTCACAGGGGGACCACAACTACAAAAATCTGTATTAGAGACAGATGTCAAGTTTTATGTCTACATATGACCCACAAAGCTGTCATTCCACCACAACAGGCGAGGAAGAAGATGATTTAAATATCACATCCTGGCTTATTGATGTTCTGGCTTGCTACTCACCAGCTGAGGGATCTAAACCATGGTAAATCATATGAATGGTAGACTCTGTAACCAATAGTAATGATTTCATGATAGCACTTCACTTGGATGCTTAAGACCTAAAATAAGATAAATAAAAAACTTTGTAAATATGCTGCAGTTATTTCTTACAGGCAATAAGGAGCACTGCAGCCTGCATTAAGGGAAAACATTCTGAAGTCAAATTCCACTCAGAAAACAGCTTCAAATCAAATTAAAGGAAAAACTAAACTCATTTAAAACTTTAAAAAAATCTCCAAAGTACTGTACATGAAGGAAAAAACCTCCATATATATATAAGAATATACTTGTGAAACAAGAGAAGGCTCCTGACCTTTCTGCATTAAAACAGTTTGGTAGCAGCAGGTCAGAAGTGTTTCCTGTAAAGAAAACTCTCCTATTTCTTTTGGCTAAGTTTTATCTTTACATTTAATTATAGAAATATTTTCTGGGCCCAATGGAAAAAAATAGCTGTGCAACACAGGACACCTAGGTCTTTCACTTGCAAGCATCTCATTAAGAGCAATTAGCCTCTATGATTAGAGGCAAAGCTCATCTAACCCAGGTCTGAATGTCACACCCTCCCAGGCCTTCATTTTGTTTTGCTGACCTCACTGCTTCCCTGTGTTGCCGGCCTCAGTCAGGCAGTATGTCCTGTCATGCCTTTGGGCTTCAAAGGACTCTGCCACATCTGTCCAATCCTCAGTCTCTGAGCAGATCTCCCTACCCAGACATATGGAATTGCCAAACTCAGTCCACAGGTAATGCTGTGCAGGGGCCGGAACAAGCACCTGCCCACACAGCTGGCACGTGTCAGCACGCAGGGCTTCATAGCACCCCTTTACCGCCTGTGCTCATCAGTGCATTTCATCTTGCTCAACATGTGAACCCAGATTCAAAGTCTTACACCACCTCAGCGAGTTAATTTTGAAGCTCCCTTGTGCTCTTTCTTTTGCTTGGCCAACCTTACAAAACTTAAATGCTATAGGCAAGAGCAACATTACAGGATTGCACTTTACAGGGGAACAGGGCATCAGGGTCCAAGCCATGGAAGTCTGTTACCCAAGTAGCAAGCAAATGCAGAACATATATCCCAGATCTTTAGAGCAGTCTCAGGTCTTGTCCTCCAAACCTCACTCGATTACTCTTCCTACAAGTCTCTGGGCATTTTAAGTCCCAGTATTGGTTTTAACATGACAACTGCTATTTAAATACAAGCTATTTTATTCCGGTCAAATTAAATAATTCATGAACAAGACTGGTTTTCCCTCCATTCTCCTTTTTATGTAGTCTCAAATATCAACTTAATTACCAGCTCATATATTAGAAGACAGACTTTTTGCTTTATGGCACAAAAGAGGAGCTCTATTACAATTCTTCACTAACTTTGATTACTTTTTGGTTCATGTTTTAACAGCTTGCCCATGATTGCAATCTCACAGTATACCATGAATACACAAAATCACCCTGCAAATTAATTAGTTACTTTTCATTCATAATCATAATTCTCAAATGTAACTGACTACTAAAGGAAGGATTGTGGGGGAAAGAAAGAAATCCTTTTACAGCAACCTGCACTTTAAAAGGGCTTTTTCTTGTTGTTTCTTCACACATAAAAAAGAAAATCCTCCATGAATGAGACAATGATTTAGTAGTTTGTTGAGTCATTCATCTGAAAACAGGAAATATTAACCAGACTAATTCAGGTGTAGAAACTGTAATGCAGACAATAATGCTGGCGAAACAGCATTCCAGTCTCTCAAGACACTAGATTTTATGACCTTTGGAAGAAAGGGCAGGTGACTCAGAATGACTACAAGGATGTTATGAGGTTACACAGGAAGAAAAGTAGAGAGTAAAAATTAAAAGTAGCCCAATGAGAACTAAATCTGGCTACTGCCATAAAAGACAATAAAAACCACCTCTATAAAGACATCAGAAGCAAAAGTAGGGCTAAGGAGAAGCTCCATCCTTTATTGGATGCAGAAGGAAATACAGTGACAGGAACAGGCTGAGGTTGTTAATTCTTTCTTTGCCTCTTTAATGGTAAGACCAGTTGTTGAGCTGGTTACCCTGTCCTCTGAGCTGGGACACAGGGGTTGGTCTCTTCTCCTAGGTAACAAGTGAAAGAAAATGGCCTCTATTTAGATGGGAGCAAAGGTTTAGATTGGATATTAAGAAACATTTCTTCACCAAAAGGGCTGCCAAGCATTGCTGTCCAGGGCAGTGGTTGATGTCGCCACCCCTGCAGATATTTAAAGGATGTGTAGATGGGGGACCCGGGGACATGGTTTAGTGATGGACTTGGCAATGATGGGTTAACAGTTCAACTCAATTATTTTAAAGGTATTTTCCAACCTAAATGCTTTTAGAAATACAGTCCTAAAATTGCCTCATAGGAGGCCGAGAAAAAAGTTTAAAAAATTTGATATCTGAACAAACTTAGAGTCAAAAATTGAAGCAATTACCTAGAAGAACCAATTTCAGCATATTAAAAGCTAAATTCCTATCTGTTCCTTGCTAAGACTGGGAAAGATAGTTAAACCATCATTCCATAAAAATACCAGCAATTAAAATGGTGCAAAGAAGCAATAAAGGCTGACCTGCTATATAGCATGTATGAAGATTATCATAACTTTTTTTATGGATATCCTCATCAGTATTTCACTTCATGACCTAAAAATGCACTTTGTCTGTACCTCAGAAAGGAATCTAGCTCCAACTTCCAGATAAAATGCAAGGGGACAATGAAGCCCCATAGAGAAATACGGAATCAAAGGAGCACGTCTGAGGAAAGCCTTTCAGTGCCTATTGCAGACAGGAGGCCAGGGCTGCCTGCTTTCCTTAGCCTCAAACTTGCAGCTCTCTCTTAATTTTTTGGTTTTAGATTTTTTTCTGTTGTTAGTAGGTCTGCGGTATTTCTTGAATTGGTTTTGGTCTGATTTTTGTTTGTTTGCTTTTTAAAACAAACCTCAACATGCAACTGTAGGTGATACAAACTAGTTAATGACATGGATAATAGTAGTTAAGCAAGGCAACAGTAATTCAACTTCTTGGAGCTACTTTAATTACTTTAATTCCTTAAAAAAAAAAACAAAAACAAAACCCATATATAGTATATAAGAAGTCCTTAATCTGTAAGGTCCAGTTTTGAATCCCTCAAGTGTTTTCCAGAAGTATTTACATTTACAGAAATAAAAGACAATTGCTCTGAATTGTCCATGCAGTTTCCTTTCAGCTTAGGCATGATGAATGAAGAGAACAAATAACTCTTGCACAGAAGAATGCATTTAAATAAACTTACCAGAAGCATCAGCATAAATGATCCCAGATATATAATCAGAAAAAACCCAGAAATCATAACTAGGGAGAGAATACCACGAATCCACCAATTTTTCCACCTATAAAAAAAAAAAAAGAAGCAAGAAGCAAGCAGTTATAAATGAAAATGAATTCTACTTCCTCTGTTAACTGGAGAGTAAATTACATTAGAAACAGTGGGAAAAGCAGAAGTTTTTGTGTTTAATCAGTGCATAGCAAGAAACACAAAATCAAGCAACTATCCAACTGAACAGGATGCACAGTAAAAGAAATTAAAGTTGGACACCTTTCTTCTTCCTGTGTGCTGCCTCAACCCTGCCAAATGTCATTTGCAATGAATTGGTACAACCCCACATTGAAGCTGCTGTGAAAATACATCAGGCCCCTCAAAAAGCATCATGTCAGCTGCAAAACTGATGGGGGCCCAGACATGCAAAGGCTGGCATATGAAAGAAAGGCTGCCAGGTAAAAAGTATATGATTCTTTGAGGAGTAACAGACACACAACAAAACCTTCAAACAAGTGACTATCAACTTTCTACAGCAAAGTAGCTCTTTTGCCAAGTAGAGTGTCATCTATTGGAACAGTCCTGTGCTCTTGTGAGCACTGGAACCAGAACAGGAGAATATGTGACAGTTGGGGTTGATGTGTCAAACTAGCTGTACTCTTTTGTCCCTATAGACCTTGGCAGCTGCTAGTGGCTACCTAAGGAAAACAGAATAAAAAATTTCTGTTACTACAGAGTCATAGAATCATTTGAGCTGGAAAAACATTTAAGATCATTGAGTCCAACTATTAGCCTAGCACTGCCAAGTCCACCACTAAATCATGTCTCTGACTGCTACATCTACACATCTTTTAAATACCTCCAGGGATGGTGATTGCACCAGTTCCCCAGGCAGCTTGTTCCAATGCTTGACCTTTTCCATAAATTAAACCTCTCCAAAGGTTTAATTCCAAACCTCTTTCCTAAATGAAGTTTTTGTAACATCCAACCTAAACATCCTTTGGCACAATTTGAGGCCATTTCCTCAAACATCCGCTGAAGCAACTAATCATAAGCTACTGCTAAAAAGAAAGCCCCCTACCATAGCCTGAAGACATTCTTCCTAATGTTTTGCTTTGCGTCAGTCTTGCGTTTCACTGCCTTATCAGGAGATACACCTGGTTCAGTGTTAGTCTTGAATCAGACTCCAGTTCCAATGTAGACTTCAATAATTTGATTTTCTAGAATGTGACTTATTGACAGGTTAGTGGCAGCTACAGCCACTAATTGGATTTGCCTTAAGTATCAGAATAGAGCAGAAGAGACTTTATCACAACATGTTTTATGCTGCTCTATGATGTGGGATACACAGTAGCAGTTTGGCCCTGGTGTCATATCCATAGTGAGCAAGCCTTCTCCAGAAGAATTCAGCTTCCTTTATGAGTAATGTTAAAATACCATGTTATCTTGGGAGTGTTGGCAAGCACAGCACTGGGAAGACAACTTCAGTAAGACAAGAAGCTCCAGAATTTAGGAAGCCACTTGGCAAGTTTATTGTATCCTAACTCTCTGCTAGAAAGTTATACATACTATTTATTTCAAAGGTCAAATACAATGAGTATCCATATTTCTGAAAGTTACAGTGCAACCCACTCATGTTGCACATGATGAACTACGACTCTGGGATTGCTGGCTACTGAACTGGCAGGTAATTTCAACTCCAGCATTCATAAAGCACCAAGAATTTAATTTTTCAGTCAAAGCACCCTTTGTACACCTTTGTGCAAACACTCCAATAAAGAATTTCAAGCCCGTGAAACAGGAAAGATTTCAGCTGCACCTCTTAGTTGCAGACTTTGAGGTATCACCATGCCCTTTGGAACAAGTCTGATTTGGAGACCTAAGACTTCCACATTTAACACAATGACAGAACTCTGAAACAGACACTCCTTGCAGTGTGATGGCGATGGAGAATATCACATTCTGCTCACAGCTGGTGCAGTTTAGAAACAGGCTTTTTAAAACCTGAAACATTACATCTACTTATAGCTCATGGACATAACAGAAACGGAAAACAGATTAGAAAACGAGCAAGGCAAAAAACTAATTTCACAGTGCTATTGGAGATATCTGCTGGAGACCAGGTTTTTTTTACAAGGATTTGGAAGGTTTTAATTATAGTCTGGATTAGAGATCCTTCTTTTGACTCTTGCAAGACCTAAGTTGCTTCTAAAATATACACTGTATATTGCTTGATTCGTTATATTGAGCATAATGTATCTATGACACCCATATTCATTTTAGTAGGTAGTTTTTTGGTATCTATCACCTAAATGCTCTTTCATTGCATCAGTGAGAAAAACATAATGAAACTTGCTTGCCCCAAAAGCATTTGACTGATCAGGTGTTGTAAAGGGACTGCATAAAAATTATACAAGGAACTTTATCCGACAGCCTTCATGAATATGCAGGTCCACACAACTATCTGTCTATCTGTACACATACACATCCCCTCAACATTTATTGGCCATCAAGATCCTGAGAAGATGGAGGTAGAAACCTAAGTTTGAAAAGAAACAGCAGGAAAAAAAAAACCCCAAAAAACTATTGCTTAAAAAACTATGGACATATCAGCTATGATGTATTTAACTGTACAGCAAATTATTTAGAAGTGGAAATGTCACAAGAATCTAACAAACCTTATCTTGAGAATTTACACATCTTTTCATTCATAAACCAATCCCCCTCTCAGTCTTGAAGGTAGGATATCAGTTTATTCCAACCTCCAGAAATAATCATTCTGTAATTCAAATTCTTTAGGCCATGCTATTGCAATGCTCAGACACAGTAGATATTTATGTAAAGTGTGTTTACTTAGAAAAGCATGCAATAAACACAGGTGTATGCAAAAAATATTCCACTGAAGGGACTATCAAAGCATAAATAAATCAATAATATCCAGCAACAATTTATTCTTGAAATTTTCACATCTACCACATGAAACTTAAAACTGCAGTACAATTTGTAAGACTAAAAACTGCAACATAATCTGTATGATTTTTAGCCACCAGATTTTTAGCTGTTAAATTTGAGATCTCTTTCTTGCACTGTACCTGGTAGATAAGCCTGACAAAGCCCTCTTGAGGATTTCTGGAGTGCTGTCTGTTGGTGGAGGAACATCAGGAATATCCAAATCACTTCTAAGGTCTAACTCATGAAGTCTTTCTTCCAAATCTACTTCCTATCACAAAAAGAAAAATAAAACTATCAGAAAATTCAATACAAAATGAAAGATTACCAGATATTTTGTCAGAAAACAGTATTCTGAGTCAAACATTAGTTTAAGAACTGATAATATCTGCATTACCTTCTGAAAGAGAACAATGGTGTCCTAGTGAAACTGTAGATGTTGTAGGAGACAAATGTATGCCAGTAAATGTTTATAGAAAGGCCTGTAATTGGATGTTGTAACATTACCTGCTGTACTCAAGAAACTTCCCATTCTAGGCATCACTTTTTCATGGATATTTGTTTCCAGAAATACTCCAGCTGACATAGAATACTGGAGTTTGCCAGAAATCCTCAAGTCTCTAACACATTCCCTCATCTACATCTCAAGCTACCCTTCTATGCAATAAAGTTAAATGTCACATTAAGAAGAAAGAATAGAAAATGTAATGCATGAAAAAACAGTCCCTTTATACAATGAGAAGTGGTTGCTGGCAGTTTTATACATGCTACATTGAAATCTCAGGCTTGATAAGAGCAATCCAAAACCAAACTGTGAAGTGACCAAGTGTCCCACAGACACAGTATTACTCAGAATAATCTTGTGTATGACTGCAACACTATAATTCTTCCTTCAGTGTTTGCTGAGGACTGCTAGAGAAGACATCATTTATACAGACTGTGTGTCTAACCCGAATGCAAAACAGGAGCTACATATTTTGGTGACAATGTATAAATTGTCACCAACTCTCAGAGCACACTGTCAGGACTATTTTTCCCCTCAGTTAAAGCCAACACGAAGGGTGACTTCAGTCATTCTAAAGCTGCAAACACCACAGCTCCAGGGAGCTGAAAATCTGCACTCAGCCCTGGCACAGCAGTAATGCAGAGAGCAATCTCTAGCTCAGTGTCTGGCTCTTTTGAGACCTGAACTTCCTCCTGACCTCCCTGACTCGCCTCACCTTACAATCTCAAACAGCTTCCAGCCTGCCCTGGTGCCTCAAGTCCATCAGCTCTTAACAGTTCTGGGGACTGTTAAGTAACTGTGTTTTAAAACTTTCTTCTCCACTGCTATATGCTATTTGTCCATCTCCCTCTTTTTCCAACTTCCTCATCTCAGTTCTTTCTCCTTTATTTCCATTCTCCTCTATTTCCATTAATTAGAAACTTCTGCTTTTCTTTCCTACTCTTCCATAAAAATATTATTGCTTTCCCTTGTTCTGAGTATTTTTGTCACTTTTTCTAAGCCAGCAGAGGTGTATCCTCTCTTTTGCCCCCACTACAAAACACCAAAGAATTTAGGTGCTTACACCCCCAGTCATCCCACCCAAGCCCAGCATGGTTACTCTGTTTATAATCCGTGGCCTTTTCCCTGCAGCTGCACTTCGGTGTAACCTCTGTCCCAATGTGTGGCCTCTGCAAGTAACACGAGGCAGAAAATAAAGTTTTACAAAGCTGGTCACCCAAAGCCAAGGGCCCAGCCCACACCTCGGGGTTGCGCAGAGGCGGCCGTGGAGGGGCCAGGGGTCAGGAGCTGACCAGGGTGCTGCAGGAGGGCTCCAACCTCAGACCCTCACCAGGCGCTCCACGGACACTGATCGGAGGGAAAACATCATCCTTTCCATTAAGACAGTGCTTTTAACCTTTCAGAACCTGAGACAGTGAGCTGGCACTATACACATGCACAAGGCAAGTGGGTAGGTACATCCTCTCTTTTTTTAAGTTAGGCCTGGGTTTTTCTCATTCACCTGATGTACCACATACATGCCCAAGATGAAATCATCAATTTTGCACCATTTACTTCTTTCAAAAAGGTGATCAATTCTTCCCTGGATCGTGAAACCCCACAGCTGAATAATTAGGCAGACTCTGCCTATAATTAATATAAGTAACAAGCGCAAATAAGCTGTGGTCCAGACTTTAGAAAGTCTGTAGAACACTGAAAAGGCACATAAATAAATAAAAAATTACCACACTCACAACCCTGCTATTCAGAGATGTTTCTCCCAGTATTGTACCATAGGCTAGGAAATCAACTATAGGTGCAATTGAGGGGATCACAGCTCTCTCTCAAAGCCATGTTTCAACTCCTGTGACCTGCTCTGGAGTGCAGCAAGCTGTCTGTACAGTCCTAGAAGACACTACTCACTGCGCAGATGACGGGCAGTAATCCTGGCCCTAAGACCATGACTTAGCGTCTTTAATATTAATCCCTGCTTGCAGATGGCAGAGATGTTCTCTCTTCTAAGCACTCAGAACTAAGAATATTGTCAAACTTTTTTATTCCACTTTGGTGTTGCAGAAAACAATTTTGTTTAAATAAGTAAAAAAAAAAAAAAAAAAAAAAAATCATACTTAGTTTTGTCCCTCTGATCTTTACCACACAACTATCATTTATAAACACCTCATTATCAGCAATACTTTAAATTTGCTACTTCTAACATCTGAATTCACAAGTACACAGCCTTCTTCAGAGTATTAAACCAGCCTGAAGAAGAGGTCTGTGTTTATCTGATGTGATTTTCAGCAGCTCATGGGAATTTGGCTGGTGCAACCTGCAGGCTGCTTAGAACTTGGTACATTTTTTTCACCTTACTAAAATAGCCAGGGGGAATCAACACCTCAACTATCTTCAACTTCCCTGTGCAATCAAAAATTACCATGAATATTTTATTTTCCAGTTAACTGCTATCACAGCCAAAACAATTTCCTGAATGAGGCATTTAATTCGTAAAGTCAGGGGCCAAAGAGGACATTGCTTACTAAAAGCTAGTTAATTGTCTTCTGCATGATTAAGTGCTTAGAAACGCATCACTGGGGGATGAGACTTTCTTGCTAATAATTTTCTAAATTATTTTATGTGATTGATTACAAACATTCCAGTTTATAGCCACAAATAACAACAATCATTATGGAAGGGAACACTAAGTTAATCACTATAAAAGCACCCAAAAAAAAAAGAAAAAAAAAATTGAACCAAGAGCCTTGCTACTGCAGCTTGACCTTGTAGAAGCAGTTCTGGAGTTCAGCACAAACCCAAGCAGCCCTTCCTTCTCCTGCTCTTCAGATTTGAGATGTGGCCATGCTTAGTATACAGTAACATCAAGGACCTGTGAAGGTCCATGGGAAATGCCATGGGTTTCACACTGTGAACAGGTATTTAGGAGGTTGTACTGTCCTAAGTCCCTAGGAAACCTTTCAACCCCAACTCTAAATTAAGTGTTTTATCCAAGGTGTTTGGATTTTTTCCTAGAGTTTTCAAACTGCCAGTGACAGAACTGTTTATTTATATACAGAGAGTGTGCCAATCCTGCCTGCTTGATTCACACACAAAGTGTCTATAAGGGATAGAAGGTTTGAGTTTAGTATGCTCAAAAGACAAGACTTTCATCCTTGTGCTAAATCTTCTCTACAAGAACACAAATACTTGGTGATACAAAGGGGGAAACTCAGCCAGTCAAGAGCTTGAGCAGCCATACCAGGAATTCAGAACATGTGACATCTTGCCATAAATTAGGCTTCCATGTGGATTTCTGCTTGCTGGTTATTTTGCAACAGCTCATGAAATACAGCCATGTGTCATGGAGAAAAAAAATAGACCTCTCCATCTCTCATCATCTAAAAGGTCACACATCTGAACTGCTGTTTTGTACCACAGGCCCTCCACTACAATTAATACATGCCAAGCAAACCACACACCAGAATTATTCTGGTTACAATGGCACTTGCAATGTTCCTCTTGTATGGCATTTTTCCAGGCCACCATAAGGAACTCCTAAGTAGACTCCCAAGCAAATATAATCTTCTTTGAGAATGTAACATCCCCATGAAGAGCAACTAAAAAAATGAAGCCACTGTCCAATAATTTATGAGAAAAAATTAATGAGCAAAAGAATGTAGTTATTGTCATTTTATAAGTCTAAGTGTTACTCAAAGTATGCTTTCTTCTCCATCTTTGATCATTCTGCAGTCTCTCTTACAAGTTCCATAGTAAAGTCAATAGTTCAGTTAGAACACATTGTAGAGTATTTAATTAGTTGTACCTTGATACTTTGATATCTTGGCTTCAGAGGAAGGTATCAGAAGATCTTGAATAATGAAACCCTTTTTTCCAAACTATTAAAGCCTGACATGTGCAGAAACACAGGCGAGAGACCTGCGCATACTGAATCAATGACTGGAAATTACAGACCCTTGGACCTCTGCCTTAGTACTAATTCACCGCCATTTCCAAAAAAACAGGGGCTTGGAAATAGTCTGCCTTGATTATTATTACCATGCTTGTAGCAGAAAGAATAGAGGTTAGACTTCTCTGTGAAAATTAAACTGATGTATTTTTGGGGTACTCCAAGAGAAGTAATCCAAATGAAGTAACTAAGTGATCCATGGCAGACAGATAGATTCACAATGAAGTAACTAAGTGATCCATGGCAGACAGATAGATTCACAATAGGCTATACTGCAATAAGGAATTTCATTTATCTCCCAGCAGGTTTGTGAGGTTTTGGACATCAAAGATCTAAGTGCCAAACTGAGCTTCACAGGTCTGAGCAACTTATCTGGCAATTGATTCCGAAGGGCTGTCCCATGGAACAGAAACAGATTTTTCAATACCACAAGAGAAACAGCATTCAGTGATTCCAAGCTTCTTGTAGTTACAAATGATTAACAGCCAGCAATGCAATATGATCACATTTCTCCCTCCCTGTCCTACTCTGACATCTCTGTACAGTACAAAGAAGAATAACTGCATGATTTCTTCAGGACATGCTAATTTTTTGGAAGCATTTGAAACTGAAAGCAAATAATTGAAATTTTAAAAGAATCATGAACACATGAAGATCAGCATCTGAATGCCAAGTCATACCTCTTTCTTCCAATGCTCACAGAGGATTTATAAAGGCACTTTGACCGGACATTCTTAGGAAAAGAACAGCCAGGGTAAGGAGCAGGAAGTAAGAAAGTGACAACCAAAAAATCACTCCTGTATGCCACAGGGCAACACAAAGAAAACAAACTTGTGAAATTGCAGGACCCTACAAGGCAAAAGCATGTCCACAACAATTTTGCAAAATGTCACCAGCTCAACAAGCTAGTGAGCAACTGGAGACGCTAAGACTTGAAGAGCTTGGGAACTTCAAGAAGCTTTCACAAAAGGTATGTCATATTCCTTCATACAAAACCAAGGAATTTAACTTTCCTTTGAAACTACATCAATATAGAAATAGCTATTGTTTCCAATTAGTGACAAAAAGGCATGCAAATGAGGAAGAAAATCCCCAACAGCTTCACTTAAATTCAGTAGGAAATGAGCATCTATGGACATAGTAAGTGTAACATGAAAAGTACCAGATAGCACACTGAAAAGAGGGCTCAAAGTAGAATACAGAAAAAAACCTTCAAATGTATTTAGTGTTTCTGGAGTTCTTTAATAAACACAGAGGGCTTCTCTACTTGGGCAAAAAAAGGTGCATGTTGCCTTTATATATATGGAAGGCTTGGTTTGGGCCAACAAGAGCAGAAGCAGAATGAAGCACATGCAATCCAAAGAAACAAGTTTTCTCCTTCATTACAAGTGATGAAGAGGCTGATGTTTCTGAGCTGCATTCTAGAAAGCAGTGCAAACCCACTGCATCGTGGCTATCCTGAGTAGTTATCAGCCAAAGAACCAGTTTTGAGTCCAAATACAGGATCACCACACAAAAAAGGTAATCTCAAAATAGCCAGAGGACAATAAAAGTATCCACTTGTTAGTATCCTAGGCAAGAGATAGAGCAGAGTGATAACCATCTACGAAGCTGTATAATGTGACACCTGTGAATCCTGATGACCAGATGCTACTCATCAAATCACCTACAGCAGACATTATGTGTATGCTCATATTCAAAACAGAGTCCCAAACTGTGACCCACTGATTGAAACCTCAGCACAAAATACTGGTTTATCTCTACAGTTACCAATAGCACTAAAACCAGCTTAATATGTAAAATCAATCCTTACTGTCACTTGTGAGCCACGACAAGGGTCACCAGTGCTGGGCACATTGCAGATAGGTTAAACAACTCCAGTGGGAACACAGAGGGTCCCACAAATAACCCATGAGAAAATCTGTTGTGCAGTGGAAAAGGCTTTTCATATTTGTTGTTCAAATGAACACAGCCGTATGCACATTGAAATCCATCTCCTGTAACCAGCATCCTGGCTGCATACACAGCACCAGCCTCCTGTCTGCTCAACATCATCCAAAATGGGATGAAACACTAAGCTGTAGAGTAGCTGGAGTAAATCCACAGTAGGCCTGTAAGTAAGAACAGCATTTTCCTCTCTGAAAATCACACACATAAACCAATATTAGAGGCACACTTGGAGGTCTGGATAGCAGAGGTTTTGAATGGCAAGAATTCTTTGATGGCAGCTCACTGCACACCTCTACTCTGCAAAATAAAGCAAACCAGAGTATCTCTACAGAGAAAAACAGCTTTTGGAGCACACTGTGATGAGAAATTATGTTTAAAAGTTAATTCTCATCTACAGAGAAATACTGTGCAAGCTATAGTCTAAACACTGCCTTATGTGATCACAGCTCTCAATGCAGCACAGCACTACAAATTTGCAAGTTCATTTGTTTTGAATTAAAATGACCAAAGCATGGAATAAAAAGTCTTGAGTTTCACTTTCCAGTTCCTTGCCACAATGCCTAAGGCAGACTACACACTCTGCAACATGGACATCCATGCAAGTTTAAGCAGTTACTGATTCAAGTAAAAACACTTGTACTACTACCTCAATTTAACAATCAGAAAGCTTTTTTAAAAACTTTAATTCCAGTTACCCAAATGAGACCTTCTCTTTCATTTTATTCAGACAATTAGCAACTGTGATGCGGTGATGTACTTAGCTTTTGTAGAGATAAGCCTAAACTCCACAGTAAACAAAAGAACACTGCACTGTGAGCAGTGCAGAAACAGCACTGTGGCTGTTTTGCTACTGCAATGAGCCTGATGCATAGACTTAGTATTTCAAAAACCTCTTGCCTTAGCAGAAATGTCATACTGTAAGTCCTTTCCAGGCCAGAGGTGAATGTCTATCACTTAACAGGCCATAAAGCAGAAAGAGTTGCTGGGGAAATGCTGACACAGCATTTAAATGGAGCAGATCACTGTTCTGAGCTAGTTCCAGTGCTACTGGACTGGCCCGACCACACTGAAGCATGCTCTTTGCCTGGGCTGGTGTCCCAGTTTCACCTGGGATAGAGTTAATTTTCTTCCTAGTAGCTGCTACTAGAGTTAATTTTCTTCCTAGCGCTGTGTTTTGGATTTAGCAGAAGAATAATGTTGATAACAAACTGATGTGTTGGCTTCGCTGAGCGCTGCTTAGCCCAAGTCAAGGACTTTTCAGTTTCCTATTCTCTGCCAGTGAGGAGGTGCACAAGAAGCCAGGAGGGGCCTGAACAGTTGATCTGACCTGGCCAAAGGCTCTCCTGGGGGGTATTGGCTGAGAAAGGCTGATTGCTGCTCGTTGTTGGGCAGGTGGTGAAGCAATTGTATCCTGCACCACTTGCACTTCCTTGTATTTTATATGCCTTTTTGTCATCTCCCTTTTCATTAATATTACTATTTCATTTCAATAATTAAACTGTTCTTATCTCAACCAACTAGTTTTATTTTTTTCCCCGACTCTCCTCCCCATCTCACCGGGCAGGGGGAATGAAGGGTGTGAGGGAACGGCCGGGTGGTGCTCAGCAGCGGCTGGGGTTACACCACGCCATTAGCTCCCTAGTCAAGAGGTGAGATACGAAATGCAGCTACGATGCTGAGCTTTCGCTACGGGCCCGGAGAAAGCCTGGCCGCTCCCATTTCGGTCTCGCCACGGGGAAATGGCAATGGGGTAAAACACGCGTGGGCACACAACCCCTAACCTGGCACCTTGCCCTCTCTCTACTCCCGCCACCCGAGAGCGCGGTTGCGTTACAGCCCGGGAGGGACCGGGAGGGTCCCTGATGCCGGGGCCCGGAGAGCAGCGCGGAGCCTCACGGTCGACGCGGTCCGGGCCAGTGGGGGGAGGGAGCGCTGCCTCGCTGCCCCCCTGCCCCAAAAGCCACCGCCGCCGCCGCCCGCGCGCGTCCTCACCTTGTCGCTACCCGCCTCCGCCACCTCCTCCTCCTCTTCCTGCTCTGTAGCCGCCCTCCGCCGCCGCGCCGACATCGCGCCGCGGGAGCGCAGCACCCACCCGGCGGGGAGCGAGCGCAGGCGGGGCCGCGATTGGG